>CM042165.1:14901328-14916328 GCA_023376005.1 Doryteuthis pealeii | reverse complement strand
ATCAAAATATTACTTATTTTTATTACTATAAAGTCAAATGTTGATGATAAGTCATATTTAATTTTTTAATATTACTTATTGCTATAATTACTATAAATCAAATGTTGCTTCTTTTTTTTCCCTCTAATTATAGTTGTCTTTCTTCAGATCATATTAAATTTTTCTGACTTAAAGCAGTGTTGTATTTCATCATGATTAACTTATTAATTAAATATTAATTAATTAGTTAGTAACTGTTTGGACTTGATTTAATTTAAATTAAGACTTGTTAGGATTTGCATGTGATGAGGGGTCTGAAAACATGATATATTTTCAAATGGGAATGAGGGAATTTCCCCTCTCCCAGATGAATTTTAGAAAATCTATATTTCTATACTGTTGATATTTCAATGTCTTTTAAATTCTTGCTCTTTCATTTTAAATAACTAACCTCACCAACAGTGTATTTCAAAACTGAACTTTGAAACTATTGAGGTGATTATATATATATATATATATTTGTGAATAAAAAGGCCTTAAATACCATAGGTATCGTGGTTATGAACCATTTCCACTCGTGGGTATCTAGGGCCCACAAGCTTCTTCAGACCATGTATATCTTTTCTAACTACTGGTAGAGAATAGGACCAGCCTAGAATCACCTTGTACCAAGAAACTTGGTACCACACCAAAGTATATATATATATATATATATATATATATATATATATATATATAACCAAAGGGTTGGAAGGAACCAACAGAAAAAGGTAGGGAAGAATTTGTCTAAACAACCCTTAAAAGGGACATCACTCACCCACACTTATAACACCAAACACCAAAAATAATGTATTGAATTTTAATAAAGTAATTCATTTTTTCTTATTATTTATCAATAATTTTAAGAATTAAGATATTTTATTCATTAAATCGTAACAATTATTAGATTTCAATTAAATTTTAGGTGTAATTCGAAAACCCTTTATTTAATTTTCAGAAATTTAAGATATCTAACTTTTCTATAAAGACATCTCTTAAATTAACCCCCAAAATAAAAATAATACCGTCACTAGTTACTTAATTTTTTGTCACGTTTTAATTCAACCAAAGGTTGTTTTTCTTTGTTTTTTTGTACTTTAAGTGTGGGTTGTTTTGTCGTGACCCGTGAGGCTGTGAAACCCGGTTTGGTCTTTTGTAAATAATAGTTGGGGGTGAGGTAGGGGGGACACCACTGAAAACTTCGGCTGTGGGGATGTCTGCTTTGTACCACAGTGCAGTGGCGGTTACTGTAGTCGTAGTAGCAAAACTATTCCAACAGCAAAAAGTAAAGGGAAAAAAAGAAAGAAAGAATTGTGTCGGAAAGGTGGCAGAAGCGGGGGAGGGGGTGATGGTGGAATAGAAGAAAACCTGCCCCGCCATTAGTGACATAGTTTCTCTTTCCCAACAACCGGCTTTTTCAGTCATGTCACCCTGACTGCCGACGACAACGATTCTTGTCAACAGCTTATTTTTTTTTCTCCAACTTAGACAAAATAAAAGCCAATACATTCTCGATGCGAACACATACTAACTAGCCATTGCTTTTCTATTAATGGTTAGTGAGTTCGATTCTCACTGGGTGCCAAAACTAAGCTTAGCAAATAACTATTTAGAAGACCTCACGTGGTGTAATGGTTAGCAAAGATAGATTACGTCAGAGCCGGCGTGACTCGTTATTCGGTTTTAAAGAGAGATTTTTGTCTGACCCTCTTCTATGCGGTCTGGTCAGTCTTATAGAGTTTTCATTCGGACCCGGGGGGGGGGGTAGTTAATTAAAGTCAAAACTGTAGTGTATTTTTTTTCCTTGACCAGGGAAGACAAACTAATAAAAAAAATAAAAAACTAGGTTACGGGTTGATGTCATAGTTTGTGGGGGAAGAGGAGAGAGAGAGAGTTATTTGGTCACTTCGTGTTATAACGAGCGGGTATCTAGATAATGACCCCTGCATCCTCAATCCCAGGTCAAGATCTAAATTGTAAATAAAAATCAATATTTATTATATTTATTTGTTTATTCTATTTTTTTTATTTTCAATGGAAGAAAAGCTTTTAAAATTCATTTCATTTCATTAATTTCATTAAAATCGGATAATTCCCCTTTTTTTTTGGGGGGGGGTAAAAACATGGATTTTTCGACTAATTAGGTATACCTATCTTAAATTTAAAGACTTTAGAAATGTTGACAGCATATTAGCAGACCATTTTTAATGTGTTCGATTCTCACTGGGTGCCCCGTACTTGTGCCACAACTAAGCTAAGCTTAGTTAAATAACTATTTATTTGCGGTACCTCACGTGGTGTAATAATTGGCAGACCATTGTTAATGAGTTTGATTCTCACTGGGTGTCTCATATGTATGTCATTTTACGACACGACTAAGCCAATCTTAGCAACAACAACAAAAATCTATTTTAGGGCACCTCACGTGGTGTAATGATTGTCTGACCATTGTTAGTGGGTTCGATTCTCACTGAGTGCCTCATAATTCTGGCCTTGTACCACAATTATTAATCTAAGTTTAGTAAATATAACTATTGTTATTGCTGTTATTGAAAGTTGAAGTATACATACACTTACACATGAACTCCACCTGTCCCAAAATGGTTGTTAGATTTACTGACTAAAATTAATATAAAAATGTAACTATTACAGTACAGAGGTGATAATTAAACTTTATTAGGACAAGCATTTTGAAAGAAATTTGAATAAATAGTCCCTGTGTATTTGGAGTTGTATAAGTTAGGTAATAATCATACTACCGAAAGTGATCCAGTAGAAAAGCCGTCGCAGTTGCCAATGCAGACGAATATTTAAAATAAATAAATAAAAATCTTTACATGGCCTGCAAATAACCTACTTTAAAAAAGATGAATTATTTTCTTTCCGGCCTTTTTATACGCAGTTTTATTTTCAGTGTTTACTTAAATTTAATCCCCCCAAATTGTTAAAACTTTAAAACTTTTTAATACGAGGCTGCTGGTGTCCATTACAAAAAATGGCGGTTTTTATAAAAAAAACATTTTTTTTATCTTTATTATTTATTGGATATTGTTAAATGTTAGATTTGCAATAAAAGTGTGTAGCAGATGTTTAAAGGGTTTGGAATTGTAAGAAGGTCATATCAAATTCAATCATTTTAATTGTATGGTTTGCAAATACAATATAACCCAAACATTCACTATTGTATTCGTTTGATTTATTTAAAGTTTTTAACCAACTACGATAACAAACAAAATTAGTTACATCATTGTACAAGGCTGGTCCGAAAGTCTTGTCACACCTACATATTGTTTTAACTTTCATTATTTTTTGTTTTAATAACATATTATATAAGTTATGCAATTGTTTTACCTCTAAAAAATCTTTAAGAATTAAATTATCTAGAATTTGGAGTTGTATAATGTCAATATTTTACTTCTAAAAAATTATAAGGATGACACGACTTTCGGATCACCATGTAAGTAGGGGGGGGAAGAGTCTCCTTAGAAATATAAAACGTAATTTTTATATCATTTCACGTGTTTATAAAAAAATAACTTTGTTTTCCATCCCTAGTCATGTTTTTTCTTCATATTCAACGATTATTTAAAGTTTTTTTTTCTTTTTCCATTGAGGAAAAATATTCATTTACAATGGTAAAGAAAAAAATGTCACTCTCTATTAGAAACGTCGTGTTACCCCATCCAGAGACGAAAAAAAAAAACTTTAATTCAACGATTATTTAAAGTTTTTTAAATATTTTTTTCTTTTGGAAAAATATTCATTAACAGTGGTAAAGAAAAAAAGTCACTATTTGAAATACGTAATATGTTACCCCATCACCCACCCCCTCCCCAAAAAAATCCTTGTTTCCCGTCCCTAGTCATGTTTTTTCTTCCAATCCAACGATTAAAAAAAAAGATTTTGTTTTGTTTGTCGCGTTACAATACGAGCGAAGGTAAAAAAAAAAAATTTAAAAAAAGGTCACTAAAAAACAATAATAAAAATTCAATTAAGTATTGGCAAAAAACAAGGATCTAAGTTTTTTTCTTCAAATTCAATTTTTTAAAAAAGTTATTCCCCCTCCGATTGAAGAAAAAATATTTATTTAGAATATGAGTGATGGTAAAGAAAATCGTTACTAAGAAACATGTGAGGTGTTATCCCATCCAACCCCGTAAAAAAATGAAAATTAAACTAAATTTGTTGGTTGAAACCCCTCCCCCCTCCCGTGCTTCCAACCACCCCAGGAGAAGAAGAAGAAAGTAGATTTTCGATATTTCATGTTGTTAAAATAAAAAAATCTTGATGACGCAAAGGTGCGACCTACATTTTCTCTGGTCAGTCATTGACACCAAAATGGGTCAATTTTGACTCTCACGCTTAAAATGCTCGACGTTGCTTTTGGTATTATTACATCACATTATTAAATCAACAAAATGTTCTCTTCGCGGAGAACCGTCCCGGCCTCCTGCCTCAAAAAACGCTAGCCAGTGGCTGCTGAAAAAAACACCAGCTACGATTGAAGTCCGTAGCCGAAGCAGTGTCACTTGCAAAAAAAAAAAAACTAGGGTTAGGGGTTAGTTTAATGGGAAAATAAATAAATAATTTGTGCTGTTTTTTCTGGGTCAGCCTGTATACAGGGTGACCCAAAAAAAACAGAACCCACAAATTTTGTAATAAAACTGTTAATTTTAATTAGGGGGGTTTAGGGGTTAGGTTTTCGGGAAAAACGCCCTAAGTTGGTTGTTTTTTTGTTTTGCAAGTGATACCGCTTCGACTACGGATTTGAATCGTAGCTGGTGTGTTTTGTTTTGTTTTTTCAGCAGGCACCGGCTAGCTTTTTTTTTTAGGCAGGAGGCCGGGACGGTTCTCCGCGAAGAGTACGCAATAAAAATCAATTCCGATTTTAATTCTTCTTATAGAAAATGGCAATTTTATAGTCGAGCGGAATTGATAAAATAAAACCAAAAAATAATTTTATTTTCTCTACTTTCTGGCCTAGTTTTCATATTGTGAAAAAAAAAAGTTTTTCTTTCTAAAATAAAAAAAAAATTATTCGCAAATCGTTCAACATTTGTATAAGCACCACCACCACCACCCTCAACCGTAAAAAAAAAATCACGAATATTTTTGTTTGAAATTAAATACAAAAATAATTTTAACTTTCTTCTTTGCCTGCAGCTAAACTTTTCCGTTTTACTTTTTGCTATGATGACCCATTTAAAAAGCATTTAGATTTTTTTTTTTAAATTTAAACTATTCATTTTTATTTTTAAATAAGCACTTTAATTTTCAAGTATTTCTGATTTGATTTTAAGGGTTTTTAGTGGGTTTTGTTTTTTCTTCTCTTTATTTTCTCCTTCTTGGGGTGGCATTTTCAGTGAGTCCTTTTAAAAAAATACCCATTTTCAGTAACACACGCATTTGATTTTTTTTTTCTTTCTTGTTTTAATATAACCAGAGTGTGTACTGTACTTTTACATTCGGTGTGGATATTTTGTCACGAGCCTATATATATTACACACACACAAAGGACCGAAAGCCAATTCTACAAAGTGAATCCCTTGTAAAGGAGTAAGCCCCCTCCCCCTCCCCAAAGGGTTGTCCTGAGTATGACACTAAACTGCATCTGATGATGAAGCTCTATTTCTGGATATCTGAGGAGTACCCGTTTTTGCCATTATTCCCAGGTCCACCCTGACTGGTAGTACCCTGTTAGGGTCCCATCTACGCTTGAAATAGATCTGTTTTTTTAAAAATTCCTATTCAATAAGACCGTGTGCAAAGAAAAAAAAACAACAACAAAAATAAATCTGAACGCGATTCCCTAACCTCTAGACACGAAAAAGACCTAGATGCGTTGACATTACCGTTAAGAAATCTAACACCAAGAACAATTTTTTCACAGTTACATAACAGCCTTCCCTGCCCCTTAAAAAATGAGGGACATTTGAGAGTAAAGGGTTAAATTGTATTGTTAAACTTTACTTCGTCAAACACAGACATTCTATACATTGTCTATTGTTACTTTGTGGCCACTCATCCAAGTACTGAACAGACTCATTGCTGCTTAACTTTGATGATCTAAAGGGAATCTCGTTTTATTAGAGGCAATATCCCCTCCTCCCCCCAGCGCTGGAATGTGACACAAGGTCGGTTTCATGTGATGAACACGCAGGAAGCAACCCTCCCGGGGAGCGGTGGCAAAAATAGCTCAGTTCCGCTGTCATTCCCCTTTTGGGTCTTATTAAGCACCGGACAATAAAACCCAGCCCTTAGCACTTTTAGACAAGGAGGGAGGTGTTGTCTGGGAGGTCCCCCACGAGGGGAAATACGACATTGTCAAGTTTAAAGCGTTTTTTTGTTTTGGTTTTGTTTTTTTGGAGAGGGGGGGGTCTCCTCACGTCTGAGTAGATATAAAAATAGATTAGGTCACCCGGCACTTAACCTTTTAGGGATATGTACCGGCGATTAACTCTAACCCCACCACCTTACGCGCAATAGGGAGGTGCTAGCTGAGAGGACGCACCAACCCTCCTAGGCATTTCTTTTTTTTTTTAAATTTCTGTGAGGATAGACATTTTTTTGTTTTATTTAATAACTAGCAGGACCTGTGGATATACCATAGTATGATAATGAAAATATTATAACGCTTGATATGTTTAACTTAAGACCTATTGCTAAATAGTTCAATATGTAAAAAGCATAATAATCTTAATCTCTCTCTCTCTCTCTCTCTCTCTCTCTCTCTCTCTCTCTGCATTATCTTTGATTGAAACAGATTAGAGTTATCGCTTCTGTGCGCTTACTACCTCTCTCTATCTTTCTCCTACTCTCTTTCTTATTATATTTTTCTGTGTAGCATGTCCTTTTTCTTCCCTTTTTTCTTTGTAATAAAAACAGAATGGTCCATTATTTAGCTGAAGTGACAATACTCATAAAAAAATAAGATTTTGATGGATAAGCAACACCAGATAATCAAGAGTTACATTGATGCCATTCATCTTGGATGATTTTAACGTCTCATTTTAATCAGAGGGTGTTGGAAGATGATAACGGTCATACAATTAAGGAACACGAGTATTAATATTATAGATTTTACAACATTTTGTAAAGAATTTAGCTTTTCAAATTGATCCTGGAACAAAAGGCCATGAGCAGCACCTCCCCCTCCCCATATTCCATCTATGAAATTGTTAGATAATTTTAAAAGATAAATTTCCCGATTGAGGAAGAAAAAAAACAATTTTTTATTTTTATTTTTAAAGATTAAGCAAAATTTGAAAACTTCCATATTTTTCTTACAAACAATTTTTTTAAGTCTACAGAGACACACACAAAATGTTTCCCACCTGGAATTTTATAGATTAAATCATTTTATTTTATTTCCAAATCTTTTACAAACTATGGAGGGGAAAAAATCTTTATTCAACAATTTTTTAGTATGGAAAAAAAAAGGTGGAAATAAATAATATTGGTAAATTCTCATTATTTCGTGTGTTTATATATACTAGCAGTACCTGTGGATATACCACACACACACACACACATATATATATATATATATACCACATACATATATATACACTATATATATACTATACATATATATACACTCTATATATACCATACATATATATACACTCTCTCTCTCTATATATATATATATATATATATACCAGTACCTGTGGATATACCACAGTATGATAGTTTAATTATAACAACGTTTAATATGTTTACTTAAGAGCTGTTGCTAAATAGTTAAATATGCAAAAAGTATAATAATCTCTCTCTCTCTCTCTCTCTCTCTCTCTCTCTCTCTCTCTCTCTCTCTCTCATGTCAGATTGAAATAGATTAGCATTACTGATTCTGCACTCTACCCCCTTTCTATCTTTCTCCTACTCTCTTTCTTTCTTTCCATATTATTTCTGTGTAGCATGTCCTTTTTCTTCTTAATAAAAACGGGATGTTCCATTATTTAGTCGAGGTGATGACACTCGTAACAATTCGGCGGATAAGCAACACCAGATAATAAGGATTTACATTTTTGCATTTCATCTTAGATGATTTTGGCGGTCTCATTTTTTTACCAGAAAGTGTTGCAAGATGATACTTTTGACGGTCTCATTTTTTTTACCAGAAAGTGTTGCAAGATGATAACGGTCGTACAATTAAGGAACATGAGTAATAATCTATAGATTGAACAAAGAAACGAAATGAAACAATTTAACCAAACCTTTTATATCCATTTGGTTTACAGACAGAAATCGCAATAAGCACATGGAATACACCTGAGAAATTTAGACATAAATCTTTTCTTTTTTCTTTTTTTTTCCTCTCTCTTTTTTTTTCCGGATTGAATTTAAGAAAAAAAAAATTATTTGCAGACCCGAATATTCATTGGTTTAGAGATAATGTCATTTGTTTCCTTGTAAGCAGGTGTTTCTAAAACTTGAATTTTTCTCTTGTTAGCAACTTCAGGTTTATTTTCAATGACATCCAGATATTTTGCAACTTTTATCGTTCATGAGGTGAATAAAAATTCTTTGAAAATTCATTCAGATTACCTCGTTTGAATTGTTCAGTCTAGACATGAAATCTCTGATGCTCTTGTTTTTTTAGAGAAGTAGTAGTAGTAGTAATAATAATAATAATAATAGTCAAAGTAGGATTTATTTATTAAAGCTTAGACAATCGGTTCTAAGAGATGAATGTCAGATGTATTTACCCAACCCCTCTGCCACAAGCAGAAAGCAACACAAGGTCGCAGTTTAATAGGTTTGAATTCAATGTTCCTTCTCTATACCGGTTGCCATACCAAGGTTAAAGAGCCCAGTCTGCCCTACTATTTACCCTGAGCTGGCAGCAGAATAGTTGGATTCATACCATTCCCAAAGGTATTAGCAGCATGTGAAATGCAAATAACCTGGGCGGGGGTCTGTGGCTAACTTGCTGGACTGCAACATCGAACTCCAGTCACACTATTATGTTCAGTTTTGGACTGATACTCTTGGAAAAGGTATGAACCCATTCATCTTCCCCAGTTATGGGTAAATAGTACCACTACTGTTTTTCTATAAAGATGGCTTTGACATTAAATAACCCACAAAGGTTGATATGCCATTAATGCCAAACCAAACAGACTCGTCTAGATTAGGTTCCTTAGTCTTAGTAAGGCAACCAGTTTAGGAGAAAGAAAAAAACTGAATTGAAATCAACTGTTTTCTTCTTCTTCTGTGATCACATAACCTGATTTGGTCACAGGGGCAATTCTCATGTAGCATGTCTTGGGCACAAATAGCCCATCCCTCTCCAGGTTTACAATTGGTTTGAATTCAGTTTTCCTTCTCCTAGACTGGTTGCCACACCAAGGTTAGAGATGGAGAATAGCTAGATGCATATTTTTCTCAAGGATATTAGCACTGTGTTGTTCTGGATTTGAACTCTGGTAGCCGAATCCACTATCATGATAACTGTTATGTCTTTATAAACCAACTGTACTCCACTTAAAAATTGACCTTACACATATTCACTTGACCTTGTGTCACATTCTATAAGTTACTGTTAAATCACACTGAAATCACAAGATCACCAAAGTTAAGCAGCAATGAACCTGTTCAATACTTATGTGGGGGACCATTTAAGCAACAGCAGATTATTATACTTTTTACATATTGAACTATTTGGTTATAGTTCTTAAGTAAACATACCAAACATTGTAATAATTAAATTATCATACTGTGGTATATCCACAGGTCCTGCTAGTATTTAATTAAGACGCTAAGGATTTAGACTGACCTTTTTTTTTTACCCTCTCATTTTCAGAACTAAAAACAAGAAGAATGTTGTCAATATGTTTTTAGATTAAAGAATGGCTTTGCAAAATAATTCAAGTCACTCAACTTGTAAGCCGCCCTGTCGGCTGGGGCGTTAGAATGCACCTCTGCAGAGGGGTAAGACACCCCAATGGGGCCACCTGTTGGCTGTGGGTGGCGACCCGTGATGCTTAAGGATAGAACCCAGGTGGATGAGCAGTTCATGACATGCAATACTCCACTTTGGCCCTATCTTGGGCTAGACGGGCGCTCGGAGAGGCCCCTCCGATCAATTGGCTGGTCACGTCAAGCCCTAGCACCTATATGATTTTCCCAACCCTATTGCCCTTATGGCAAGCCACAACCCCTTTTTATCATATGGGTGCTAGAAGGCGGTGGCTGAGGGTCTACATGTCCTGGGAATGACGTTAAACTCTATCTGATGGTGAGGTTCCAGTTTTGGAGGTTTGGGGAATGTGGAGCACCCCTTCATCACCATTGCTCCCTGGTCCACTCTGACCTGGAGTGGTAGTACCTGTTAGGGTCCCATCTATGGGTTAAATAGAAAAATGTATTTATAAAAAAATTGTATTATCCATTAAGAATTGATTTATTTCAAAACTTTATCGGCATTAAATGACCCACTGAGGTTGATATGCCGTAAAACAAAACAAACCAAACCAACTTGTAAGGTCAATTTTTGCTGCCACGAAGTTGAAGACAGAATGAAATTTGAAACCTTTCTGAGAATTATACACAAACAATTGTTTATCACTGCACTTAGTTTCTCATGTTGGATGGGGGGGGGGGGGCAAATTGACTGGGGGGGGGGGTCAGCAGAGATCATATGTTTCAGAAGAAGAAGAAATAAAAACAACAAACATCCACATCCCAACCCAACAGGTTCTATTTCCCCTGTGGTTATAAGACCACCCTGGACATTATGCAATATTCAGTTGTGTGTGTATGTGTGTGGGAGAGGCAGCCAACAAGCAGCATTTTCTCCTCGTGTTATTCTAATTCCAGCTTTTGACTCGAGAACTGGGTGGCAACCACTGCAGTCTCCCAACATGGACTATGTCAGTAGATTAAAATTGAAGTTTATCTGAGAATGGAAGCTGCCCAAACACAGCCTCAAACAACCCCCCCCCCTTCCCGGGGTGTGTGGGGGCTGATTTAACAGAAGGTATAATCAGCAGACAAATGGGTGGGATTATTTATTTATAGCGGGAGGTATGTGGCTATTACAAAACAGTTATCCTCCTTCTTATGAAGGTGGGGGAGGGGGCCTGTGGGGGAGGGGTTGAGAGAGATGTTGTAGCTCAATGTTTACAGCATGAAACTGAAGGGAATAAAAGAAGGGCAGATAACTCCCAATAACCGATATTAACACTATTCTTAAAAAAATTAAAAAAAAGTAATTTAAAATATACAAAATTTATAATCGATTTTAGGAGAGGGGAAGGGCTTTGTGGTGGTGTTCTGGACAGCAACATCATAGTAAGCAAGTTCAAATTCCAGTCACGCTATTACGTTCACTTCCAGACTAATACCCTTGGGAAAGGTATGAACCCCCTCATCTCTCCTCATATCTTTTATCCTAAACATCTCCTCATAATTCAGTATAGTGTTGTTGGTCTTATATTTGTGTATAGTAATGCTAGTGAGGGAGACTGGCATGAACAGGGAAGTCCCTGTGATGTAGTGGCTAGTGTTCTGGACTTTGACATCCTTGTAAGCAAGTTCAAACTCCAGTCGCGCTATTACGTTCACTTTCAGACTAATACCCTTGGGAAAGGTAGGAACTCCATCATCCCTCTAGCTATGTGTTAAATAGTACAACTAATGTTCTTCTACAGGGATGGCTTTGGAATTAAATAACCCATGAAGGTTGATATGCCATTAAACCAAGAAATCAAACCAAACCTTATAAACGATTTGCTTAAGTTAAAAAGGAATTATTACAAGTAGGTGCTGAAAAGTACTTGGTCTGACCAAGAGCCCTGATCTTAGTCTTTTCAGATCTATCTATTTATCTATCTATCTTAGTCTGTCCAGCTCTATTTGTCTCAGTATGCCCATATTTATAGGGCCACTTTAGCTCAGTCGGTAGATTGTTCGGCTAGGTTCTTGGTTCGATACCAGCCCTCGCCAACTCAGCTTATGAGTAGCACAGTGATCTATGCAGTAAAGTAAGGAGCTGATGGTAGGTGTGGCACTCCACCCAGAAGCTAAAATAATCTCCTTGGTCTAGCACTAGTGAAAAGGAGATAGACTCCCTCGCTGTCTGGCTGATGCCGACATTAGGCCCCGACGATGATATATATCTATCTATATAAACTATGTCTAAACTATTCCACATATTCATTTTGCAGTTTAACTCTCAACGTCCTATACCACCTCATTCCACCCGTCCGGAAGTCACATTCATTTTCCTAATCTACCCCAAATGATAGCCTTTGTTTAAATGTAATATTAGACATTTTTAGAAGTTTTTGATTTAAGGGAAATAACAGGTAACTTTTAATGAAAAGAACAATTTTTAGCCATTTTTTGATAAATGGTTATAGGAATTGGGCTCTGGACTTGGAAAATTATCAACAGGATATTAAGAGTTAATACCCTTTTGCAAATAATTTGTAAAGTTTGTCTAACCCTTTAAAAGGGTGGGGGTGTTCCCATGCCATGCTGATTCCATTCATGGCATCTCTCTTAGGGTAGAGGGGTTGCTTGGTACTACCAATCTCCTCTCCCATAACCTTTTAGGTCATTGGAGTGCTATGCTGAGTATTCTCCTTCGTTGCATCTCTTGTGGGGTTACTAAAGGATACCAATCTTAGTAAATAACACACGAAAGTATCGATTTCTGTTACATCACCCAAGTTAAGTATCAATGAGCAAAAAATAACTATAAATGAGTGGACCTGTTAGAAACAGCAGGTACTGTAAGCAACCAAGTGCTAGATGAAGCAAAACTGAGTAAATAACAAGTTAAGCAATGATGTGCCTGGTCAGTAGCTAGATGGGTGACCACTTAGGTTGCTTATTCAACCTGCTGGGTTATTTCCTATAACTCCAACCTAAAAAAAGGGGAACCACTCTGATTAACTGATAAATTATTTATTTATTGATCTACTATGGAAAAAAGAAGACGTGGGTTAGGGTTTAGGGTCAGTTTAATGGGAAAATAATGGGTAGATTAATTAACAGATAAAATTCATTCAGAGTGGTTCCCCTTTTTTAGGTTGGAGTTATAGGAAATAACCACCTGCTGTTCCTAAAGCCTGTGTGCCAGACTGAGCAAAACACAGTAAGTTAAGCAATGATGAGCTGGGTCAGTATTTAGATGGGTGACCACTAACTTAATGTGTGATCGTTTTGGAACAGTAAGCAATCTAAGACCTACATGCCAGAGTAAGAAAAACTTGGTAAATAATAACTAGCAGGACCTCTGGATATACCACAGTATGTTTGATATGTTTACTTGAGAGGTATTGCCAAATAGTTCAATATGTAAAAAGTATAATAATCTTGTTTTAACTCTCTCATTTTTTTTCTTCTTTCTTTTCATCTTTACATTATGTTCAATTGAAATATATTAGAGTTATTGCTTTCGCATGCTCACCCCCCCTCTCTATCTTTTCCCTACTCTCTTTCTTATTATAATTTTTCTGGGTAGCATATCCTTTTTCTTCCTTTATAATAAAAACGGAATGGTCCATTATTTAAGCTGAGGTGACGACACTCATAAGAATTTGGTGGATATGCAACACTAGGTAATCAGGATTTATATTTTTGCAGGTAATTTATGAGGAAGTGCGTCTCGGTCCCCTGCCTCCAAAATTGCTGCCCGGTGAATTTTAAAATAACGACCCCAACTATCGGCGCCACAGCAGTGTTACTTGAAAGAAAACAACCAACTTAGGGCGTTAAATGTATTTGAGGGGGGGGGGGGGGTCTTAATTCTTGTTTATTTATTTTTTCCATTCGAAAGAAAAAAAACATTAAACCTTTTTTTTGTCATAATTCTTATTTTTCTTTTCTTTTTCGTAATTCTTATTTTTTTTTTTTTTGTTGTAATTCTTATTATCGTAATTTGTCGTAATTCTTGTTTATTTATAGAAATTTGTCATATTTCTTGTTTAGATAGTTTTGAACAGACTACATTGGTTGTTTTCTTTCAAGTAACACCACTGTGGTGCCGATAGTTGGGGTCGTTATTTAAAATTCACCGGGCAGCAATTTCGGAGGCAGGGGACCGGGACGCACTTCCTCATAAATTACCTTTTTGCATTTCATCTTGGGATGTCTTATTTTTAACCAGAGGTTGTTGCAGGATGATAACAATCATACAATTAAGGAACACGAGTATTAATAATAAGAATGGAATAGTAACAACATTACCAGATAGAATCCACCTGGAGTCTTTCAAGAAGAAAAAAAAAAACCATTGAAAATTATTTCGTACCATACACAAAGAATTAAATCTGGCCTGTCATTAAATGAAATCTGACCAACAGATGCTTCGTCCCTAAGGGTGGCATTTGGCTGACATTATCAGTAGGGAGAAGATTTCAGGGTGTGGCTGATATCTTATTTTGGGTGGGAGGCTTAACTGAGCAAATTGGAGAAACCTTCTTATGGCAACTACAAAGAAGAAAACCTGATTTTCAGTTTAATTGGTTCAAATTTGAAATTTGGTCTAAAATTAGTAAGAAGTATCTGGTTTATAGGTGTAAAACTACAGCTGTTTACATTATTTACAAGTTTCAGATTATTGTGGGGGGGTGGGATGGGGGAGTCACTATGGTGTAGTGGTTAACGTGCTCGACTGTGAGATCATAGCAAGCAAGTTCTAACTCCAATCACGCTACTATGTTCACTTTCAGACTAATATCTATGGGAAAGGTATGAACCCCCTCATCTTTTTCCAGCCCTGTCAGCGGGGGCTTTAGAATACACTAACTACACCTCTGCAGAAGGGTAAGACACCCCCCCCCCAATTGGGCCACCTGTTGGCCATGGGTAGCGACCTGTGATGCTTAAGGACTGGTGGCTGAGCAGTCCATGACATGCAACACACCACTTTGGCCTTTACTTAGGCTAGACGGGCAGGCGGAAAGGCCCCCTCCAATCAATCGGCTGGTCACCTCAAGCCCTAGCATCTATATGATTGTCCTGACC
>CM042165.1:14863828-14896328 GCA_023376005.1 Doryteuthis pealeii | reverse complement strand
ATTATTATTATCTGCGTTATTCGGACTATTGTCCCCATCTTCATTGCTATCTGTACAACGTTTCGGCTGATATACCCTCCGGCCTTCTTCAGGTATTTCTTGTCGGACTCGTGAACCTTCTTTTCGAACTCGGGAACTTTCTTGTCGTATTCGGGAGCCATCACAGAACTTTGAACCTAACCCTTTATTTATTCCACGGGGGTATCCTGTTCTCATTCTGCTAACCATAGCTGGGGTAGGAGTTGTGTTAATTAATTATTTTTCTAACTGCTTTCACTCAGGATTGAACTCGGGTACCAGAGATAACTGTCACTTAGAACTGTTTTAACCTACCTGCTTAATCCACTCGGACATTCTTTTAAAACTTATTTTTTTCTATTTAACCCTTAGAAACGTTATACAAATAACAATGAAGATGGGGACAATAGTCCGAATAACGCAGATAATAATACTTTAGTTATGTCTGTTAGAATTTGGATGATTAAATAAACCCAAGTTGTTGAATTCATTTCCTATGACTATAACCATTACGCCACGCACCTCCAATGAGTACAATATGTGTGTTTTGGGTGGTTTGGTTGTGTGTATTTTTTTATTTTTTCTTTACGGCATATCAACCCATTCCGGGTCATTTAATGTTGAATCAAGTAATCTATCTATCTATCTATCTATCCATATATAAAGGGCAGTTGTGTGAATCTGTGTGTCTGGAGGAAACTTCGAAAATAAAACAATTGATGACAAAGTAAATATATATACACATTAAATATCACCAGGGATCGGATTTTGAGCAAAAGTAATGAAGATTTTATTTTTGAGGCGTAACACAGATTCTCAAAGGTACGTGGTTCAAAGTTAACTGACCTGAAAAAATGTAAAAGTTTTTTTTTAAATAAAATAACTGGTGCTTTATATCTTTTATTCATTAATATATCAACACTGAAAATTTCATTAAATTCGGTTAATTCCCTGATTTTTTTTTTTTTTGGGGGGGGGTCTTTCAGTGGGGTGACATACGATGGTGGAATTTAGGTCCGTTAAGTTTGATTTAACCTTGGGACCAACTGTTGACAGTACAGTTTTTTGTGCAATTACGATAAGATAACATTAGAAAGGTGGAGCGGACATTGTTATTGCGTTCCTAGCTAAAACGTCATCAAATAAGTTATGGAAGTAATCAAGTATTGTATCAATACATATATAAAAGACAGTTGGTATGTATGTATGTCCAGAGGAAACTATGAAAATAAAACATTTAACGATAAAGTAACTATATATACACATTCACTATCATCAGAACCTGCTTTTCGAGCAAAAATAATGAAGATTTGATTTGTGAAGTTATTTAAAAATCAGGATTTGAATAGTAAGAGAAGGGAAAGTCATGGGTTGTGTTCATGATTAAAACATAAACTGATCATTTATGGAAGACCAAAACAATGAATGGATCTGCGAGACTAACCTTTTTTAATCTCCCTCCTCTACCCAGGTAACACAGGGTAGCCGCTTCTAGTTTTTGATAAAGGACTCAGGTTGCTTTCAGTACCTGCTATTACTTAAGTGGACACCGAATTAAGTATTGTACATATAGTACTCATTGGAAGCACACAGTGTAATGGTTAGAGTCATAGGAAATGGACTCAATGACCCGAGATCAAATCCTGGGCAAGGCTGTTTGCATTTCACATAGCACTAATACCCTTGGAAAAAATATGAATCCAATTCTCCCTTCAGCTATGGGTCAATAGTAGGGCAGACTGGGCTCTTTAACCATGGCTAGGTAACCAGTCTAGGAGAAGGAAAACTCTGAATTCAAACCTGTTAAACTCCACTTAAGAAATTGACCTTGTGTCACATCCTGCTCATGTGGAGGGTTTGGTAAATATATATAGTACTCATCTGGATTAGAATTGGTATTTCTGCCTTGGATCAGGGTGTAGTATCTGTACACTGTGCGAAAGTTATATACACAAAGATATACATACAGTATATATTTATCTAACCTCTCTGCAAGAGCTGGATGCAAGATGGTCAATTTATTTAGTTGAGTTCAACAGATTTAAATTCAGAGTGTTCCTTCTCCTAGACTGGTTGCCTAACCAAGCTTAAAGAGCCCAGTGCACCCAACTATTTACCCATAGCTGGAGAGAGTATAGTTAGATTCATACCTTTATGTGGTGTGTGAAATGCAAATGGCCTCGTCCAGGATTTGAACTCAGGTTGTTGTGTCCATTTCCTATGACGATAGCCATTATACCACATGCCTAAGATTATATATATATATATATATATATATATATATATATATATATATATACATACAGTATAGCCTATAAATAAGTACACACATGCCTCAGAATTTTTCTTTTTCAATTTTTTCTAGCCCAAATGTTTTCCAGTAGCATATTATACAATTAAAACAGATATCATTAGGTATTATTTATTACCAAACTCTACTGCATTGAAACTGTAACCAAAAATATAAATATGTAACAGTCCAAAAGTTAGTACACCCCTTATATTACTGAGTTTCAATGCTGTATAGTTTCATAATAAATGATACCTAAGAATATCCGTTTTGATTGTATAATGTTCCATCAGAAATAGTAAAATTCTTTGGTTTAGAAGAAAATTAGCTTTTTATAACAAATTGTTAGGGGTCAACTTATTTCTGGATGATAAACCCAGGACCTATAATGCATTTATAAACAAGGGAGACTACTCTATAATTAGACTTTATTAGTTATCTCCCTTAAATGTTTCAGACAAAAGTACATATAATAAGTAATGTAATATTTTATAGATTTTGTAGATATTCAAAGAAAAAAAGAAAGTGAAAAATGACCGAAAGTTAAAAATCAAATTGACAGAACTCCCCCCTTCCCCGGGAAAAAAAAAAATTTCCTCCACCCCCATTTCCTCTTTTGATGCAAATTGTTTTATTAAATTCTAAGTTTATTTTCTTACTAGATTTTTTTTTCATTTTTCCTTTTTACATAGTGAGAAAAATCAATAGTGAGTAATTTTTGACAAATTCCTGAGGCTTAAATGAAAAATAATTTCACATCTCAATGTCTTCAGACAAGTATAGCTAGAAATATAAGTATAAAAGGTAACAACAGAGAATTATAACCAAAATGTGTGTGTGTCTGCTGTGTGTGTCTGTCTGCTGTGTGTGTGTCTGTGTTTAAAATCTAATACATGCTTTTATTTGTCTGTTGGTACAGGGGGGGAATCATTTTTGACAGAAAAATGAAACTTTTTCAAAATCGGCTGATGTCAACTTGATTTGTCTGTTAATTTAAATATTTTCAAACACTTAAATCAGATTATTATTTGTTCATTAAAATAAGAACATACAATTCAGATTTGGGGAGGAAAAAAAAAATTTAAAAGCGGATTTTCCAGTTCACAATGAACATTCGAAGATGATAAAAAAAATTAATGATCTTAACTAGTATATATATATATATATATATATATATATATATATATATATATATTGCTCTATCTGTCCACTCATTGGCACTAGGCACACCAAGCTCTCACTATGGTTTACCTGTATCACTAAGGTTAAACTACATCTGGAATGATTCTCATTACCAAGAAACACACACACACACACACACATATGTACATAGCAATAGCATAATCTTTACAGATCATTGCCGTCCCTCACAATCCCACAACTCCACCACCAGAACCCTTCCTTGCATGAACCCTCAAATGACTCATCAAACCTGCTGCAGATCCACAAAGTTTGACGCAAATATGACATTGAAAAGACTTCCTTCCCGTTGAATGAGATGAATCAAATGATAAAATTTGATGCTTATGCACCACCATATGTCTCTTAAGACCAGAAGCCGACTTACAGACCTTGCCACAGAAAGCACAAGACACATTGTTTGCTCCTGGAATCTGCATGGACTGACCCAGGTGAGACTTCTTATGATTGACATATCCAGCCTTAGAAAGCAAAATTCGACCACATGTCAGACATTTCCAACCCTCCATGTTCTCTCCAATATGACAGGTATAACCCTTTTGAAATAATTTTTTATTTGTTTAGAAGTGTGAAATAAATGAATATCTGAGATTTGATGTTGTCCTGATGATAAGTGGCTGCAATTGTATTGTACATGATACATACAAATAAGTACAGCTCTTACACTGTAATTGAACACTTTATTTTTAGTTCTCTAATACAAAATTCCTATAATATATATATATATATATATATATATATATATATAAATGAAAAAAATTAACTTGTCTAACAAATTAACTCGAGTGTAATTTTTGGAAATTAATTGGAATAGGTTACCATTTCTGCATTGTCCATTTTTTTCAATTGATTCCATCTTTATTTTCTGATAGAAAAGATATTAACAAATCTTGAAGAATTGCTTACTGCTTGAAAGGAGCTGGAAATTTTGTTAACAAAATAAAATAGCCAATCTCTTTTTGTTGTGTGCTCCATAGAAGTTTTTATTTTTTGTGTGTGTATATATATATATATATATATATATTATATTCGATTCGAGTTCAATTTCTAGACGAAGCTGTTGGCATTTCACATAGCGCTAATACCCTTGGGAAAGGTATGAATCCATATATTCTCCGTCCAGCTATGGGTTAAATAGTAGGGCAGACTGGGCTCTTCAGCCTTGGGTAGGTAACCAGTCTAGGAGAGGGATAACTCTGAATTCAAAATTCCTGAGGTCGGTCGTTGATTGGGTTTGTGGCAACCTTTGATGCACCAATTCTTTCCTATCGACTGTGCCAAAAAGTGTGGATGGTCCAACACAAGCCTTCACCACTATAAACAAATCCCTGTGTGGGAGTTCATTGTGTGTATGAACCCTCATACGTCGATAATCGACGGGAGAATCCATTATATATATATATATATATATATTATATATATATACATACACACACAGGTACATTGACGTATGAGTTGAGTTCTGCTTGTATTTCCTCACATATCAAATCAATTTTCCTTATTAAAATAAACTGAAATGCCATTAATCCATTCCAGTACCCACACCCCTCAAAAAACACCCTAATCTTTTTTATTACTTTTTCTTAAATAAGAAAATAACTCTGTATTGTATAAAAACATGACAAAATGGAATATAATGAATTATGTGCTGTAATATGTTTTAATGTTTTTTTTTTTTCATAAATGATATTTTTCTTTGGCATAATAAATTTGAAAACTTAATTTTTAGGGAACTTAACATAAGCATATCTGAAGCTCGCTCATACCTCAAATTTTAGCTCTAAGCACAAAGCAAAAAATCAACCAAGTGACAGGTCGTAACTCGGAAAATTCGTAAGTTGGGCCACTCATATGTCAAGGTACCACTCTCATATATATATATATATATATATATATATATATATATATATCAATAAAGGAAGAACTCAATACAGTAATCCCATAATAAATTTATTTCTTGGGGCCCATATATATATATATATATGAGAGTGAGTAAACAAACAAATGTGTTTATTTGATATGGCTTTTAGCCGACAATTTTTGGAGGATATGTGCTTACTTGAAGTCATACCTAATTTTGAAAATTAATTAGTTAATAATTAATGAATTTTAGGCGGGCATATATGTTCAAATGTAAGGCTAAACAAATCGAGAAAATGTCAATCCCTGAATGTACATTTCAACCTATTAGGTCTCATCAGCAAGGTTATAGACATGGGAGACTGCTCCGTGTGTGACTCGAAACCTCGACTGCCAAGCTGACAGGCGGGGATTCTATAATATTCATATATATATATATATATATATATATATATATATATATAATCTGTACAACCAGTAGAGATTGCATTTAATTGAACATGGAAGGAATATCTGAAGCCACAAACAATTAACCCTTTCAACTGACAAATTGATATGGTTCTGAGTGCATTGGGTTAGTTAGCAATAATATCTCAAGCCTGAAACAAGACCTAACCCGAGGGTTATTATCTGATGAAGAATTTGTTGAGAACACTAGTGCAGATGTATTTCAACAGTGTGTATGGATATATAGCACTAAAACTTTAAGTAGCACTTAGTAAATAAAAACAAAATCTTTTTTTAAAAAATAACACATGTTCTCTGTGTCACTAATATGACAACCTCATATTGTTGTGAGGGGGGGGATACTGTAAAGTTCATAGCCTGACCAAGAGAGTTACTTAGAACTAGGAAATGTGCAAGTTAACCCAAGAATTCATCTAGTACTTTAACTAAAAAGAAAGCAAAAAAAATTATACCCTTCTCAGTTGTTTCTCTAAAAGTATGAGATGAGGCTTGAAGATTAGTATTATCTGCGTTATTCGGACTATTGTCCCCATCTTCATTGTTATTTGTACAACGTTTCGGCCGATATACCCTCCGGCCTTCTTCAGGTATTTCTTGTCGGACTCGGGAACCTTCTGTGATGGCTCCCGAATACAACAAGAAAGTTCCCGAGTTCGAAAAGAAGGTTCCCGAGTCCGACAAGAAATACCTGAAGAAGGCCGGAGGGTATATCGGCCGAAACGTTGTACAAATAACAATGAAGATGGGGACAATAGTCTGAATAATGCAGATAATACCCTTCTTGGTTGGTCTGAGAACTTTTCAACATCAAAGAAATACCATTGAGGGGTGGGGGTACGTTCAAGTGATTGTCAAAGCTGAAAACAGGTACATGCTAGAAACAAGAGACTTAAAGTTAGAAGCCTGCTAAGAATGTGCAAGATAATTTTCCATCTTAAGATGAAAAAAACAACAAAAAAAAACCCACCCCATGTGACACGGTGTTTATAATGTCCAGAAATATGAACACACAAACACATCCATATTGAAAAACTTCTCTGAAGATGAGGATATTTCAAAATTAATAAGACCTTGGAAAATTACTTTTGCAATGCAATAAGTAAAGTAAAGTAAAGTCATTGGGGTGGCCTAAAGTCGGTATCAGCCAATCAGCGAGGGAGTCTATCCCCTTTTCACTAGCACTAGACCAAGGACATTGTTTTTGCATCTGAGGTGGAGCGCCACACCTACCATCAGCTCCTTACTTTACCGCACAAATCTCTATGGTACTCATATTGTCTAGAACTAATAAACAGGGGATAGACTCCCTCGCTGTCTGGTTGATACCAACTTTAGGCCACCCCGACGACTTTACCTTACTGTCCTTCTACAAGGATGTCTTTGGCATTAGATAACCCAATCTTCATCAACATCTCAAGCTAAAAATTTTTATACAATGATATGAGGTGGGGGAGGCAATTTGATGGAGAGGCAAATTTAAGGGAATTGTGACATTCGTGGTGACATAGTTTACAGACACACAGACAATCTCCATTATAATATTAATAATATAAATGAATATATGTTGAATTATTTTTGTATATAAGGTGTGCTGAAGTCCACCACTTAAACTTATAGACTCTGCGTGGATTAAAGCCAATCAACAGCTCGAATACATGGTTAGTTATATATATATATATATATATATATATATATATATAGAGAGAGAGAGAGAGAGAGAGAGAGATATTTAATAGCCAATCTTGAGAGCCGTTCATTTGCACGTATCCGACAAGTACGAACGGGTCTACAACGAAGGACACTACTCAACCAAAGGATTCTACCCAACACCAGGGGACACCAAGGAACAACCCAAGGATTCTTCACTAAGGATCAGCCTGTGCTTAACACAGGGGATCTCCATTGTAAAGTGCTCTCACTTGAAGCCTAAAAATGGCCACAAAAGTCGTAACATCTCTCACTAAAATTCTTATACAATGATATGGTGGGTGGGGGGCAATTGATGGAGAGGCAAATTTAAGGGAATTGTGACATTCATGGTGACATAGTTACAGACAGACAGACAGACAATCTCCATTATAATATAACAATATAAATAATTGTAATGCAAATTTTAGTGACCTAGATAAATAATTAAAAAATATCAATATATTGAGTTGGGTAGTGTCCCCTAGTATTGGGATTAGTACTCTTGTTCCTTAATCTTTCAACCGTTATCATTTTGCAACACTCTCTGGTTAATGAGACCATCCAAAATCGTCCAAGATGAAATGCAAAAATGTAAATCATGATTATCAGGTGTTGCTTATCCGCTGAATTCTTATTACTTATGATGATTATTTCCTATAACTCCAACATAAAAAAGGGGAACCACTCTGAATTAATTTCATTTGTTAATTAATCTACCCATTAAACTAACCCTAAACCCTAACCCCGTCTTCTTTTTTTCCTAGTAGATAAATAAATAAATAAATAAATAATTTATCAGTCAATCAGAGTGGTTCCCTTTTTTATGTTGGAGTTATAGGAAATAACCCTTATGATAAAAGATAGATAGTTAAATGGTGAGAAATTGATTTAAAAGCAAAAAAAAAAAAAAAAGAAAGGTTTACTCTACTCACCGGTATCTGATCATTAATTAATTTGCCAATAATACTGTCCATAATTTTGGCTGGCTTCATGCCCTGATATTGAATGGCCGATAGTCGGGTGTCCTGGCTGCCAAAGCTGTTGTTGAAGGCTTCGTCAATTATTAGGGTCATGCTCGGAATGGTGTCATCCTCACTTCGGCGTAAGTTGTTCAGATGATGACTGCTGGTGCCGCCTCCTCCTCCTCCACCTCCAACACCACCTCCACTATCGTGCATCACTGAGGGTACCACCAACATGGTTTCTGCCGGTGGCCGGTAACTTAGCCTTTCCTGTTTGACCACAGTGAGGCTTGGAGACGTTGTATCAGGCATCTGTTGTTCCATTCGGTGCCATGCAGTTGGCGGACTCACATTACAGGACAGGTTTACTGGTTCCGGGGAGAGCGTTGGTTGAGGGCTGGGTGGGGCATTCATACAGTTTTCTGTTTCTTTTATTTCTTGTTTAATCTGTTTGTTTGGCTGCAGACTGCTGGCATTGTCGTCGTGTTCAGACACCATATATGGTCGTTTCTTTATAGGACTTCGATTCACCGGTTTATCCTGCTTAAGCGTCTTGCGTAGATCTAACGACGTGTTGGCCACAATGACCGATGGCTGTACAGCTGTCTGGGTGCTCACCGTTGTGGACAGACCTCGGTCAACAGTTTTGTTAATACCAACAGAAGTGGTACTCACCGGGTTCATAATTTGGACCGAGGGGGTTCGATTCCCATATGAATTCTGAAAACGGGGTCCTGATGGAGAAACTGTGGTGACTGTATGTGATGCGGTTCGCATGTCTGTGCTATGTTTTAGGGCGTACGGAGATTGTTGCACGGGAAATGCAACGCTCGAGGGGATGCTTAATATGGATCCAACAATGGAGGGTACGATCGTTGGTTTGTGAGCGGCTGAAGGGAGAGACAGATGGGTCCGCTCGACTGCAATAGTTTTGGGGTAGGCCGTATCGTCTATTTGCTCCGGTGCTTTCGAACTGTCATCAGATTCGGCATCCGATATGTTCGTGATGTGTGAGTTGTCCCCATTGACGGACAATTTGCAACTACCCAAATCCATCTTTGGTACACAGGTACTGAGTGCCCGATTCTTCAGGAGCAGCGATAGTGCAGTGACCGATGACCTGTTAACAGAATTCGATTCTGAGTCCATCGATATGGAAGAAGTGACTGCTGGACTAGGAGAAACCAGTGGGGACAGGTCCGAGTTGCTGGGGCTAGGAGCTTGGACAAACGTGGGCAGCATTTCAGAAGTCATCTCCGACTGCAAACTCAATAAACCGTGCAACGCCTGCTGGGTCTGGCTATCTTCGATTGTTTTTATCATTTCCCTCATTTTCCGGGAACGACGGCCAAGCTTTGCCGCTAGAAAAGAAGAAAAAAAAAAAAAAAGGAAGAAAATTAAATGTCAATGACCAACTTAGACATCAAATAAAAAAATATTGCAATCATTAACATTATTGTTTATGTAACAAGATCTCAAAATGCAATGGTCATGAAATATTGGCCTTTACGAATAAAATCAAAGATCACAGGTCAATGTTGCTAAGAAAAATGTTGGGTTTTTTTTTTTTTTTTTTTTATAATCTTACTCAACCTGTGAATCTGTACTAATAGTAAAAACATTCCATGATGATATTGATGCTTCTATTTAGAAAGGAGTGAAGGATTCTAATTAGCATTTTGTAGTTAAGAGTGGTCATGATGATATTGATGCTTCTATTTAGAAAGGAGTGAAGGATTCTAATTAGCATTTTATAGTTAAGAGTGGTCTATGATGATATTGATGCTTCTATTTAGAAAGGAGTGAAGGATTCTTGCAGGTAGATTCCACCTAGAACCTCTTAACACCTTTATCCTCTTGCCCATTGTCTGATAGGGTAATTCAGATAGTCTTTCTAAGAGTCATTTTGGTCTGCTTCTTCAATGAGCTAAATGTCAAGCCTTTCTGGGGATCAATGAGTCTTCTGCAACAGGGGTGGACCCACCTGCCACAAGAACCTTAAACTTCTAACTCTTCAAGGAAAGAGGTAATGATTCTAATTAGCATTTCACCATTAACACAGGATGATTAGCATTATAGTTAACAGCTGTCCATGATGATTTGATACTTCTATTTAGTAAGGAGTGAAGCATTTCATAGTTAACAGCAGTCCATGATATTTGATGCTCGTGGATAGAGCATGATATATAACTTGGTTACTGTAACTTGTTTAAGTTTCTTGCCTATGCAAGTAACCAAGCACCATTGACTAGCATTCCCAGTTGATTTTTTTTATTTAATGTTATTGTTATTTAATCACATTAGTTATATAGAGCTTTGTAAATGGAGTTCAAAACTGTTTGAATTGTGCAAATATCCCCAGTGGTTCAAAAGTTATGAGAATTTAAAGCCCCAAAATGTAATTTGCTGTAAAAAATAATTCAATGGATAAAAACACATAAAAATTACATATCTAGAAAGATTATTTTATTTTCTTTCTAACCATATAAATATTTTTAAGATTGAACCTGAAATACCCGAGAAATTGCATTAGAAACCAATTAAGGTGAAAAATTGTCTGTCTAACAATTTTACGAAACGAGCTCGTAATGCAACATTGACTTCATATCCATATCATTACTGTGTGTGTGTACATATGTGTGTGTGTACATATTATGAGTGTGTGTGTGTGTGTGTACATATTATGAATGTGTGTGTGTGTGTGTGTGTGTACATATTATGAAATGTGTGTGTGTATATGTACATATTATGAGTGTATGTGTGTGTACATATTATGAATGTGTGTGTGTGTGTGTACATATGTTTATTCTGTATGCATACTGTGTTGAACAAACAGACATTTCATGTGTGATGAGTTTCTTTTCGATCTTTTCTTCAAAGTGCCGAAAGTACTAAAGATGAAAATTTTGGTGAACTAATCAACAGACTTCACCCTGATATTAAGAGACTAGCCAGAAAACTAGGAAAGATCGAAAAGAAACTTGTCAGACATGAAATGTCTGTCTTGTTCAACACAGTATGCATAAAAGAAAAAATGCTACCCAAGTATAAATATATTCTGTATAAGACAAAAAATAAAACCATCATCTTGTAGATTCACATTTTCAGAATCTTCAGGTGAGATTTCATTTTGAAGAATCTTCTAAGTCAGTGGTTCCCAACCTATGGCCAAAATGGGCCACAGCAAATTTCAGGTGGGCCAAGGAAATATCATAATTCTATATGAAGTGTGTGTCAATATGGGTTGTATCTTGATTGAATAAATATCTTATGTAAAATGGAAATATTTTTTTCTATTATAATAATTTCATGGGCCACAAAAGAATTCTGCTTTCAAAGTGGGCCATGAGCTGAAAAAGGTTGGGAACCCCTGATCTAAGTGACACAAAAAGCAGACATTTACCAAAATCTGTCTTCATTCATTTACATATTCACACCAAATTCTTCATTGTTACCACTGAGTGACATCAAGTGACAACAAGTTTTTTTTTTAAATGGCGTTACATACCTGTTCTTGACATACCAAGTGCCAAACATTTTTGTAAGCGGCAATACTGACACCGGTTCCTTGTTTGTACAGATATTTCGCAATTTTTGTTGTAGAAACATTTTTTCCTTGTTGGGTCTCCAATATCTTGTAAAGCTCGACGGAAGAATCCCTGGGAAAGGGGAAAAATATTGTTAAAATCAGCAAATTTATTAGGCATAAATAGACATAAAATAAAAAATAAAATTCTTTTTTTTTTTTTTTTTTTCATTTTCGTTGGCATCGACATGATTCAGATGAAACTAAATTTTATTTCCTTTAACACAGGAAAAAAAAAGAAAAGTTTTCTTACTATATTTATGATAGAGAAAATCGATTTGACTAGAAATATCCCAAACTTAGTTTTTAAAACAAAGTGGGTTAGAGCAGTTGCTTTTTTTTTATGACACATCAACCCTTGTTGGGTTAGTTTATACGAAAGTGAATTTAAAAATTACTAGCAGGACCACAGTATGATATTTTAATTATGGTTACTTAAGAGCTATTGCTAAATAGTTCAATATATAAAAAGTATAATAATCTTAATTTAACTCTCACTTTTTTTCTTCTTTCATTCCTTCTTTACATTATGTTCAATTGAAATATTAGCATTATCGCTTCCATGCGCTCACCTCTCTCTCTTTCTTATACTTTTTCTGCAGCATGTCCTTTTTCTTCCCTTTCTTTCTTTATAATAAAAATGGAATTTTCTATTATCACTCCGTGCTCTGACCCATCTCTCTTTCTTTCTTATACCTTTTCTGCAGCATGTCCTTTTTCTTCCCTTTCTTTCTTTATATAAAAACTCTCTTCTTATACTTTTCTGTAACATGTCCTTTTTGTTCCCTTTCTTTCTTTACAATAAAAATGGAATGTTCTATTATCACTCCCGCACTCTGACCCACCTCTCTTTCTTTCTTATACTTTTTCTGCAGCATGTCCTTTTTCTTCCCTTTCTTTCTTTATAATAAAAACGGAATGGTCCATTATTTAACTGAGGTGACGGCACTCATAAGAAATAAGAATTCAGTAGATAAGCAACACCAGATAATCAGAATATGCCTCCGTGTTCCTGATTGAACCAAGAACAGAACCAAAGAGTGAGATGACCCCTGATGAAAAAGAGCCACCAGAGAATCCAATATGGCGACAGTAGTAGAACTTGGAAGAATAGCAGAAAGAACTATAAGGACTAAGAATGAAAATACAAAACAGATACACAATTCATATTCAGTTGTAACATCAATGTTTTAAAAACCAATGTATTGTTATATAATATGTGCACTGAGGCAGGTATGAACCCCTCGACTAAGCTATAAGTTTAATAGTACCACTACTGTTCTTCTAGAAAAATGGCTTTGGCATTTAAATAACCCATGAAGTTTGATATGCCATTAAACAAAGAAACCAATTTTGATCTCCAATTATATATGGAACAAAAATGTATCTTTACATTCATTTTAAGCGGGGTAAAAACTTCATACTAAGTTTTGATATCAATGTTTTAAGAGCCAATGTACTAATGTAGTTCAAAATCATTTTAAACAGGTAAAAACTTCATACTTAGTTTCAATATCAATGTTTTAAGAGCCAATGTATTAATGTAGTCCAAAATCATTTTAAACAGGTAAAAACTTCATACTTAGTTTCAATATCAATGTTTTAAGAGCCAATGTATTAATGTAGTCCAAAATCATTTTAAACAGGTAAAAACTTCATACTTAGTTTCAATATCAATGTTTTAAGAGCCAATGTATTAATGTAGTCCAAAATCATTTTTAAACAGGTAAAAACTTCATACTTAGTTTCAATATCAATGTTTTAAGAGCCAATGTATTAATGTAGTCCAAAATCATTTTAAACAGGTAAAAACTTCATACTTAGTTTCAATATCAATGTTTTAAGAGCCAATGTATTAAAGTAGTTCAAAATCATTTTAAACAGGTAAAAACTTCATACTAAGTTTTGATATCAATGTTTTAAGAGCCAATGTATTAAAGTAGTTCAAAATCATTTTAAACAGGTAAAAACTTCATACTTAGTTTCAATATCAATGTTTTAAGAGCCAATGTATTAAAGTAGTTCAAAATCATTTTAAACAGGTAAAACTTCATACTTAGTTTCAATATCAATGTTTTAAGAGCCAATGTATTAATGTAGTCCAAAATCATTTTAAACAGGTAAAAACTTCATACTTAGTTTCAATATCAATGTTTTAAGAGCCAATGTATTAATGTAGTCCAAAATCATTTTAAACAGGTAAAAACTTCATACTTAGTTTCAATATCAATGTTTTAAGAGCCAATGTATTAATGTAGTCCAAAATCATTTTAAACAGGTAAAAAACTTCATACTTAGTTTCAATATCAATGTTTTAAGAGCCAATGTATTAATGTAGTCCAAAATCATTTTAAACAGGTAAAAACTTCATACTTAGTTTCAATATCAATGTTTTAAGAGCCAATGTATTAATGTAGTTCAAAATCATTTTAAGCAGGTAAAGATTTTTTACATAGTTGAAATACCAATGTTTTAATAACCAATATTTATCAAAATCATTTTTAAAGATTATCTCAAACAGATCTATTTGATTCATAGATAGAACCATAAATAGGTTCTACCACCCAGTGGTACTACTTGTTATAAACCTGGGAGTATTGGCAATGAAGAGGTAACACCACATTCCCCCATAGCTCCAAAACTGGAGCCTCACCATCAGATACAGTTTAGTGTTATACCCAGGACACTCTTTTTTTGGAGGGAGGTGGATCTTAACCTCTCTTTGAGGGATGAAGTTTGCTTATTCTTAGGCCCCCCCCCTCCCGGCGCAATGGGGCACGGTGCAAGTGGTTTAAGACATGAAAAGCAAAAACAGGTTTAAAACGGTAGCAGCGGCAATTCACCTATCAATATCAGCTGTTTACTGTGCTAAGCCACTTTGACTCCATTGAAAAATTGCTTTTCCTTTGATTCAACTCTTTTAAGTTAATCCTTTTTTACCTCCCAAGACATTTAGTAAATGCTCAAGTGCTCTTACCAACTGATCTCACAAGACCTTGACAGTTTTGCAGACAATCCCTAAACTCATTTGTCAATCCCAATCTTTACACAATATTTGTTTTTGATAATATTCCTATTAGTAATAGCAAAATTGGTTGTATTATTTTCAAAGTGTTATAAACCATTATTATTATATTATAATATATATTTACCAACCTCTCCACACAGCAGGATGTGACACAAGGTCAATTTCTTAAGCAGAGTTTAACAGGTTTGATTCAGAATTGTTCTTCTCATAAATGGGTTGCCATGCCAAAGTTAAAGAGCCCAGTCTGCCCTGCTATCTTAATGTAAAATAATTGTAGTTCCTCTTTAAAAAGAGAGCTCTCATAATCCTTCTCCTAGACTGGTTGGTTTGGGTCAAGACAACATTATGCATAATTCAGAAAGAGAGCTCTCATTATCCTTCTCCTAGACTGGTTGGTTTGGGTCAAGACAACATTATACATAATTCAGAAAGAGAGCTCTCATTATCCTTCTCCTAGACTAGTTGGTTTGGGTCAAGACAACATTATACATAATTCAAACTGAAATGATTATATTTTAAAATAATTTAAAAAATTTTTTTTTTTTTTAATATTTACCAACCCCTCTGCCTAAGCAGGATGTGACACAAGGTCAATTTCTTAAGCGGAGTTTAACAGGTTTGAATTCAGAGTTTTCCTTCTCCTAGACCGGTTGTCTAACCAAGCTTAAAGAACCCAGTCTGCACTACTATTTACCCATAGCTGGAGGGAGAGTAGAACTCATACCTTTCCCAAGGGTATTAGCGCTAAGTGAAATGCAATTACCACGTCCAGGATTTGAACTCGGGGCGATGAGTCCATTGGAAACAATATTATTATTATTATAAGACGGTTGTTCCTAAATCTTCCGTCCATTATCATCCTGCAACACCCTCTGGTTAAAAATGAGACCATCCAAGATGCAATGCAAAAATGAGAATACAGATTATCTGGTGTTGCTTAATCACAGATTTCTTATTTGTCCCATTTTATTTCACCCAATGCCTAACGTAAAATTAAAATGAATTAAAAAAAAAAAAAAAAAAAGATACATATTTGTTTTATTTGTAATATTGAAATTGTGAATTACGGAAGATATTATAGTAATTTTGATCTCATGTCGTCCAGGCCTCCTGCCTTAATTTACACTATGTTTTAGTAAGCCAGCATAACACTCTACCGACTGAGCTAACCCGGCCCCTCAAGGTAAAATGTTATCAACCACTATTATTATTATTCTCATCAATTTTTCTTTCCCAAAATTTCATTTCATCTTCACTTATGGTCAAGTCATGTTGAAAGCACTGGTTCCCACTAGATCACCAAAGTTAAGCAGTGATGACCCTTTTTAATACTTAGATGGGTGACCATTTAAGCAGTATTTCAGCTCTTTAGCATTGGTATGGCAACTGGTCTAGGAGAAGGAAAACTCCAGATTCAAACCAGTTAAATACCACTCAAAAATTTACCAAGTGTCATATCCTGTTCATGCAACTTGAAATCTAAATTTTTGAGATGAAGCTGAAAACGCTTGGTATGTCGTAAAACAAAAAAAAAAAAAAAAAAAAAAAAAACATTTTACCTTTTTTATTTTTTGTTCTTTTTTCATGACAAGGAGCTTCTTTGACAGACATTGAGGAATTTCTTTAGCTTTGTTTCTCTCTTGAAATGGGGAGGTGCAGTCATGAAAAAAGAATCTCCAGTGGTATACACTTGATTATTGCCCGTGGTGTAATGGTTATCATTGCAGGAAATGGACATAGCAACTTGAGTTAAATCCTGGATGAGGCTGTATGCATTTCACCATGTGCTAATACCTTGGGAAACATATAAATGCAACTATTTACCCTCTAGCTATGGATAAAGAGTAGGGCAGACTGGGCTCTTTAACATTAATATGGCAATCGATCTGGAAGGAAAACTCTCTGAGTTTAAAACTCTACTTAAAAATTGATCTTATGTCACATTCTGCTTATGGGGAAGTGGATGGGCGGGTTAGCTCAGTCGGTAGAGCGTTCGGCTAGAAACCACAAGGTTCCTAGTTCGATACCGGTCCCCGCCAACTCAGCGTATGAGTAGCACAGGGATCTGTGCGGTAAAGTAAGTAGCTGATGGTAGGTGTGGCGCTCCACTCAGATGCTAAAAATAATCTCCTTCGTCTAGCGCTATTGAAAAGGGGATAGACTCCCCCGCTGACTGGCTGATACCGACTTTAGGCCGCCGCGTCGACTAAAAAAAAAAATTTCAACTTACCTTACATCCTTCACATGCTAAGACTCCATAGTGGATGCCTGACGATTTATCCCCACATACCAGGCATTTGAGATATGACTGCTTGGAGCTGTCAGATACTGAAACAGAAAGGAAAAACATATTGTTAGTCATTATTAGCAAATAACAAAGTTTGTTTATTTTTATTTAATCCATACATCGGAAATGCAATAGGTATCCATATACAAAGGTGGAGCAGGTGGTGTAATGGTTATAGACATAGGAAATGGACTCGTCGACCAGAGTTCAAATCCTGAACGAGGCTGTTTGTATTTCACATAGTACTAATAACCTTGCATCCAACTATTCTCCCTCCAGCTATGGGTAAATAGTAGGGCAAACTGGGCTCTTTAACCTTGTCCAGGTAACCAGTCTAAAAGGAAAACTCTGAATTCAAACCTGTTAAACTTTGCTGAAGAAATTGACCTTGTGTTGCTTCCTGCTCATGTGAGAGGTTGGTATATATATATATATATATATATATATATATACCTATACTTTCATTGTTTTAATATAATATTGTCTATCCATTGGGATAGCTACGGTTCTGTCATTTTTGGTCCAATTTCAACCAAACTATCAGGGATTGTTATACTCATGCCTGGAAAAAGTTTTAAACCAAATTAGCAACCTGATGGTTAGGTGGGATCAATCTTTCACCTCTCTAGGTTTTAATGTGTCTATTGCAGTAAAAGGGTGTCTGTCTCAGTGCTTACCCACTCTCTAGGTAATCATTATGTAAGGTCGATGGTTCCATCTTTCTCACTATAGGTACATAGACCTAAAATGGAAGTAATTTTATCTTAACAGTTTCTCAGCCTTAACAAAACATTTGGTCAATACAACCTCTCCAAATTTAGAAAATAATAATTTATTTAGAAATTTGTTGGCCGACCAGCAAAAACCTTAAAAATGAGTAGTATTTTAACATCTAAGAGACACATCCTCAAAACCCAAATGTTATTATTAAGACAATGGCTTTAACTGAAGAGTGGAGATTTGTTTTAGCAAAGGATAAAATATGTCTGATATTTTTTAATGATTACAAAATCGGAAAAAAGATGTATGGGAGGTCAAAAGTTACAAAAAGAAAATACCTCTTAGACATAATCATCTTAACAGAAAAAAATTTGATGAACTTTCAAAATATAAAAATTTGGAAATAGAAATAATAATAATAATGTAACTTTTAAACACAACCAATATTCCAGTAGTAGTAGGAGCACTAGGAATAATTATGAAGGATACTGATACACAAATTTAAAAAAATTGGAAATGCATAAGATTCTGCTAATGAGCGTACTTAGAAAAACTCAATTTAATCTATTTCTCTGAATGTTTGAGATGAGGCTTGATGATTAGTATTATCTGCGTTATTCAGACTATTGTTCTCATTGTCATTTTTATGTGTACAAGAAGGTTCCTGACTCCGGAAAGAAGGTTCCCGAGCCTGAGAAGGTATCCAAGTCTGACAAGAAATACCTGAAGAAGGCCGAGGGCACATCGGCCGAAACGTTGTACAGATAACAATGAAGATGAGGACAATAGTCCAAATAACTAAGATAATACTAATCTGTTTCATAACTTTTGAAGAAAAAAATCTTCATTTGCCTCAGGTCTTGGGTAAAAGGCTTTGTAAAGAATTCTATCAAACAATGGTAAATAATAATAATAATGATAGTAATACAGGAAAATAGATTTCATTCAAAACATTGTTTCTCTTATTATTCCATACTTTTTTGAAAAAACATTTTTAAGTAAAAAGAAGAAAAAAAAATTGTAGATTGTGACATAAAACAGAATTTGATTAGGATCTTCTTTTTTTTTTTTTTTTTTTTTGTCCCCATGATAAGGAATTTTTTTTTTTTTTTTTTTTTTTTTTACATAGAAAGAAAAATAAGTTATTATTTCATTGCTAGAAAGATTTAAATCATGACATCAACAAGAAAAATCCTCTTTTCTTCAGCTAAAGTCTGTCTTCTTCATCTAAGATTACCATCTTACCTCTCCGCCACTACCCAGCATTCTTAAAACCTTATTCTTACGTCTTTCAAGTACACGATTACTGACAACTGGTATTACTTTCTATACATAGACTTAAGAAAAAAAACAAGAAAACAACTTTTTATTTAGTTTTTGTCTTTTAACTAGTAAACACGTTTTCCCTCTTTTTTTTTTTTTTTTTTTAAATGTTTAGACCTTAAACCCAAAAGCAGTTAAAATTGCAACAAGGGTTGGCCAAAAAGACATGCCTAGGTGAATAATAAATAAGGAGTCATTGCAGACAGTTTCTCCTGAAAATATCTTTCCATGCCAAACCTTCTCATTTGTATCATAACATCCGTCTGTCTGTGCTGCTTTTTTCGTATCTGGCAGTAAACTGCACCAAGAAAATGCTTGGAATTTTTCCCAAACATTTCACACACAAAAACGAAATTCTTAACGCCTATTTGTTGCACCCAAGTTTACCACAGAAGGAATCAATTACTATGATAACCTACAAGGTAAAAAAAAAAAATGTATTGGCACAGTAATATCTATATGGGTCATCTGACTCAGCTCTCTTTATTATTTTCAGTTTTATCATTTAACTAGTTAACTATAACCTGTGATGATACGAGTAGAATTTATTAAAGAAATGTTTCACAACTTTCATTCACTCTTATGATTACATATAGAGAACTTTTTTTTTACAATAAAAATCCATTAAAAATGATCATAGGATTTATTGAATGAATACATAAAAACTTTCATTCATTCTAATAATTACATATAGGGTGATATAGAAAAATACTAAAAGCATATATAGAAATTGTTTTACTATAGAAATCCATTAAAATGATCACAGATAGGATTTGTTAAAGAAATAGATTAAAACTTTCATTCATGCTAATGATTATATACAGAGTGACACAGCAAATAATAAAATCAGATATAGAAATTGTAGAAATGCATTGAAAATTATTTTGCTACAGAAATTGACAGGAAATTATCACAGGTAGGATTTATTGAAACAAATGCGCCAAAACTTTCATTCATTCTAATGATTACACATATAGTGACATTGAAAATTATTTTGCTATAGAAATTCATTGGACATTATTTTGCTATAGAAATTCATTGGACATTATTTTGCTATAGAAATTCATTGGACACCATTTTGCTATAGAAATTCATTGGACATCTTTTTGCTATAGAAATTCATTGGACATCATTTTGCTATAGAAATTCATTGGACATCATTTTGCTATAGAAATTCATGGGACATCATTTTGCTATAGAAATTCATTGGACATTATTTTGCTATAGAAATTCATTGGACATTATTTTGCTATAGAAATGCATATGAAATTATCTGGATACAGAAAGTGACAGGAAATTATCATTTTGCTATAGAAATTGACTGGAAATTATTCAAAATTTTTCACTCACAGATTTTAAAGTTTTAAAACAATTGGAAATCCTAATTCCATTACTATTAACAACTTCAAAGACAGAATTTAGCATTCCTTCAGTATTCTTTGTTAGAATTTTTCCAAATCATTATCTGATGAAGCCCATATGTTCTGGTAGTTAGTGCAGGGTCTGTATTTAGTAAGTCCCCCTTTTTTTTGTCTGGTAACTGGATGCTAGTTATAACCTCCCTGTGAATGTTGGTATGATATGTTTATTCTACAATAATAAATGAATAAATAAAACCTTTACTAAATTTGGGTTTTCATATATTTCTTTCTTCCATTTTGTTAGGTAGGGTATATGGATAAAATATTTATCACACAATATGTTGAAATATTCAAAGTTGATATGTTCATCAAGAACACTGGCTTGTCTCACCACCCACCCCCAAAAAAATGAAAAAGAAAATTAATCTAATGTCGTGTCTTGATATTTACACGTTGAATGAACACAGTTTCCTTTTTTTGTTTTTAATTGTGTTCTGCTGTTTTTTTTTTGTCTTTCATTGAAATAATATCAGTAACAGGATAAATGGCACGATGTATTCTTCACATAATATTCAGAGAAAATTAGTTGCTAATCTGAAAATATTGTCTTTAAGTGGACAAAAATGTGAGTCTGACAATAAAGAAAGAAAAGAAGTGAAAGAATGAGAGGCAGTTTTTCAAGTGGAAGAATCTAGAAGGCGAATAAAACTAGAAACCGAAATAAATAAATATCAAATAAGCTTTAAAAAAAACAACTCTGTCTAAAAGACGTGAGCAATTGATTGGTTGGTTGGATTTTATGCCATGACAACCTTTGTTGGGTTATTTTATGCCAAAGGCGTTTTGTTCTATTCATGCTTGATGGGTATTCAACATTTTTTTAACACATTTTTTTTAAAACTCATTTTTTTTCTATTTAACCCATTGATGGGACCCTAACAGGTAGTACCATTCCAGGTCAGAATGGACCTGGTAGTAATGGTAATGAAGGGGTACTCCACACTCCCCAGAGCTCCAGAATTGGAACTTCATCATTAGATGCAACCTGAACAACTGGACTACAAGGGGAGAACCGCCCCGTCAGCTGTGGCGTTAGAATGCATCGACTGCATCTATGCAGAGGGGTAAGACTCCTCCAATGGAGCCACCTGTTGGCCATGGGTGGCGACCCATGATGCTTAAGGATAGAACCCAGGTGGTTGAGCAGTCCATGACTTGTAATACTCCACTATCATAGAAAATGGAACCATTTGTATTATTTTGATTTTTCGGACTATTGTCCTCATCTTTATTGTTATATACACAATGTTTCGGGTGTTTTTTGTTGGAATCGGGAACCTTCTCAAACTTGAGAGCCTTCATGTCGTAATCGAGAGCCTTCACAGAATTTTGAACCAAACCCTTTATTCAATCCGTGGAGATAGACTTGTCATTCCGCTAACCATGACTGAGTACAAGTGTTAAGCTATGTTAAGTATTCTATGCTATTATCGCCCTTGACCAGGATTGAACCTGCAATCAACAGATGATTGTAACTTAGAACTGTATTAACTCAACCCTTATATCCATTGCACTATGTGTCAAGTAGAGATGGAATTAGCAATCTGAGTTCAAATCCTACATTAGGCTCTTTGCATAATACTTTGTGCTAATACCTTTGGGAAAGGTATGAATTCATCTATTTTCCCCCATTCCAGATATGGGTAAATAGTACGGCAGACTGGGTTCTTTAATCTTGATAAGGCAACTAATCTTATAGAAGGAAAACTCTAAATTCAAATTCTGCTTAAAAATTGACCTTGTGTCAGAACCTGCTCGTGGCAGCATGCATAAAAATCTTTGGAAAATTAATAACTAAATCGTGAACCTTTACTCGGAGAAAGTGGGTAGAAGAATTTATTTGAAGAGAAATAATCATACAAGTCCGTTATCTAACCTGCTTGGCAGACACTGGCAAATAGAGTGTGGTTAATGTCATTGTTGGTATTGCTGCAGACATTATCTTGTGACTTTACTAAACGCTGATGGAATTAGCTATAGACCAACCAAAGATTTTTTTCTTTCTTTTTTTCCATTTTTTTTTTCCCCATTTTATTTATTTATTTTTTTACTTTTTTTTTTGAATTCCTGGAAAACCAACAAATGCCTTAGGTTGATTCTCTGCAAGTCACAGTATAAAAAAAAAAAAATAAAGATTTTAAAAAGGAAAAAAAAAAAAAAAAAAACTAAAATAATAGAAAGAAATCATACAAGAAGAAAAAAAAATAAATAAATATAAAATCCCCCCTCCAGACAGACATGTCTAGACAGAAGTGTGTTTAAGAAATGTTTTTATCATTTGGTGGATGTAAGCAAAGTAATTTAAACTTTTTGTTTTATTAGGTTTTTTTTTTTTTTTTTTAAACCGATATTTTTTTCTTTTCTTTCTGATCTGCGAGAGAAAACTCGAAGAGAGAGAGAGAAGAATCAAAAGATGAATGTCTGTCATATTCCAATGATTACAAAACCTGAATGGCTTAAGGGTATTCAAATACCCATTTGTTTAACTTTAGAAGATAAAAATATAAAATTTAGAAAAAAATAATTAAAAAATAAAGAAAGGTAAAAATTTCTTTATAACTTGACAAAAGTACCTAAAGTCGCTCTATCGATGATGACGATGAAGAAATACGACAATGACGGGAAAGAAAAAAAAATACATATATATATATATATATATATATATATATATATATATATAATGTGAAGAAGGATAAATGATAGTGCTTATTTGGGAAAGAAATTAATCAATTTTAAATCTAAAGTGAAGATAAAAGTAAAAAAATGGATTTAAAAACGAGCAAAGATTATTTTGTGGAAGGGGGGGGAGGAAAAAAATCTATAGTCTCAATTCTAAAAAGAAACCTGCAGGGAAATACAGAATTAGTCTTTCTTGTTGGATACAAAATTTTATGTCGTCACTCGTGATCAGACAAAAAGTAATACTTATATTGTTAGTCTCTCCATATCTCTAAGATTTGTACTCTTTAACCCACTCAACATCAGCTTCAAACACTTAAACTGACCAAACCCCATTTTCACCCCACCCCCAGCAGCTATGGGCTAAATAGTATCACTACTGTTCTTCTTCAAGATTGGCATTAAATAATCCATGAAGGTTAATATGCCATTAAACAAAGAAAATAAATCAAACCCTTAAACTGACCAAACCCCATTATTCCCCCAGCTAAGGGTTAAATAATATTACTACTATTCTTCTACAAGGATGGCATTAAATAACCCACAAAAGTTGATATGCCATTAAACAAAGAAACCAAATCAAACCCTTAAACTGACCCAATTTCTATTAAAGTTTCTTAGTCTGGCACAAGGCCATAAATATAAGAGGATCTAACTCAATACTTGGTAGTTGAGATCTACAGAACCAGCTTGCTAGTCATTTAACCCAGGCATTTACTGACTGTAACTTAGTTTGGCATTAAGCCACAAAAAGTGAGGGAGTCTATCCCCTTCTTGCTAGCACTAGACCAGGAAGATTGTATATATATATATATATATATATATATATATATATATATATATATATATGGTAGCATGATTCAAATAATGGTTGGAACTTTACTGTATAGAAATGTTCTTCTCACCACATTCTCATTTTGTAGACTAACTGCTAAAACAAAGAGAACTTTCATCTTTTTCTTTTTCTTTTTTAATCTTTTTAACCCTTTGAACTCTGTCAGCCCTGAGGCCCTCAGATGTCCTGTGTCTGAGCTCATAAAATAAAAAATTTAAAAAAAAAAGGGAAAAAAAAGAAGAAAAAAAGCCTAGCACAAAACAATTCAAACTTTCCCTGAGGCCATAGACATCTTTGTTTAAAGCTATTTCTTAAAAGAAAGAATGATTACAAACGACATTAAGTCTTTTATTACTAGTTATTTACTAAGTTTAGTCTGGCAAAAGAAGTACCCAGTGAGAATCAAACTCACCAATAATGGTCTGCTAGCCTACTTCGTTAACCCTTTACCCAACTCAAGGTACCCATCTCTTTTGTTATTAGTTTTATATTATCCTGAGCCTGAAATATCAAGTTTACAAAAAGGCCTGGTTTGGTTTCTTTGTTTAATGGCATATCAACCGTTATAAGTTATTTAATCCCAATGCCATCCTTGTAGAAGAACAATTGTGGCAGCTGTGACAATGAGGGAGGTTCATTCTTTTTTGGACTAATACCATTGTCACAGCTGCCACTACTGTTCTTCTACAAGGATGGCATTGGGATTAAATAACCTATAAAGGTTGATATGCCATTAAACAAAGAAACCAAACCAAGCCTTTTGTAAATGTTGTCATGTGTGGTTTCGTGCTCCTTGTTGTAGTAGTAGCAGTAATTCTTCGAGCGTAATCGTAGCTCTAGGTCTCAGCTTCTCGTAGCTAATTCTCCTCAGTCCTCTAAACTGTCTCTATATATCTCCTGCTGTAATACACATATGTAAATGAGATAACATGCCATTGGCTATCTCACTACAGTAAACTTGATATTTCAAGATCAGGATAATATTATGAAACTAATAACAAATAGATGCGTACCTTGAGTTGGGTAAATGGTTTGTACAGATTAAAGAATTGGTCTACAATTCAAAGATCCAAGGTAACAACCAGACTTGAAAATTATGATTTCTTCAACCCCCCCCCCTTTTTGGCAATTGTGTGGTTAATAATACAATAGCGCAAATGGAGTCCAAATTCACTTACTATGACATAGCAGTCTAGCATGTTATCCACTACACATGGGGGGGGGTAACCTCCCCTGTTTTAAAAGGTTAATCTTAATAAACAAGAAGACAATGGCATTATTTGCAACGAGATGATAAACAAACGACTTTTTCATGTTAATTATCAATTCGGCCATTTCTGTTATGTTCTTTCTTTTTTTCCCATATCTTGCTCCAAAAAAGTTTTCTCTCTTCTGCATTCAGATGTTTGTTTGTTATCATAACTTGCTGCTAGAATTTTCTTTCGTCATTTTGGAAAGTCCTGTTTTGTCCAGGTATCTTTTGAGTCTCCCTTCTTTTGCCAATATATTTTGGTTTATTTGTCTTTCTAGTCTCATTTCCCATCTGACTTTTGTGTTTCTATTCCAGTTCCATCGACAGATGCAAATTTCATCACTAACTAGTTTTGCTCCTGCATAAATTAGATCATTTAGTTTGGTGACATTGTCTGTTGGGATATTATGTAATACTTTTTTACCTTTTCAGTTTCTATCTTGACTTTTTTCCAGTCCTGATTCCTTGGTGGATTGTAATGTATCTTTCTTTTCAGGCATGAGTTGTTTTTGTTTTTTTCATTTTTAAATTGTTCTTTTCCATCTTGATTTAACATTCATGTTGTGGTTCTGGGTTCCATAATGTTTTCATTATTGCATATGAAATCTACAACATTTTAACTTGGAACCTTCCAGATTCCAGTCCTACATTGCAACCGTTGAGATAAATTCACCATTTTTTAAAATTTATCCAAACAGACCACTAAAGACAGGATGCGAAACAAGTTCATTTCTTTAAGCAGAGCTAACCTGGTTTGAATTCAGAGTTTTCCTTCTCAACTGGTTGCGTAACCAATACTAAAAATCCAAGTCTGCCCTAGTAAATTTTACCCATAGCTGGAGGGAAAATAGGTTTGTGCATTTCTCAAAGACATTAGTGCGAAATGAAATGCAAAGAGCCTTATTGAGGATTTGAACTCTGGACACCATATCCATTTCCTAAAAATAATATCATTACGCCAATTTTATGTAGTAACCTGCCTGAGAGACAGATTCCTGTATGTTGTTGCATTTGAAATTTATCAAGTTTTAACTTGGAACCTTCAAGATTCCAATTCTATGTTGCAACCATTGAGATAAATTCACGTGTGTGTGTGTTGTTGCCTGGGATCAAATTTCAAATGAAAAACATCAGACACTTTTCCTCAAATAATCTTGGCAGAGTTTTGAAGAATTTTTCAGTTTGTACAGATTAAAGAATTGGTCCACAATTCAAAGATCCAAGGTAACAACCAGACTTGAAAATTGTGATTTCTTTTTTTTTTTTTTTTTTTTTTCTTCTACCCCCTCTTTTTTTTTTTTTTTTTTTGGCAATTGTGTGGTTCTTGGTTTAATCGAAAGCGACCAGAAAATCCTGAGATCAAAGATGATCAATAATCAGAAATATAAACGCATTTTTGCATTATAGATTCTACAAATGCATTTGGTTAATCAATTGACAAATCAATAGTTCAATAGCAGCACTTCACCATTTTCAGACTTCCAGGAAGGTAATGAATCCAGTCTCAAATCTTAGAATAAAATGGAAAAATTTCATTGGGATTGCAAAGGTTAAGTTTTTTTTTTTTTTTTTTTTTTTTTTTGGGGGGGGGGAAAGAAAATAGTTTTTATAGTTGGGGCATTTGTAACAGCATATATATATATATATATATATATATATATATATATAGATATAGATATAGATATATATAGATATATAGATATATGAAGTAAATGGAAGTTAATCCGACAGTATGAATTTAACATTTTTTTTTAATTTCATTGGGATTGCAAAGGTTAAGTTTTTTGGTTTTTTTTTTTTTAAGAAAATAGTTTTTATAGTTGAGGCATTTGTAACAGCATATATATATATATATATATATATATATATATATAATTAAAGAAATAACAAAAGACTTAGAGATTTTGCATTATAGACTATTTCCGACTCATCAGATGCGAATGATGAATTCTTATAAATTTGCTCTGTGACTCTAACAATAAGAGCACACATTGAGCTCTCAAACTGCGATAAGTTATTATTTTTTTTTTAAATCCCATGTCGTAAGGAAGATTTCTTCTCTGGACTTTTGGATATATATATATATATATATATATATATATATATATATATATGAAGTAAATGGAAGTTAATCCGGCAGTATGAATTTAACATTTTTTTTTTTTTTAGAAAAAAAAATTATTTTTTAACACTTATTTATTTATTTAACATTATTAACATCATTTGTTTTTTCTAAATAAAAAAATTAAAAAAATTTAAATTCAATATATATATATATATATATATACACATATAATATACAAAAGAAAAGTTTGGAATGTGACCAAAGTTAGTTCCAATGATTTCAACCAGAAATGTTTGTGACAAAGATACAAAATTAATTTCTTAAGTTTGAAATTTTTATCCACCCACATCAATGCCAAATCCATAGTACATTTTTTTAGTAGAAAGTACCCCCCCCACACACACACACACAAACACCATGGGCAAGATACGACACAAGGTCAATTTTTTTTTTTAAAGCAGACTACAGTTGATTTGAATTCAGAATCTTCTTTCTTCTAAACTAGTTGTTTTACTAAGGCTAAAAAGCCCAGTCTGCCCTACTATTTACCCATAGTTCGGGGTAGAAGAGATGGATTGTTTAGTAGGAAGTAGATTAAGCCCATTCATAGTAAAAGGAGATTTTTCTTTTGTGAATAGACGTTTATCAAGTCATCTTATTTGTACACTTTTTTTAAAATACTATTCCCCCAGTATATAAATATATCTACCAACCCCTCCACAGGATGTGACACAAGGTCAATTTCTTAAGCAGAGTTCAACAGGTTTGAATTCAGTTTTCCTTCTCCTAGACTAGTTACCTAGCCATGGTTAAAGAGCCCAGTCTACCCTTCTATTTACCCATAGCTGGAGGGAGAATTGGATTCATACCTTTCCCAAGGGTATTAGCACTATGTGAAATGCAAACAGTATATGGTATGGTAAAATCTATGTCTTGAAACTTCAGTTCATTTTGCAAATAAGAGCCTAGAGCAAGCACGGAGCGTGAGTAGTGACCATGAAGAACAACACTGTACACTAGCACAATGTCCAAAGCTGAGAGCATGAAGAGCAGCCCCAAGTACAAGAATGGCATAGCACGAAGCAAGAACCTGAGTCCTGAACACAAGGAAGCAGCAACAAATATGAGAAAGGTAAGTAAAAGTAAAGTCGTCGGGGCGGCCTAAAGTCGGTATCAGCCAATCAGCGAGGGAGTCTATCCCCTTTTCAATAGCATTTCTGGTGTTGACTCCATGTCCATGTTACCATAACTTAAATATAAAGGCTCTATCAATGATATTGAGCACTCTCTACCTATGAATATACCACCCGTATCATTGACAAAATAACGAGGGAGTCTATCCCCTTTTCACTAGCGCTAGACCAAGGAGATTATTTTTAGCGTCTGAGGTAGAGCGCCACACCTACCGTCAGTTCCTTACTTTACCGCTCAGATTCCTGTGCTACTCATACGCTGATGGCGAGAACCGGTATCAAACTAGGAACCTTGTGGTTTCTAGCCGAACGCTCTACCGACTGAGCTAACCCAGCCCCTTATGAGAAAGGTACAATATGTCAATGAGCATCGTTTAGAGCCCTGACAAGCCTGCAAACAGAGCATGAAAAGCACCACCGCATATTGAAGGCATGGAGGGTGGCACTAAAAAAAGAAGAATGGCTTTGCATGGCACAGCACAGGGTACAAACCTAAACCCTGAGCATGGGCAGCAGCACCAGGTACGAGAATGGCATGGCATTGAACATGAACACATGCCGAGCACAAGCATGGAGTACAAGCCTGCACCGTGGGTATACAGAACATGAAAAGCAGCACCGCACAAATCCAAAGTTAAGAGCATGGAAAGCAGCACCAGGCCTAAGAATGGTATAGCATGCAGCAGTATGAACCTGAACCCCTAACCATGGTACGTACGTACGAGTATGGCACAGTACTGAGCATGAACACAAGCCTGAAGAGCAGCACTATAACAAAAAAATTGTCGGGTTTGCCTAAAGTCATAATCAGCCAATCAGTGAGTGTGTCTATCCCCTTTTCACTAGTGCTAGACAAAGGAGATTGTTTTTGCGTCTGAGGTGGAGTGCCACACCTACCATCAGCTCCTCACTTTACTGCACAGATCACCGTGCTACTCATACACTGAGTTGGCGAGGGCTGGTATCGAACTAAGAACCTTCTGGTTTCTAGCCGAACACTCTACTGACTGAGAGCACAAACCTGAGCCCTACTCACGAGAATGGAGTACGTGCTCATAGATCAGCACTGAGCACAACACTCAAGTCTTCAATTCAAAATATTTGTTTATCTCAGTAGTCCATCTTTTATTTCCAAACAAAAACCAGACAATGCTGAGTAGATCTACTAGTATATGAACTTTTTTTTTTTTCAAATTAATTGCTAACACTTGAACTTGCCAACCATTGTTTACCAAAGTTTTCATCAATAAATTTTCCAAATAAAGGAACAATTTTTGGCTTTTGTCGAATAAACCGATAATAAAAATCCACAAATAAAAAAATATTTTGATATCGAAAATTTATCAGACAACTGAGGTGGAGATATGAAATTGTTTTTGTCCCCAAGTTGAACTGCCAGACTAGACGCACATCTCCAACCCCCCCCCCCAAACCCATTTTGCCCCACCCCCCAGACAAAGTTGAAACCTTTAGCTCAGAATAGAGCAAACCCATACAAGATGTATTTATGTAACTATGATTGACTTGGCGTGCCAGACATATTTTATGTTAGAGATAATCTCTAACTCACCCCCCCCCCCCCCCCCCGCACAAACTCTTTACCCACACATATCATTACTTCCTTACCTCTCTCTATTTATCTATGTGTATCGTATATATATAAATTTCATTTGGATTTTTTTTTTTTTTTTTATTTACTGTGTATCATATTGTAAATTACCACATTTTAAAATATACTTCATTTGATAGGATATAAGAACTCCGGCCTATCAGTAGCATTTACAATTACAGTATTATAATGATAGGCTACATACATGCATTGGTCATCAAGAGCATTTGGGTAGACCCGAGTCTACCAGATGCCTCATTTTGTGTATATATATATATATATATATATATATATATATATATTATTTATTTAAGAATGGAAATGAGTAACCTACTCGAGTTTCAATTAATTCAATAATCAAAAACCGTTCCTGATCTACGAAAATATAAACATCCATTCCTCTACTAAATTTAAGTCCCATTCCAACGGGCATGTTTATAACACCAAAGATTAATCGTAAACTCGATTAATTTAAAAGTAACCCTGAAGAATCTATCGATGAAACTCGAGTAGGTTACTCATTTCCATTCTTAAATAAATTTATGCTCTACATTGTATTGAGCACTTTGTATTTGTTTTTTCTCAACCTTAACCTCTGGATATTGTGCGCTTCCAACGATCGTTCTTATACCCACCGGTAAGTTAATACTTATACATATACAAATATATATATATATATATATATATATATATATATATATATATGAGGTTAAGTAAACAAACAAATGTGTTTATTTTATATGGCTTTAAGCCGACAATTTTTGGAGAATATGTGCTTAATTGAAGTCGTACATAATTTTGAAAGTTAATTAGTTAATAATTAATGAATTTTAGGCGGGCATATATATTCAAATGTAAGGCTAAACAAATCAAGAAAATGTCAATCCCAGAATGTACATTTCGACCTATTAGGTCTCATCAGCATGGTTATAGACATGGGAGACTGCTCCGTGTGTGACTCGAATCCTCGACTATTTACCAAGCTCTAGGCACGACAGGATGTGACACAAGGTCAATTTTTTAAGCAGAGTTCAACAGGTTTGAATTCAGAGTTTTCCTTCTCCTAGACTGGTTGCCTAGCCATGGTTAAAGAACCCAGTCTTCCCGACTATTTATCCATAGCTGGAGGGAGAACAGGATTCATATCTTTCCCAAGGGTATTAGCACTAAATGAAAATCAATTACCACATCCTCATTTTGTATATAAGGCCCAGAGGATATTAAAGCAAAGAGAAATACAAACATCCTTATCCAAGATTTGAACTCGAGGCACAAATTCCATTTTCCATGACGATAACTATTATACCATATGTTCTTTCACAATGGGAAGGATGAACCAGCTATGGGTAAATAGTAGGGCAGACTAGGTTTTTAATCTTGGTATGAGCACTAGTCTACGAGAAGAAAAACTCTGAATTCAAACCTATTAAATTTTGCTTAAAAATAAATATTGTGTCACATCCTGCTAGTGTGGAATGGTTGGTAAATACACACACAAGGTTAATTTTTTAAGTGTAGTACAGCTGGTTTAAGTTAACTTTTCCTTCTCCTAGACTGGTTGCTTAACTAAGGCTAAAGAACCTAGTCTCCCCTACTATTTACTCATAACAGGGGATAGATCAGGTTGATGTCTTACATAAGGACATTAGTTTGAAACAAAACATAGATGTTCTTATCTAGGATTTGAACTCAGTTTTGTATACAAGACACAGAGGATATCTTTTTAGTCATTGTATTGTACTGACCATAAGCAAGATGTGACACAAGCTCCATTTTTAAGAATTTGGTTGGATTTTACTACATGTCAACCCTTGTTGGGTTATTTTATGCCAAAGACATTTTGTTTTATTCATTCATTTAGGATGAGTATTGAAAATTCTTATTTTTTTAAACCCATTTTTGAAAACTCATTTTCTACCATTTCAGTATTATGGAGATGAACTTATAAGTGACGTTCTTTTGTGGACACCTATACATGGGCACACCAGTGTAGGCCAAGCAGCAAAAACTTACAT
>CM042165.1:14833828-14861328 GCA_023376005.1 Doryteuthis pealeii | reverse complement strand
GACAAAGCTGTTTGCATTTCACATAGTGCTAATACCCTTCGGAAAGGTATGAATCCATATATTCTCCCTCCAGCTATGGGTAAAATAGTAGGGCAGACTGGGCTCTTTATCCTTGGGTAGGTAGCCAGTCTAGGAGAGGGAAACTCTGAATTCAAAATTCCTGAGGTCGGTCGTTGATTAGGTTTGTGGCATTCCTTGTGCACTAATTCTTTCCTATCGACTGTGCCAAAAAGTGCGGATGGTCCAACACAAGCCTTCACCACTATAAACAAATCACTGTGTGGGTGTTCATTGTACGAACTCTCATGCGTCGAAAATCAAAGAGATAGTCCATAATATATATATATATATATACACACGATCCATTTCAAGACAATATAGATATTGACTAAATATATTTGTGTCTGGCAAAAGGCAACTAAAACAAGAGACTGAGTGATCTGCAAGTTAACCTTCTATGACAAGTATCTTAGATATTTACTGATTAAAATGTAACCTGGTACAAGGCAACTATTATGGAGCCTTTTACAAGGCATGAACTCCTAAGACCGGAGAATAGTCTCCATCTATTACCCTACGACAGGTAGCTTGGATATTAGCCCTGTGGGCACGGCTTAGAATTCGCTGACTGCATATAGTAAGGGACGTCATGAGTATTGACGCTAACCTGCATCTGATGGTGAGGCTCAAGTTTTGGGCCCCTGTAAAGAGTAGAGTACACCACTCTGGCCATGTGAATAATTGCATGACACACACAATCTTTCTTTGCCTATTTTTTCCCACATTTTCTACTGTACTCATCTTAGTATATATCAACAATAAGAAATTTATTTTCTTTTAAACCTTCTACATGATTGAAAGAAGAAGAAGAGAGGAGAAGAAGAAGAAGAAGAGTCAAAATAAATAAAGCATCCATAATCACCCCCACTCCCCCCCCAAGAAATTAGCAGAGAATAATTGATTGTTTCCTCTGTCTCTGGCGCCAACCAAGTCTGTCTTTTCCTTTGTTCTTGGATTTTGAATCAGCAGGTTTTCAAAGAATTTCAAACAGCACCAGATCTAAAATATTTTCATTTTCCGACATTGAAGGTAAAAAAAAATAAAATAAAAAAAAAATATTTTTGAAAAAAAAAATAAATAAAAGAATTAAACCCCCCGAAAGATGAGTTTTCAATGTGTCTATCACAGTCTCTTCATATCAATCAATCTATCCATCATGGAAGATTTCTCCAAAATGATGTCTTGTGTACAGCACTAAATTGCAGAGGGTAGTCGCTACTTCATTACCAGTACTCTGACCTGGAGTGGTAGTGCCTGTTAGTCTCCCAAAGATCTGTTTGAAAATCATTAGTATTAGGAATACTTGATACCATATAACTGTGCAAATTTGTCTTAAGAATCTTGAAGCTATAATTGTTTACAAGAGATTATTATCATTAGTTACTTGAAAGTATGTAACTGCTTGAAGCCCTCTAAAAAAACTTTTAAAAAAAACATGGATTGACATGCAATAAAACCAACCAGCCAACCAACCAACCAACCATCTATTTTAAACTGTTTGAATCTATTAGGTGTGTAGAGAAACTCACAGCTGATTAAACACCTTTTTTTTTTCTCAATCTATTTTTTTTCTTTTTTTTTTTTTTTTTTCAAAAGTATAGGGTGATTGAAAATCCCTATTTTAAACTATTTATTTTTTTATATGCAATTACATTTTTCTTAATTCTTTAATGTATGTTCCTTAATATACAGTAACTCCCTATTTTAAACTATTTATTTTTTTATATGCAATTACATTTTTCTTAATTCTTTAATGTATGTTCCTTAATATACAGGGTGATTGAAAAGTAACTCCCTATCTTAAACTATGCAGTTACATTTACCAACCCCTCCGCAAAAGTAACTCCCTATTTTAAACTATCTATTTTTTTATATGCAATTACATTTTTCTTAATTCTTTAATGTATGTTCCTTAATATACAGGGTGATTGAAAAGTAACTCCCTATCTTAAACTAGTTATTTTTTTTATATGCAGTTACATTTTACCAACCCCTCCGCACGAGCAGGATGAGACACAAGGTCAATTTCTTAAGCGGAGTTTAACAGGTTTGAATTCAGAGTTTTCCTTCTCCTAGACTGGTTAACTAACCATAGTTAAAGAACCCAGTCTGCCCTGCTATTTACCCATAGATGGAGGGAGAATTGGATTCATAACTTTCCCAAGGGTATTAGCGCTATGTGAAATGCCAACGGCTTCGTCAAGGAATTGAACTCGCGTTGACAAGTCCATTTCCTATGACTCTAACCATTAGACCACGTGCCCCAGATATAAGGCTAAATAGTACCACTACTGTTCTTCTACAAGGATGGCTTTGACATCAAATAACCCACGATAATTAATATGGCATTAAACAAATAAACCAAACCAAGTTGCTTCAATATTATAGAAAAATGATTTTACGGTCAATTATACTAAGTGTATCATCATCATCATCATCATCATCAACAACATCATGAGAAAGATGACTAGCAGACAGAATGTGTTACAGAGATCAATGTAAGGAAGCGGAGCAGTTATCACTACCCCCCCCCCCCCACACACACAACCAATTCATGTCGGTGGTCCTGATAAGTTATGTCCAATCGACACTCACAGTATTTCCTTCATCCAGTCACCTGCAAGATTAGGTCAAATTCATTATAGGACTTTTATGACTCACCTGACAACAGCCTGAGTTCGCTTTTGCAAATATCTGTCTATTAATTAATACCCCCCACCCCCCGTCCTGATATCCACCCCCTCTCTAGGGCCATGATTAAACTGGGTCAGTCTAGTTTGTTTCTTAAATCTGTCAGTCATTCCCATACTCCCCCCCCCACACACAGACTGTAATCCCCCCCCCCCATACCATAAAATAACATTGATTGCTTTATAAACAGATCAATGACGATCAAGCGAGTTGAGACCCATTTTCATCTGAACATTTCAGCTTTACAATTTCTCTGAATGTTTGAGATGAGGCTTGATGAGAAGGTTTCTGAGTCCGAAAAGAAATACCTGAAGAACGCCGGAGGGCATATCAGCCGAAATGTTGTACAAATAACAATGAAGATGGGGACAATAGACCGAATAACGCAGATAATACTTTCAGATTTACTATTATACATTGATTCCTTCTTTATTTCTCCATTTTATTTTTTTTATCACAATGTCTCTGCAGCTAGCTGTACTCTCCAGTCTTCCTGGTCGAAATTTTTCAGACAAGCTGGTGTTACTATTATATATGGATTCTTTCAGACCAGTTTCCTTGGTTGGATTTGGCTTAGCCCTACAGAAGGAGTTACCCCCCCCCCCAAGCTATGTGAATTTCCTATTTCCTTCCATGCATTCACCACAAGTGAATTCGTTGGATGGAGCCGGCTCAACCAACCCAGAGTGAACATCATCACAGAAAAACAGAATAGAAACTGTAGGCACAAAATAACCCATGACAGGTTGACATTCCGTTAAAATCAATAAATTTTTTCAATTTGCTCCCATGATGCTTAAGGATAGAACCCAGGTGGATGAGCCGTCCATGACTTGCAATATTCCACTTTGGCCTGTTCTTGGGCTAGATGGGCTGAGAGGCCCCCTCCGATCAATCGGTTAGTTACGTCAAGCCCTAGCACCTATACGATTGCCCCAACCCTATTGCCCTTATGGCAAACCCCAACCCATTTTATCATATGGATGCTAGAAGGCGGTGGCTGAGGGTCTACATGTCCTGGGAATGACATTAAACTATCTGATGGTGAGGTTCCAGTTTTGGTGGTTTGGGGAATGTGGAGCACCCCTTCATCACCATTGCTTCCTGGTCCACTCTGACCCGGAGTGGTAGTACCTGTTAGGATCCCATCTATGGGTTGAATAGAAAAAATGTGTTTATAAAATAAATGAGTATCCATTTAAGAATGAATACATTTCAAAAGTTTGTTGGCATTAAATGACCCACTGAGGTTGATATGCCGTAAAACAAAACAAACTAAACTAACCAAACCAATCAATTTTTTTTGGGCTAAGCCACCAATAAAGTGCTACGTTTAAAAAAAAAATGGACACGTTTTGATATTGTGATATCAACTTGTTATTTAAAAGAAAAAAAGAAAGAAAGAAAAAAAAAAAAAAAGAAAGAAAAAAAAAAAGAAAGAAAAGAAAGAAAAAAAAAAGAAAAAAGAAAAAAAAGAAAGAAAGAAAGAAAGAAAAAAAGAAAAAAAAAAAAGAAAAAAAGAAAGAAAAAAAAAAGAAAGAAAGAAAAAGAAAGAAAAAAAAAAGAAAGAAAAAAAAAGAAAGAAAAAAAAAGAAAAAAAAAAAAAAGAAGAAAAAGAAAGAAAGAAAAAAAAGGTGCTTCTAGACCATTAGTATCATTCCTCTTCCAATTCCAATAATCAAAGACATAAGATCACGTTACAAACATATTTGGAATATGTTATATTCTATTTTGTAGTTGTTGTTGTTGTTGTTTAAAGGTAATTTTTGGCGCTGTGTCTTGGTAGTTCCAGATCAGCTACAGTCACCAAATGCCAAGTTTCAAATTTGTTTTATTTTGTCTTTGGAATCTCCTGAACACCCAACCCACTAACCCTGATAGAGAACAAAACACAGCATGTCTGTCTCGTCTGTATATATGATGAAATTGTTTGGGTTTTTTTGTTTTTTTTTGGTTTTATTTATAATTTCTTTTAAGAAAAACAAAGAAAGAAATAAAAAATTCATAACTTTTACACTTCACTATATTTTTATCTTTTAACCTAAATTGATTTTCTCTTGTGTTTATAGAAAATTAAGAATGCAACCTGGTGTCGCCCGGGCAAAAGTCACTTTTGAATCATATAAATTAAATATTGTTTTTTTTTTTTGTTTTTTTGTTTGTTTTGTTTTACGGCATATCAACTTCAGTGGGTCATTTAATGCCGATAAAGTTTTGAAATAAATCAATTCTTAATGGATAATACAATTTTTTTATAAATACATTTTTATGTTTAACCCATAGATGGGACCCTAACAGGTACTACCACCCCGGGTCAGAGTGGACCAGGGAGCAATGGTGATGAAGGGGTGCTCCACATTCCCAAAACCTCCAAAACTGGAACCTCACCATCAGATTAAATATTGTGAAACAATACCAAGAAATCACAACAGTAAAGAATTATGTTCTACCTTTTGGAACTATGAATTATTGATTTGAACGGCATGTCAACTTGTCTCGGGTTATTTTATGCCTAAAAATTAGGGAACTGAGTTCATTCTAGGTTCATATTTACATTTTTTGTTTAGTTGTTTCTTAAGATTTTTTTTCTTTCTTTTGTTTTTGCACAAAGTCCAATTGAATATGAATAATTTTTGAATGGATCTATTTGATTTATAGTAAGTAAAGTCGTCGGGGAGGCCTAGAGTCAGTATCAGCCAATCAAGCAAGAGAGTCTATCTTCTTTTCACTAGCACTAGACCAAGGAGATTGTTTTTTTGCATCTGAGGTGGAGCGCCACACCTACCATCAGCTCCTTACTTTACTGCACAGGACCCTGTGCTACTCATACGCTGAGTTGGCGAGGGCCGGTATTGAACTAGGAACCTTGTAGTTTCTAGCCGAATGCTCTACGACTGAGCTAACCCAGCCCTTTTATGGTACCCTAACAGGTACTACCACTCCAGTGCTCATGGCATAGTCATTATCAACAATAAATGGACTCGGTGACCTGAGTTCAAATCATGGATAAGACTGTTTGCATTTCACTTCACACGATGACATTTGGGGAAGGCATGAATCCGTCTCTTCTCCCCTCCAAACAATTTTTTTTTTTTTTTTTTTCAATCAAATATGATTCTCCGTACATATCATCCATTCTTCTGTAAATTTCATGGTTTGCACTTTTCAGCCACCAGAAATTTCATGCTAGACCTCTGTTCAAGCCTGGAGCACTCTTTGATTTGCTGCCATTTTGAGTAGCCTCAAAACAAATATTTTCGTCGGATTAGAATAATTTTGCTATAAACCAACTCCAAAGAATGAAGAGTTGACATTTATAGCAAAAAAAAATTCTAAATAAAATTTTTGAAAATATCATTTTGCTTCTTTTTTTTTTTTTTTTTTTTAAATCCTTTTATTTATTGAATGAATGACCCTTATATGTTTTTATCAAAAAATATTGAGAAAAAAAAAAAAAATAAAAGATTAAAAAAAAAATCTTCTTGAAGCAAGAAAAGTTGGCCAATAAGAACAGAACATGGTGTATTTGATAGAGTTAGGTTATTTCACATTTAACCTGAGTCATATTATTTTATTGTGTGGCTTGTCCTCATAATGGACGGTCCTATTAAGTGAAATCATATATATATATAACACAAATGTGCCATCCAAAAGTGATCATATATTTGTCGCATAATCAATACCCCCCCCCCACTGCATCAGTACAGTTTATTTCTTAAATCTGTTAGTCATTCTCCTAGTTTCTCTGCACAACTACGAGATGCAGATATCATATCATCGATAAATTAAGGTCAACCTGGCTAGGATCCATTTTTGTCTGAGTTTTTGCCATATACTAATTGATTCTTTCTTTGTCTTTATCCCAATATTTCAGCCACTCTACTCTCAGGCCTTCTTTTCATTTGAATGTCTGAGATGAGATGTTGTTACTATTATACATTGATTCTTTTGGACTAGTTTCCTTATCTTTGTTGTTTTTATCCCAATGCTTCAGCCACTCTACTCTCTGGCCTTCTTTCTATTTGAATGTCTGAGATGAGGTGTTGTTACTATTATACATTGATTCTTTTGGACAAGTTCCTCATCTTTGTTGTTTTTATCCCAATGCTTCAACCACTCTACTCTCTGGCCTTCTTTCTATTTGAATGTCTGAGATGAGGTGTTGTTACTATTATACATTGATTCTTTTGGACAAGGTTCCTCATCTTTGTTGTTTTTATCCCAATGCTTCAGCCACTCTACTCTCAGGCCTTCTTTTCATTTGAATGTCTGAGATGAGATGTTGTTACTATTATACATTGATTCTTTAAAGACCAGTTTCCTCATCTTTGTTGTTTTTATCCAAATCTTGATTGATTTTAATGGCATGTCAACCAATCTGAGGTTATTTTATGCCTGTAGGTTAGGGAATTGTGTTCATTGTACATTCATATTTACATCCTGTGTTTAGTTCTTTCCCAAAGTATTTTTTGGTATACAGTTATGTGATATCAAGTATTCCTATCTAATACTAATAATTTGCTGTTGTATGGTTTCAAGTATTCCTATCTAATACTAATAATTTGCTGTTGTATGGTTTCAAGTATTCCTATCTAATACTAATAATTTGCTGTTGTATAGTTTCAAGTATTCCTATCTAATACTAATAATTGTAAAGTGCATAAGTAGCACAGGGATCTGTGCAGTGAAATGAGGAGCTGATGGTCAGTGTAGCACTCCACCAGAGATGCCAAAACAACCTCCTTGGTCTAGCGCTAGTGAAAAGAGGATAGACTCTCTCTCTCTCTGTCTGTCTGATACCAACTTTAGGCCACCCAATGACTTTACTTACTTATATATGAAGTTAAGTAAACAAACAAATGTGTTTATTTTTTATATGGCTTTAAGCCAACAATTTTTGGAGGATATGTGCTTAATTGAAGTCATACCTAATTTTGAAAAAAAAAAAATTTATATATATATATATACATATATATAAAAGTAATTGGTAATTTGCTTGAAGCATTGTTAAGTATGTTATAATGTATTAATTTGAAAGCAATTACAATGCAAGTAAAAAATAAAAACAAAAAGATGTTATTTTTTGTCTTATCGAATTCAAAGTAAAATCGATAAGACAAAAAATAACATCTTTTTGTTTTTATTTTTTACTTGCATTGTAATTGCTTTCAAATTGATACATTATATATATATATATATATATATATATATATATATTATATATATATATATATATTAAGGTATTATTTATATATATATAAGGTATGTATTAAGGTTTTTGTTTTGTAAACTCATTTTGACTTTCCTCTCCGACCCAAACAACTACGGGAGTGAATGAGCTCTGATGATGATTTTTGTAAAATCGAAATATTGATCAATATCAGCTATGATTATATTATAAATTGTTTTCTTCTTTAACAGCATTGTGTGATGTTTTCATTCCACCTTTTCTTACTCATATATATATATATATATATGATGCCAAATTAATGAGGATCTGCTCCCAGACTACTTCTTCCTGTTGTACTAAGATGGGTAGGATTGGAGATACCTCCTGATGTTTGTAGCATTAGCTGAAAATTCTGTTAAAGGAAAAACTGTGAGTGTGTCAAATTTTACCATACCAGTGATAAGACTAAAGTGAAAATAGCAGGTCTTGAGATAGGGACACAGGAAAAGTTGGATTCATGCCTTTAATTAGAGAATTATAAAAAAAAAGTGTCATCTTAAGACTTTGCCAGAATTTGAAACCCATTCATCAATTTTATTTCGCCTTCCAACATCTGAGACATAGACAGGTTCTTTTGTATTAAACGGTACCAACCTCCCCCATTTTTCTAAATCAATGATTTTCTCCCCCCTGAGTGGGGAGACAAAGTCTGTCTGTAGATTGACTCAAGGTAACAATTAATGTTGATTACAATATTAATGTATAGTGTGTGCAAGTAAAACAAATCAACCCTTGTCCAATCTCCAATAATTTTCATTGATTTGAAAGACTGTAAAGTCTGGCCAAACACTTGCTTCTGCAAGTCTAAGCTTATTTATAACATGCAAAGGTGACCTCACGTTGCCTGGGCTGTTGGAGTAAAAGTAAAAATAGATAAGATTTTTAAAAAATAAAAAATAAAAATGAAAAAAAAAAAGAAATAAAAAAAAACAACATCTAATCGAAAATAAGTTTTAGACTATTTTAGTCTCGGCTTATAATAATGAGTCAATTGTTTATAATAAGAACAACGTGAAGATTATTTGTTAATCTTTATTGTTATTTACTAAACTTTGCTTAATTTGGTTTGGATTATTTGTTTAATGGCATATCAACTCCTAATGGGTTATTTAATTCTGAAATTTGATTCCTCTGTAAATATTTGTATCACGTCCCCAGATAGACATTCCTAGTTACTTTTTGAAGAATTGGAATTGGAATTGTCTTTATGACATTCAGTTAAAACTTTTTCTGCAGTAAGACTCTGAAGACGAGTTGTTACTATCAATAAGTTTAGTCACTTGGAAAAATGCACTCGGAAAGGGTTGGAGATTCTTACTCTTTCGTGTCTACGAAGAAAAAGAAAGAAACCAGAAGTCCCCCAGTGACAATTTAAGGCTTAGTCCTACTCTTAAAAAGGGATACTAAGGGAGGTAACTCTTGGGGAATTCAAAAACTATTATGTCTAACATGGCAATTTGATTCTAATAATAAGTAAGTAAAGTCGTTGGGGTGGCCTAATGTCAGTATCAGCCAGTCAGCGAGGGAGTCTATCCCCTTTTCACTAGCGCTAGACCAAGGAGATTGTTTTTTTTTTTTGCGTCTGGAGCGCCACACCTACCATCAGCTCCTTACTTTACTGCACAGATCCTGTGCTACTCATACGCTGAGTTGGCGAGGACCGGGATCGAACTAGGAACCTTGTGTTTCTAGCCGAACGCTCTACCGACTGAGCTATTTTCAATATTCTATTGCAATTTTGTTGTATAGGATTAGCTACCTCCTCTCTAGACCCTAAAATAATGGTTGTGTCTGTCTTATAAATAGCTGTTAGACAGACGAGACAGGAGTTAGTATGTACATGAATTCTGATATATAATAAATATACATTACCAGGTGTTTGACTTGGCCTCTTATTCACTGTTACTATTTATCTCCTACTTCTTTTTGTGTGTGAGTAATTGGCCGCCTTTACTCATGACACAAATTTTTTTTTAAATTGCACTTATTTTCTATTTGTCAGTAATCATTTGTTTACATATGGTTATATGATATCAAGTATTCCTATCTAATAATAATTTGAACTCAGTTGCATTGTTTTAAGTATTCTTATCTTATACTAATAATTTCTACATAGTTGTATGGTATCAAGTATTCCTATCTAATACAAATAACTTGCACTCAGGAATACTTGAAACAATATAACTGAGTGCAAATTATCTTTATTAGATAGGAATACTTGAAACAATACAACTATCTTATACAAATAATTTGCACTCAGTTGTATTGTTTCAAGTATTCTTATCTTATACAAATAATTTGCACATAGTTGTATTGTTTTAAGTATTCTTATCTTATACAAATAATTTACACATAGTTGTATGGTATCAGGTATTCCTATCAAACACTCATAATTTATATATAATTATACACTTTGCCTACATTAAACCCCTCACAGCAACTCTCCCACCACTGCATATACCACAGCCAAGCAAAGTACAAAAATTGAGGGTTAGTTCATTATAATTGAGCAGAAAGGCAATAATAATATGACTTTATTTGAATAGAATGGGTTCTGAGGTGAATAGAGTGAACTTTGAAATATCCTATCATACAGGTAAAAAAAAAATACCAAGAAAATTTGGTGTAGCCATGGGGAAAATTTAGTAGGCAAAGAGTTAAAGTAAATACTTTTATTTAATAACAATCATTTGTTTGCAGACAGCCATATGGTTTCAAGTAACAAATAATGTTTAGTAAACAATTATAGCTTCAAGTAACTATTCTTAATAGAAATAATTTGCACAGTTATATGGTATCAAGTATTCTTATCTCATAAAATACTTTTCCAACAGATTTATTTGACACATTGTGTGAGTGTAGAGTAACAGTATCAAAAATAGAATCTGGAACTCAAGTTAAAATTGTTTTACTGTAATTCACTATAACAAGACTCTAGTAGAGCAGACTGGGTTCTTTAGCCTTAGTTAAGCAGACAGTCGAGAGGAAGGAAAACTCTGATTTCAAACCAGCTTTACTCTACTTAAAAACTGACCTTATGTCACATAACTATCTGTGGTGGACAGGTTAGTTTGTTTTTGTTTTTTTTGGTTTGTTTTGTTTTACGGCATATCAACCTCAGTGGGTCATTTAATACTGATAAAGTTTTGAAATAAATCAATTCTTAATGGATAATACAATTTTTTTATAAATACATTTTTCTATTTAACCCATAGATGGGACCCTAACAGGTACAACCACTCCGGGTCAGAGTGGACCAGGGAGCAATGGTGATGAAGGGGTGTTCCACATTCCCCAAACCTCCAGAACTGCTCAGTCACCCGAGTTCTATCCTTAAGCATCACGGGTTGCCACCCACGGCCAACAGGTGGCCCCATTGGGGGAGTCTTACCCCTCTGCAGAGGGCTATTGAAAAGGGGATAAATTCCCTCGCTGTCTGGCTGATACCGACTTTAGGCCGCCCCGTCGACTTTAGTTACTTATTTCTCTTTCTATCTGCAAGATAGGCTAGCAGAACATCGTTAGTGAGTTTGATTCTCACTGGGCGCACTATATTTCTCATCCTGTGCTTAAAAAGTTAAGCTTAGTAACAATATAAAGATGATCATGAATACTGTATGAACAATGCAAACAATTATTTTTTTTAAACAACTCATTTTTTTTTTTTATCTATTCAATCTATAGATTGGACCCTAAAAGGTAACTACCACTCCAAATCAGAGTGGATCTGGGAGTAATGGCGAGGAAGGGCTACTCTACAATCACTAGCGAAAAGAGAATAGACTCCCTCACTGTCCAGCTGATACCGACAATAGACCACTCCATATACTTTACTCTTACTTACTTTTCTATGCTAGCTGAACATTGTTAGTGAGTTTGATTCTCACTGGGTGCACTATATTTCTCATCCTGTTGCTTAAAAAGTTAAGCTTAGTAACAATATAAAGATGATCATGAATAGTGTATGAACGATGCAAACAGTATCACAGCCACAGACAGATATGAACTGATTAGCATTGATTTGCTTAACTCCAAACAAACTTATCTCGACAGTCCGATCAATGGAAAAATTGATAGATATAAACAAACCAATGCCTGTAAATAGACCAGAATAGAGTTTGAGATTATATATATATATATATATATATATATATATATATATATATATATATATATATACTGATTGAGACAGTGGATACAAAACAATATTGGTCTTATTTAAGTGTTTGTCTGGAAAAAAAAAAAAAAAACTAAAAAAAATTATTTTAATGCTACTGTTTCTTTTCGCAATAAGACTCTTTTCTGTCACGTCAATATTATTTATAAGAAATATAAATCAACCGTAATAAGCACAAAAATCGTCAATTTTTCATTTTTATATCCATTTTGTCTGGACTTTGGTGCATCAGTAAGGGAGGTGGGGGGGGGTCAATTATCTTTGTATATTTAGGCACATAATGTCTGCAAATTAAATTTGGAATAAGCCAAAAAAAAAAAAAAGGAAAAAAAAAAAGAAAGAAAAAAAGTCAACATTTCTGATCAAGTGTCTTGTGTATGATGTTAAACTGGCGAGGTTCTAATTCTGGAACTCTGGGGAGTGTGGAGAATCCCTTTATTGCCATTAATCCCCGGCACACTCTGACTCAGAGTGGTAGTACCTGTTAGGGTCCCATCTATGGGTTAAATAGAAAAAGAGTTTCAAAAAATGTGTTTTTTTTTTTTTTAAATGAGTTTGAATAAAATGTTGAATACCCATCAAGAATGAATCAAACAAAATGTTTTTGGCATAAAATAACCCAACGGGGGTTGATATGCCGTAAAATCCAAACTTGATTCTACAAGGTGCAACAACATTTTTGAATGAAATCCTGTGAGATCATTGCCAACAAGTTCCCCGTCTGGTCTTTACTTCTTTCTAATAAGTTTGACCTGAACTCCGACATCGAGGCATGTTCATACATAACTTTATACAGTCGGAAGTTTTAAAGTTTCTGCCTTTTCTAAGGATATTCGGTTAGGAAACAAAAGTATCCTTTAGCAATTTAGGGATTTAAAAAAATAAAAAAAAATTAAAAGATACAAAAAAGTATCTTTTAATTTTTTTTTTTTGTATCTTTTCATTTTTTTTTATTTTTTTAAATTCCTTAAGTGATTCTGCATCAATCCTCCTCAGGGGATTAATGACAAAATCAACTATTCCAGATGATAGATCCTCTAAATTGTAATGGTCTTTAATTAATAATGAAAACAACATTGACACGGGGAGGGGGGGGCGCTAAACTTCTTTCTTTCTTTGGGTTTTTTTTTGGGGGGAGGGGGTTTAAACAAGTGGCAAAATGCATTCCTTCCTGCATCCCGATAGTGACCAGTGGACAGTAAATCCAATCAAAGTGCTAACGACCTGCACGTACCTGGTTTTAATTAAAACCTAGCAACGAACACGAAGTCATGACACTAAATACTGCAAGCATCACTATGGCAACACATGCTGCTGCTGCTGCTGCTATTCAGGATGGGGGAGTGGAGTGATGTTATGAATATTGCACATTGAATGCCCAAAGAGGACACACAGACAGACTGGCAGACACAGACAGTGCACTTTCTAATACAAGTGGTTGTGGCTATTGTATTAGGGGGAGAGGGAGAATGAATGGGGAGAAGAGAAAACGATAGAAGGAAAAGAGTGGGAAGAAAGAGAAAGAAGGTCTAAGAAGAATAGAGAGAGAGGGAGGGGAGTTGGCAAAATGAGAAAAGAGGGAAAGGGGAGGGGAAAGAAAGGTGCAAAATGGGGAGGGCTAAAGTGAAAAGAGAGAGGGAGGTACAGAGGAGAGGTTTGGGGAGAAAAATAAAAGAGGTGGAAAGAGAGGATATAGGTAGACTGAAGATGAGAGAGAAGAGAAAGTGAGAGAAAGGAAAAGATAAAAAGAGGAAGAGAGAGTGGGGAGATATGATTGACAGGAGTTTAAAGAAGTGGAAATTAGAGAAAGAGAGACCTGAAAAGAAAGAGAAAAAATGAGAGAGAGAGAGAGAGAGAACAATGTAGAGAGAGAGAGAGAGAGAGAGAGAGAGAGAGAGAATAGAGAGAGAGAGAGAGAACAGAAAAGTGATAAAAAAGGAGAGAAGTTAAGAAAGAGAAAGAAGTGAAGAGAGATGGATAGAAAGAAAAGGAAGAGAGAAATGAAAAAAGAAGAGAAAGAGTGAATGAAGAGAAAGAGAGAGGAAAAAGAGAAAGAAGTACAATTAGGAGAGAAATTTTAATATAAGTATATAAAACAAGAATAAATGGTAGTCACGACAACAACGTAGACAGAAGAAAAACAGTAATAAATTATCAACATAAGTTTCAAAGAATTACAAATTAATAGTTACTTATATATATATATATATATATGCTCAATATCAGTGAAAGAATATACCTAAGTTAGGATAGCATAGGCACAAAGTCTACAACACTTGATGACTGTCAGTTTCTCACTTATGGTATCATCAGATATATATATATATAAGAGTCAGATCTTAGCCCTGAAGAGCATTAAGCAAAACTTTTAGTAGGTTCGTCTGACTCGTTAGATTTATCTTTATTATTTGCTCTACTTAGGTATCGAGCACTTTTTACTTATTAGCTTTAGTTTCCTGGCGGTTTTGTACGAGTATATATATCTTATATATATATATATATATATATATATATATATATATATATATATATATGCATATAAATTGTTTTTTCTTTTGGCCAAAATATTGTACCAATAGATTAATTTTGGTTGGTACGATTATCTTGGTCTTTTCTTTTTTCAAAAATTTTTTTTCTCCCCGGGTTGAAGTTTGGTAGTATATTTTTACAATCAAACTATTTGCTGGGTTTCTTCTCACCGCAAGAAGTTTTACCAATAAGTTTGATATATTAAATATATATATATATATATATATAAAAAGAAGGTCCACAAAATGAATTTTGTTTTTCAAAAGATTTTTTTTATTTTTATTTCGCTTCAGCTCTGAAGATCGCATAGTCATGAAATTTTCAGTAACCAGTTGTTGACTCCATGTCCATGTTGCCATAACTTAAATATAAAGGCTCTATCAATGATATTGAGCACTCTCTACCTATGAATATACCACCCATATCATTGACAAAATAACGAGGGAGTCTATCCCCTTTTCACTAGCGCTAGACCAAGGCCACACCTACCATCAGCTCCTTACTTTACAGCACAGATCTCTGTGCTACCCATACACTGAGTTGGCGAGGGCTGGTATCAAACTAGGAACCCTGTGGTTTCTAGCCAAACGCTCTACGACTGAGCTAACCCATCCCTATAATATATATATATATATATATATATATATATATATATATATATATAAAAGTAAAAAGTAAAGTCGTCGGGGTGGCCTAATGTCGGTATCAGCCAATCAGCGAGGGAGTCTATCCCCTTTTCACTAGCTGTTTTTGTAATATATATATATATATATATATATATATATATATATATATATATAAAATCAAGATTCTATGAACAAAGACATGAAAGACAACCGGAATTTATTTCCTGGCCTTTGGGCCCAAAATAATGTGTAGTATCTGTTCATCAGGTTTGGTTTCTTTGTTTGATGGCATACCAACCTTCATAGGTTATTTAATGCCAAAACCATCATTGTAGAAGAACAGCTGTGGTGCAACTTGAATTTGAACTCACTTACTATGATGTTGCTGTCCAGCACATTAGCCACAACACCACCAGGAGACTTCCTCCCTCCAAATGATTCTAATGAAACATGTTGGTGTTCTATTCATTTTTTTTTTAATTACACATTTCTTTTTTTATTTCTCTATAATCATTGGTTTACACAGTTATATGATATCAAGTATTCCTCTTTCATACAAATAATTTCCATACAGTTGTATGGTTTCTAGAAATGGTTGGTTGTTTTGTTTTATTTCTCTATAATCATTTATTTGCACAGTTATATGATATCAAGTATTCCTCTTTCATACAAATAATTTCCATACAGTTGTATGGTTTCTAGAAATGGTTGGTTGTTTTTGTTTTGTTTTGGTTTACAGAATATCAACCCTTTTCAGATCATTTAATGCTGAATCAAGTCATTTTAATAAACAAAGCACTCAGGTGGCTTACAGTACCTGCTGTTGCTTAAGTGGTCAACCAATCAAGTATTGAACAGGCTCATCACTGCTTAACTTCAGTAATCTAGCAGGAACCAGTGCTTTCAGCGTGACTTCACCATAATTTCCAGAAATGGAACCTCACCATTAGACACAGTTTAGTGATATACTCTGGACACTTTTTTGGGGGGAGGGGGGTCTTACCACCCTGTCTTCAAACAGGAAACAAAAATTTCTTTTAAAATAGGATAAAAAATAGTCATGTGAGCAGGAGGTGTGGGGGGTAATTTTTTTAAACCCTTCCCCATTCACCAAAATTCCCCAAGCAGAGATAGTTCAACATCCATGAATATGAAAATATCTCAAACATTACCAACTCAGTTTTTGTCAAGAGGATTTTTTTTTTTAAAAATAAATCCAATTAACCTTCTTCTTTAGAGACAAGTGGATGCATGTCTGGATCTTGTGTGTATGTGTGTATGTGTGTGTGTGTGTATGTATGTATGTATGTATGTATGTGTGTGTAGGCCTAATCTACGCCTTTCAGACAAACTCTCAGCCATTATCAAGATGAAGAAAATCAAACTATAGACATTAATCATTTTGAAATCTTTCATTTGTAAATTAAGCATTTCATCCTTTGTGTCTTTATAATGATTTCACTCACACACAGGTGAAACATTACTGAATATATTTATCAATAACTAAATTAAAAATCCCATTTCCCCAAAAAATAAGTTTTTGTCTCTTTATTCTATAATAGCTTCAAGAATGTTAAACTATTTTTCACAATCATGATATATATGCTTATACATGGACTCGTTGACCCGAGTTCAAATCCTGGACGAGGCTGTTTGCATTTCCCATAGCACTAATACCCTTGGGAAAGGTATGAATCTAACTACTCTCCCTCCAGCTATGAGCAAATAGTAGGGCAGATTGAGCTATTTAGCCTTGGCTAGGTAACCAGTCTAGGAGAAGGAAAACTCTGAATTCAAACCTGTTAAACTCCACTTAAGAAATTGACCTTGTGTCACATCCTGCTTGTGCAGAGGGGTTGGTAAATGTATATGCTTATGCTTATAGAAGTCCTTCATAGACGATAATATGACCTTAATCGACAAAGACTGAAACTTGTGCATGACATATTTTAAGTGAAAAGAGGGTGCACAGACCTCAGTCCACAGTCTTGGCAGTCCGCCAGTTGGTCAAGTGGCAGGGGAAAGTCTAAGACAACTGGACTGCCAAGCTGCTGCAGGGTGCTGTCTCAGGTAGTTTTGAGTCACTTTACAAAATGCAAGACTACTTACCTTGTAAAGAGGGGGGGTCAAAGTGTAGTATCTGTTCCAGATTCTATGCTTTGAGACATACCTTCTATACCCGGCCTCGCTGGGGGTCCAGTGTGCTTCGGCCTTTGGACCGGTAGAGTACAATTAATAGCATCGATCCCAGGGGGCCATCTCCCCAGGCAATACCTGCCTCCCTTGAGGGCAGGGCTGGGTTTATTGCCCAGCACCTGTGCAGATTCCAGATGCCTTGAGAGGGAATGCCGAAGGGATCAACGCAATTTTTGTTCTTTCCCACCTATGAGCTTCGGCTTGTGGGTGGGCCCACGTTAAAACGAGGCCTTGTGCCCAGCCCATATAAGTGGGGTATGAGGCAAATACCTACAAGATGCAAGACTACTTGGAAGCCCCAGTGTTTGCACACTCGTGCCAGGTTGTATTGGGGATTTATGTGAGTAGTAAATACCCCAATCCTACTATAATCAGTGGGGATATATGTTGGCACTCCTGGAGCTCATTCGCCATTTTACAACTCTTATTTTTAGTGATGCTGGGGTCCAGACACCCACCTCACCAGAGAAGCCAAGGCAAACCTGATGGGGGTGCCAGTTTAGTCACCAACAACCTGAACAGAGAAAAGGTAGTACTAGTTTACATGGTACTAGTAGCAGGTAAGAAAGAAACTTGTCTTGTCTTGATCTGAATATATATATATATTGTATTTGGATCAACGTCACCTGATGAATGCATGCGATTTTGCATGTATGAAACCTAAGGTTGTGGCTGTTCTATTACCATCAAATAAATAGATATGTAATACGTTTATATATTTATCTTTAGGTCCGTTTGGTGTAAGGGTAAGAGGCTTGCGTGTCGATTCAACATATGGGTTTCGAATCACGCACGAGGTGATCTTCGTATCTATAGCTCTGCTGATGAGACCTAATAGGTCGAAATGTACATTCAGAGATTGATTTTTCTCGATTTGTTTAGTCTTACTTTTAAGTAGTTAAATCCCACCTAATTAATCATTAATGAATTAACTTTAAAAAAAAATTAGGTTTGACTTCAATTAAGCACATATTCTCCCAAATATATATATATATATATATATATATATATATATATATATATATATATATGCACACACACACACCATATCCTTAATCTTCCAACGATTATCATCTTGCAACACCATCTGGTTAAAAATAAGGCCATCCAAATCATACAAGATGAAATGCAAAAATGTAAATCCTGATTATCTGGTGTTGCTTATCTGCCAAGTTCTTATTTCTTATGGGTGTCATCACCTCAGCAAAATAATAGACCATCCCATTTTTATCATAAAGAAAAAAAGAGAATGAAAAGGACATGCACTACAGAAAAGTATAAAGAAAGAAAGAGAGAGGAGGGTAGCATGTGTATACATAATAAGAAAAACCAAAGTTTTCAGAGAATGATTTTATTATAGTTAGGAATATAAGCCAACGTTAAAATGTTTCGGTTTGTATATTAAACCATCATCATGGCATTATTGATATGTGATTTTGTAACTTCTGTATAATAGTCAATATAAATATGGAAAGAAAAAAAGGGGACAAACTTGGCATTTATTTCAAAACTCTGTGATGTAATTTGTGTTTAAAATTATATAAACACACACACACACGCTCACGCAGATATATTGAGAGAGAGAAAAATGTAAAGAGATTGAAATTAAGATATATAAAGAGAAAGATAAGGAGTGTGTGAGTAAAAGAGTTTTAAAAAGAATTTGACAGTAGAAGTGAATTGGAATGTCTAGACAATTCTAACGTGCAGTGTTTCCGTTTCAAAAAAACCATCTAAACACAATAACAAATTATAATCTTGAAATCTTTTGTGGAAAATCTTTCTTTTCTGTCATCAATAAGTCAGAAAATGTCTTCTTACTTGTTTTCTATGTTTAGGTATTTTATTTTTTTAAATTTATTTATTTATTTTTTGTCTAAACTCATATACGGAAGCCAGCCATATTTAATTCAAATAGAAGTTTGTTAGGATTTCAGCTTCATTGAACAGACAACAGAAAAAGCTATATATATATATATATATATATATATATATATATATATATATATCAATGGATAAATCATCAGGTAAGTTGGTGTTAGGAATGATTCTAAGCTGGGCCTTTTTTAACAATGGAATGTGAAATTTGGTTTGGTCCACATCTAAGTCCATTACCCCATACACAGGAACACCTGCCAAATTAACTACTAAATATAAACAACTGCTTTCTCCCCCCCCCCACACACACACACCTAGGGTGATCTTAAAAACTGAAGCCAGAATGTTCTCCAGAACATTGTCTAAACTCATATACGGAAGCCAGCCATATTTAATTCAAATAGAAGTTTGTTAGGATTTCAGCTTCATTGAACAGACAACAGAAAAAGTTATATATATATATATGTATATATATATCTCAATGTATATATATATATCTCAATGTCCCCCAAAGAAATACATATTAAAAAATTCACAGCATTTACAATTCCATTTCAATAAAATTGCAGCCTGAAGAAGCCCATATAATATGGCGGGAAATAGATTTATAACTGCTAATAGGACCAAATATATATGTTACATAATTATTAGATTCTTAATATTTATGTACAGTAGTGTAGAAATCAAAATGGCTGTTATAAGTTGCAGCCCACGGCCTTGAAGGATGAGTGACAAGGCTTGACCTCATCCTGATCTTTTCCGGTGGATACCGTGAGAATCGGTGGAGGAGACCCTCTTCCAGTTTAGATTAGAAATAGATTTTAGTCAGTCGGCCAGAAACCATGACAGTGGTGAGTCGTGTATTGCACGCTCCGACTCGATCTGCGCAGGTAGTCTGGTGGTGGTTTCGAAATAAATATGATCTAAGTTAAATAAGTAATTATTGTTACAATTTTTTTTTTTTTTTTTTATTAGAATTCAAATTCTCAAAATTCAGTGGGAAAAAAAAAAAAAAAAAATTTTTTTTTTCTTAAATTTATCTTTTTATTCTGACATTTAATCTTCAAGCTTTATAATTTCAATATCAGAGTATTTTTATACAAATGTAGCCGTACAACCATTCACACTGAAGAAGCAAGCAGGTTGAAGTTAAATAAAAAAAACAGAAGAAATCAAGAAAAGACCAACAATTTTTGATGTAAAGGTCAAACTGACAGTTGAAACAATTGGAGAGAAAAGGCAAAATATGAAAAGCTGAATTTTGGATTCGGATTCGGATTTTCCCCTGGCAAATGGATTTCAGCTGTTATTTGTACGCGTCAAAACCTTTGTGAAACATTCTATAAATTAATTTTCATCGTCTATATATTAATACTCATATTCCTTAAAACTCTTAACATCCTCATTCCACCTGGCCAGAAGTCACATTCATTTTCCTAATCCACCCCAAAAGATATCCTGTTTAAATGTAATATTAAACATATTTAGAAGTCTTTATTTTAAGGGAAATAACAGGTAACTTTTAATGAAAAGGCCATTTTTAGCATTTTTGATAGATCCTTATAGGAATGGGGGCTCTGGACTTAGAAAATTCTCACAGGATGTTATGAGTTAATTGTATGACCTTTATCATCTTGCAACACCCTCTGATTAAAAATGAGATCATCCTGATTATCTGGTGTTGCTTATCTACCAAATTCTTATTTCTCTTGAGTGTTATCAACTCAGCTAAATAATATAGACTATTCCGTTTTTTATTATAAGGAAAGAAAGGGAAGAAAAAGAACTTGCTACACAGAAAAAATATAATAAGACAAAAAGAGAATAGAGGAAAGATAAAGAGATGGGGTGAGCACATGGAAGTGGTAATGCTAATGTTTCAATCGAACATAATGAAAAGAAGGAAAGAAAGTAGAAAAAACTGAGAGTGTTAAATCAAGATTATTATACTTTTTACATATTGAACTATTTTGCAATAGCTCTTAAGTAAACATATCAAAGACATTTTGTTTTATTCATTCTTGATTGGTACTCAATTTTCTTTTTTTTAAAAACTCAATTTCTTTTGTTGCAAAATAAAAAGAAAGAAAAAAAAACAACAATTGCAACATCAAGGTTTTCGTTTTGAATTCATATCACTGGACTATACAATTTAAAATTTTAAAAATAAAAAATAAAATCTGTTTTCAAATGCCTTTAAAGTAATAAAGAATTCATCATTCGCATCTGATGAGTTGGGAGAGTTAGACACTTTGTCTAAGCTCCCTGAAATAGACTGTAATTCTAAATCTCTAAGTCTTTTGTTATTTCTTTACTTATATATATAAGACAAATTATATCATTGTTTTGATGAAAACTGTTGCTTGAAAAATATTGTTAAAGTTTAATAAAACTCAATATGTACACAGTGCATGAAGTGTCATTGTTGGGCCAAAGCCCTAATCAAGGACCCTATGAAAGATGATAGGTTGACTTTTAAGCTAGTACACAAATAACTATGATGATGATAATTCATCAGTGTAATCTTTTTAAGAATCAATTCTCTAAAGTCACTTGTATTCTAATAAATACAAAACTTTACAATATTGTAATCAAGAATGCATAGAAACAACATCATTATTATCACATTAGCACTGCACTGGCAAGGTGACCTGGCGTTATCCAGGTTATAATGCCCCAGCATAATAGTGTTAACATATGAGTTTTCTAAAACTGTTCACAACAGACAAATAATCTATATTGGCAAGGATCCAAAATTTGAAGCGTACGTTCAGACAATAGAAACTTCCAACGTTACTATTCATCCTGATCTTTGGCGGAGAATTGAGATTGTACCGACAAGACTTTTTAAAATGCAACTTTCAATTTTACAGAGACGTCCGAAGTACGATTAGGAGTGAAATCTTTTTTTATTTATATAAGGAACTAGAAGTGGCTACCCGGCATTGCCTAGGTAGAGGGAATAATAAAAAAGTTAATTTTTAAGGATCCAAAATTTGAAGCGTACGTTCAGACAATAGAAACTTCCAACGTTACTATTCATCCTGATCTTTGGCGGAGAATTGAGATTGTACCGACAAGACTTTTTAAAATGCAACTTTCAATTTTACAGAGACGTCCGAAGTACGATTAGGAGTGAAATCTTTTTTTATTTATATAAGGAATTAGAAGTGGCTACCCGGCATTGCCTAGGTAGAGGAATAATAAAAAAGTTAATTTTTAAGGATCCAAAATTTGAAGCGTACGTTCAGACAATAGAAACTTCCAACGTTACTATTCATCCTGATCTTTGGCGGAGAATTGAGATTGTACCGACAAGACTTTTTAAAATGCAACTTTCAATTTTACAGAGACGTCCGAAGTACGATTAGGAGTGAAATCTTTTTTTATTTATATAAGGAACTAGAAGTGGCTACCCGGCATTGCCTAGGTAGAGGGAATGATAAAAAAGTTAATTTCGCAGATCAATTAATTATTTTGGTTTTACATAATTGATTTATATTTTTAATCACCAATGCAACCAATAACTTTCCTTTCTCTTACTATTAAAATCCTAATTTTTAAATTCCCAGATATAAATAAAATCTTCATTATTTTTGCACAAAAAGCAAGCTCTGGTAATAGTGAATATGTATATATATTTACTTTGTCATTAATTGTGTTATATTTGTAGTTTTCTCCGGACATACACCCATACATACATACATACTGCCCTTTATATATGTATAGATAGATAGATAGATGGATGGATCACAAGTCAAACATTAAAAAAATCTTGCATGACAAGGGAAATTTAAATAACTATATTATACAGAATATGTCAGAAAATACATCCCACATTCTAAACTGTCATCCATGTGGTTGGTTGGTTGGTTGGATTTTACGGTATGTCAACCCTTGTTGGGTTATTTCAGGCTGAAGACATTTTGTTTTATTCATTCTTCATGGGAACTCAATTTTTTTTTCAAACACATCCATAGATGGGACCCTAACAGGTACTACCACTCTAGGTCAGAGTGGACCTGGGAGACCTGGAATTGGAACTTCACCATCAGATAGAGTTTAAAATCATAACCAGGATATTAAGACCCTCAAAGTGGATCTGGGAGTAATGGTGATGAAGGGGTACTCCATATTCCCCAAACCTCCAGAATTGGAACTTCACCATCAGATAGAGTTTAACATCATACCCAGGACATTAAGACCCTCAAAGTGGATCTGGGAGTAATGGTGATGAAGGGGTACTCCACATTCGCCAAACCTCCAGAATTGGAACTTCACCATCAGATAGAGTTTAACATCATACCCAGGATATTAAGACCCTCAAAGTGGATCTGGGAGTAATGGTGATGAAGGGGTACTCCACATTCGCCAAACCTCCAGAATTGGAACTTCACCATCAGATAGAGTTTAACATCATACCCAGGACATTAAGACCCTCAAAGTGGATCTGGGAGTAATGGTGATGAAGGGGTACTCCACATTCCCCAAACCTCCAGAATTGGAACCTCGCCATCAGATATAGTTTAACATCATACCCAGGACAATAAGACCCTCAAAGTGGATCTGGGAGTAATGGTGATGAAGGGGTACTCCACATTCTCCAAACCTCCCAGAATTGGAACTTCACCATCAGATAGAGTTTAAAACATAACCAGGACATTAAGACCCTCAAAGTGGATCTGGGAGTAATGGTGATGAAGGGGTACTCCACATTCTCCAAACCTCCCAGAATTGGAACTTCACCATCAGATAGAGTTTAAAATCATAACCAGGACATTAAGACCCTCAAAGTGGATCTGGGAGTAATGGTGATGAAGGGGTACTCCACATTTCCCAAACCTCCAGAATTGGAACTTCACCATCAGACAAAGTTTAACCATACCCAGGACCCTCAGCCTCCACTTCTAAGACATATGTCACCCGTGTGGTGTAAGTGAACTTAGGCAAGTGGCAATGGTAGCTACATCTAGCTAAAGGGGGGGGGAATCCTGTGGTGTAGTGGCTAAAGTGCTAGACTGCAATCGTCATAATAAGCATGTTCAATCTAGCTGTGCTATTACATTCATTTTCAAACTAATACACTTGGGAAAAGTATGAACCCTTCATCCAGCTATTTGTAGCACTACTGATCTTCTACAAGGATAGCTTTCTCATTAAATAACCCGTGAAGATTGATATGCCATTAAACAAAGAAACTAAACCACCTAACTAATGTCATACTATCCCCCACCACCACCACAGATATGATCCCGCCCTGTCGGTTGGGCTTAAGAATGCACCGACTGCACCTCTGCAGATGGGTAAGACTCCCTCAATGGGGCCACCTGTTGGCCGTGGGTGGCGACCCTTGATGCTTAAGGATGGAATCCAGATGGCTGAGCAGTCCATGACTTGCAATATTCCACTTTGGCCCTTTCTTGAGCTAGATGGGCTGTCGGAGAGGCCCCCACTGATCAATCGGCTGGTCACGTCAAGCCCTAGTAATGATATGATTGCCCCAATCCTATTGCCCTTATGGCAAGCCCCAACCCTTTTTATCATATGGGTGCTAGAAGGCGGTGGCTGAGGGTCTACAATTCCTGAGAATGACGTTAAACTCTATCTGATGGTGAGGTTCCAGTTTTGGAGGTTTGAGGAATGAGGAGCACCCCTTCATCACCATTGCTCCCTGGTCCACTCTGACCCGGAGTGGTAGTACCTGTTAGGGTCCCATCTATGGGTTAAATAAAAAAATGTATTTATAAAAAAATTGCGTATCTACTAAGAATTTATTTATTTCAAAACTTTATCGGCATTAAATGACCCACTGAGGTTGATATGCCGTAAAACAAAACAAACCAAAACAGATATGATCATGGCTTGGACAAGTGCACACCATGCATTTACTATTGAAATGTTCTTTTAAAAAAAAACTGGTGAAGAGCATCTTATGCTCCAGTGAAATGATGCTTTTCCGAATAGAAAATCGACACATGCTATGGATTGAAAAGTTACCCTCTCTGCATGGAATACAGTCAGTGTATTCTAAACCCGCCGACAGGGTGGCTAGAGATTTTAAGTTTAAATTTTTAATGCAGCTATTTTAAAAAACTCCATTCGAACCTGTCTAGATTTCCGGCTATCGCATCAAATTTTTTTGCAAACATGGCAATCACTGATCAAATAAAGTGGTATTATTTTGTTAGTCTGGCTTTGCTGACGACTGCCTGTGACTGAGTATCTAGACTTTGGATATTATTCGCACTTGTGAGATATCGGCAATAGTAAAAACCGAGAGAGTGTATATAAATATCTGCCACTATCTGCTGCTCGCAAAGTAATTGAAATAAAGTAGTATTTTTAAAATTAAATTCATATCTTTCTTTGAAAAGAAAGGGGTTACCTTTTCGTTTTCTTTTCTCCCCCCCCCCGCTTTTAAAAAAAGTTCTTTAAAATAAAACGAAACAAAAAAGAAAATTGTCTGCATTGAATGGTAATTTATGAGGAAGTGCGTCCCAGGTCTCCTGCCTCAAAAATTGCTACCCGGTGACTATTAAAATAACGACCCAGCCCAGTCTATTCAAAAACTATCCATCTTCATATCTATCTATCCATCTATCTCTCAATTTGTTCATATTTATCTATATTACTTTAAATACTAAGATTTTTTTTCATTCATGTTTGTTTAATGTCTTGTTTTTAGTTTAAAATAAACAAGAATTACGACAAAAAAAGATGCGACCCCCCCCCCCAAATACATTTACTTGTCGAAAATATCTATCTATCTATCTCCATTTGTTTGTATCTATCTATCTATCTATCTCAGTCTATTCAAAACTATATATCCACCTTCATATCTAAACAAGAATTACGACAAATTCACGATAAATAAACAAGAATTACGACAAAAAAAGATGCGACCCCCCCCCCAAATACATTTACTTGTCGAAATATCTATCTATCTATCTCCATTTGTTCGTATCTATCTATATTATTTTGTTTGTTTATCTCTCTATCTATCTCAGTCTATTCAAAACTATATTTCCATCTTCATATCTAAACACGAATTACGACAAATTACGATAAATAAACAAGAATTACGACGAGCAGGGGTTGTTTTTTGATAGTCACCGGGTAGCGGTTTTTGAGGCGGGAGACCAGGACGCACTTCCTCATAAATTACCATCATATCTTCAAAGAAAGGGGTTACCTTTTCTTTTTCTTTTCCCCCCCCCCCCTTTTTTTTCAAGTTCTTTAAAACAAAACGAAACTAAAAAGAAAATTGTCTACATTGAATGCCGCCTTGGTGTTTGGAGTTGTCAAGAGGTGGTGGGGGAGAAATGATTTTATGTAGAGAAGAATCGGTTATTCTTAGCGAGTTGTTTTAAAAATGATTCTGGGACCCAAGTCGGGAGAAATGTAGGTATTTTATCGGAGAAAGAGAAAAGGCAACACTCACTAGCTTTAGGCCGGGCGTCATGAGAAGGGCGGTGGAGAGTCAAATGAAGACAGTGTGGGGAATTCGATTTTCGTGGAGATATGGGGTGGAGATGGGAGGAGGAGGAAGTGAAATTTAATGGAAAAGAGAAAAAGAAAAGTTATAATAAAGAGATGTGAAAGAGAGAAAGAATGACCATTGGGAAAGAGAAGAAAAAAGGAAGGAGAAACTAGAAAGAGAAAATGGAAACATTTGGAATGAATGAGAAAAATGAATTAGGAGAGAAAAAAAAAGAAAGATATAGGAATTAATTTTTTTAAATGAAAGGAGAAACTAGAAATATGGAAATGAATGAAAAAGATGAATAAAGGAAAAGATGTAGAAATGAATGAAGAAAGAATGAGAAAAAAAGAGAAGAAAAGGAGAAACTGGAAAGAAAGAATGAAGAAAAGAGAAGAAATGAAAAACTGGAAAAATGAATGAAAAGAAAGAATGAGAAAAAAAAAGGAGGAGAAGGAGAAACTGGAAAGAAAGAATGAGAAAGAAAAGGAGAAACTGGAAAGAAAGAAAGAGAAGAAGAGAAATGAGAAAGAAAGGAGAAACTGGGAAAAGAATGAGAAGAAAGAATGAGAAAAAAAGAGAAGAAAATGAAAAAACTGGAAAGAATGAATGAAAAGAAAGAATATCTCCTCT
>CM042165.1:14804300-14831800 GCA_023376005.1 Doryteuthis pealeii | reverse complement strand
TTTACTTTTACTTTATATTATATATATATATATATATATATATATATATACACACACACACACACACACACACCATATCCTAATCTTTCCAACCAATATCATCTTGCAACACCCTACTGGTTTAAAATAGGCCAGTCTCAAATCATTACAAGATTGAAATGGAAAAAGTAAAATTCCTGATTAATCTGGTGCTGCTTATCTGCCAAGTTCTTATGTTTATCTCATAGATTAAAATATAAACCATAGATCAAGAAAAAAATGATAAAAAGAAATAAAATACATACAAAATATTAGAATAATGAAAATAATAAAAATAAAGATAAATAAATATAATAATATATCAAATAAATATAAACAATATAACAAAATAAAAAACTAAAACAAAAATAAAAATCATGAATATATGAAAAAAAAATATGAATCAAATACACAAAAAATAAAATATGATGAAATATTAAAAATAAAAAAGAAAAAATTCAATATAATAAATAAAACAAAAATCATAAAAGTACATATAAAAAATGAATTAAATAAAATAAAAAAACTCCAATAAAAACAATGTAAAAAATACGTAAATAATATGATAATATGAATATATGAATAAAAATTCAAATAAAAAAATAAAAAAACAAATGAACTCTAAACAACACAGAGAAAATACAAAGAAAATAATGATAACAGTAATAAAAATAATGAATAATATAATAAATCAAATATAAAAAAATAAAAATAAAATAAAAAATAGATAAAAAAATATGCTAAAAACATTATATAAAATTGATAACATAAAAAAAGATATAGAATAAAAGATACGTTAGGGATCAAAAAAAATATAATCATAAAAGAAATATGAGTGGTCAATCACCTCAGCCCAAAAATAATAGACCATCCCGTTTTTATTATAAAGAAAGAAAGGGAATGAAAAGGACATGCACTACAGAAAGTATAAAGAAAGAAAGAGAGAGGAGGGTAGCATGTGTATACATAATAAGAAAAACCAAAGTTTTCAGAGAATGATTTTATTTAAGTTAGGAATATAAGCCAACGTTAAAATGTTTCGGTTTGTATATTAAACCATCATCATGGCATTATTGTTATGTGATTTTGTAACTTCTGTATAATAGTCAATATAAATATGGAAAGAAAAAAGGGGACAAACTTGGCATTTATTTCAAAACTCTGTGATGTATTTTGTGTTTAAAATTATATAACACACACACACACGCTCACGCAGATATATTGAGAGAGAGAAAATGTAAGAGATTGAAATTAAGATATATAAAGAGAAAGATAAGGAGTGTGTGAGTAAAAGAGTTTTAAAAAAGAATTTGACAGTAGAAGTGAATTGGAATGTCTAGACAATTCTAACGTGCAGTGTTTCCGTTTCAAAAAACCATCTAAACACAATAACAAATTATAATCTTGAAATCTTTTGTGGAAAATCTTTCTTTTCTGTCATCAATAAGTCAGAAAATGTCTTCTTACTTGTTTTCTATGTTTAGGTATTTTATTTTTTTAAATTTATTTATTTATTTTTGTCTAAACTCATATACGGAAGCCAGCCATATTTAATTCAAATAGAAGTTTTGTTAGGATTTCAGCTTCATTGAACAGACAACAGAAAAAGCTATATATAATATATATATATATATATATATATATATATATATATATCAATGGATAAATCATCAGGTAAGTTGGTGTTAGGAATGATTCTAAGCTCGGCCTTTTTTTTAACAATGGAATGTGAAATTTGGTTTGGTCCACATCTAAGTCCATTACCCCATACACAGGAACACCTGCCAAATTAACTACTAAATATAAACAACTGCATTCTCCCCCCCCCCTCCTCACTTAGGGTGATCTTAAAAACTGAAGTCAGAATGTTCTGGAGTCCCCAAAGAAATATATATTAAACAATTCACAGCATTTACAATTCCATTTCAATAAAATTGCAGCCTGAAGAAGCCCATATAATATGGCGGGAAATAGATTTATAACTGCTAATAGGACCAAATATATATGTTACATAATTATTAGATTCTTAATATTTATGTACAGTAGTGTAGAAATCAAAATGGCTGTTATAAGTTGCAGCCCATGGCCTTGAAGGATGAGTGACAAGGCTTGACCTCATCCTGATCCTTTCCGGTGGATACTGTGAGAATCGGTGGAGGAGACCCTCTTCCGGTTTAGATTAGAAATAGATTTTAGTCAGTCGGCCAGAAACCACGACAGTGGTGAGTCGTGTATTGCACGCTCCGACTCGATTTGCGCAGGTAGTCTGGTGGTGGTTTCGAAATAAATATGATCTAAGTTAAATCGAAGTCTTGTGTTATTATCTAAAAACTACCAATGACAGGGCTTCTGATAAAGAGAAATCCCCAATGGAAGACCAGACACGAAGTCCCCAGACGAAGTCCAGACGCTAGAAGAGATGATAGAAAAGACGTCAGAAGAAGAATAGAAGAAGTAAAGAAAAGGGTATACAACATATATATATATATATGTATATAATTTCTTTGATAGGGGCCAATAGACATCAATTAATCAAATTTATTTTTTTAAACAGGTCTCACGCTTTGTTGGCTAGGGCAGTAAACTACTCCAACTGCACCTCTGCAAAGAGGCAAAATCCTCCCAATTGAGCCACCTGTTGGTTGTGGGTGGTGACCTGTGAGCCTTAAGGACAGAATCCTGGTAGCTGAGCAGTCCATGACATGCAACACTCCACTTTGGCCTTTACTTAGGCTACACATAGTCGGAGCGGCTTCTTCTGATCAATTAGCTGGTCTCATCAGCCTTAGAATGTATATGATTATCAAAACCCTATTGCTCTTATGGCACCGCCCCCCCAACCCTTTTTATCATATATGTGCTAGAAGGCGGTGGCTGAAAGTCTTAGTGTCCTGGGTATGATGTCAAACTGCATGTAGTTCCAATTCTGGAGAAAGTTTGAAGTACCCTTTCATCACCATTATTCCTAAGAGTGGTAGTACCTGTTAGGGTACCATCTATGGATTAAATAGATCATTAATGACTTTTTTTAAAATGTGTTTGAAAAAAAAAAAAAAATTTTTTTACCCTCATGACGTCATAATGCTTTTTCCTAGATTTATCATCATCATGGCATGCCGACAACACAGCTCCTCTTGAATCTCTCGCCATCTGTCCCTATCGACCATCCTTCTTGGGAAATGCTCTAGACGGCATCTGGTGTCTGCAAAGAGCTCATGGATGTAAACACTACAGCATGGGGTCAACAGTGTTGGCCAACCAGCAAAAATTTACATCCATGAGCTCATTGCAGACACCAGATGCCATCTAGAGCATTTCGCAAGAATGACGGTCGATAGGGACAGATGGTGAGAGAGTCAAGGGAATCTGTGTTATCGATAACGATGATGATTAATCTAGGAAAAATTTTTGCTGGTTGGCCAACACTAGTGTCCCCTGGAGATCATCACTTATGACCTAGATCAACCACCTCTGTGCAGATTCCAGATGCCGTGCAGAAGACCTGCCAGGGGTGATGACCGATAGTGACAGGTGTCGAGAGAAAGTTATGGGTATCCATGCTGTCACCGTGACCTGATGATGAGGATGATGATGAGTAAATCATAAATCCAGATGTATGGGGCACCCAGTGAGAATCAATGTCTAGCTCATTAACCATTACATCATACAAAGGTAACTCTGGTTTTTTTTTAATCTTTGTGAGTGATTATTGTTACAATTTTTTTTTTTCATTAGAATTCAAATTCTCAAAATTCAGTGGAAAAAAAAAAAAAAAAAAAATTTTTTCTTAAATTTATCTTTTATTCTGACATTTAATCTTCAAGCTTTATAATTTCAATATCAGAGTATTTTTATACAAATGTAGCCGTACAACCATTCACACTGAAGAAGCAAGCAGGTTGAAGTTAAATAAAAAAAACAGAAGAAATCAAGAAAAGACCAACAATTTTTGATGTAAAGGTCAAACTGACAGTTGAAACAATTGGAGAGAAAAGGCAAAATATGAAAAGCTGAATTTTGGATTCGGATTCGGATTTTCCCCTGGCAAATGGATTTCAGCTGTTATTTGTACGCGTCAAAACCTTTGTGAAACATTCTATAAATTAATTTTCATCGTCTATATATTAATACTCATATTCCTTAAAACTCTTAACATCCTCATTCCACCCGGCCAGAAGTCACATTCATTTTCCTAATCCACCCCAAAAGATATCCTGTTTAAATGTAATATTAAACATATTTAGAAGTCTTTATTTTAAGGGAAATAACAGGTAACTTTTAATGAAAAGGCCATTTTTAGCATTTTTGATAGATCCCTATAGGAATGGGGGCTCTGGACTTAGAAAATTCTCACAGGATGTTATGAGTTAATTGTATGACCTTTATCATCTTGCAACACCCTCTGATTAAAAATGAGATCATCCTGATTATCTGGTGTTGCTTATCTACCAAATTCTTATTTCTCTTGAGTGTTATCAACTCAGCTAAATAATATAGACCATTCCGTTTTTATTATAAGGAAAGAAAGGGAAGAAAAAGGACTTGCTACACAGAAAAAATATAAGACAGAAAGAGAATAGAGGAAAGATAAAGAGATGGGGTGAGCACATGGAAGTGATAATGCTAATGTTTTAATTGAACATAATGAAAAGAAGGAAAGAAAGTAGAAAAAACTGAGAGTGTTAAATCAAGATTATTATACTTTTTACATATTGAACTATATTGCAATAGCTCTTAAGTAAACATATCAAAGACATTTTGTTTTATTCATTCTTGATTGGTACTCAATTTTCTTTTTTAAAAACTCAATTTTTTTTGTTGCAAAATAAAAAGAAAGAAAAAAAAACAACAATTGCAACATCAAGGTTTCGTTTTGAATTCATATCACAGGACTATACAATTTAAAATTTTAAAAATAAAAAATAAAATCTGTTTTCAAATGCCTTTAAAGTAATAAAGAATTCATCATTCGCATCTGATGAGTTGGGAGAGTTAGACACTTTGTCTAAGCTCCCTGAAATAGACTGTAATTCTAAATCTCTAAGTCTTTTGTTATTTCTTTACTTATATATATAAGACAAATTATATCATTGTTTTGATGAAAACTGTTGCTTGAAAAAATATTGTTAAAGTTTAATAAAACTCAATATGTACACAGTGCATGAAGTGTCATTGTTGGGCCAAAGCCCTAATCAAGGACCCTATGAAAGATGATAGGTTGACTTTTAAGCTAGTACACAAATAACTATGATGATGATAATTCATCAGTGTAATCTTTTTAAGAATCAATTCTCTAAAGTCACTTGTATTCTAATAAATACAAAACTTTACAATATTGTAATCAAGAATGCATAGAAACAACATCATTATTATCACATTAGCACTGCACTGGCAAGGTGACCTGGCGTTATCCAGGTTATAATGCCCCAGCATAATAGTGTTAACATATGAGTTTTCTAAAACTGTTCACAACAGACAAATAATCTATATTGGCAAGGATCCAAAATTTGAAGCGTACGTTCAGACAATAGAAACTTCCAACGTTACTATTCATCCTGATCTTTGGCGGAGAATTGAGATTGTACCGACAAGACTTTTAAAATGCAACTTTCAATTTTACAGAGACGTCCGAAGTACGATTAGGAGTGAAAATTTTTTTTTATTTATATAAGGAACTAGAAGTGGCTACCCGGCATTGCCTAGGTAGAGGGAATAATAAAAAAGTTAATTTTTAAGGATCCAAAATTTGAAGCGTACGTTCAGACAATAGAAACTTCCAACGTTACTATTCATCCTGATCTTTGGCGGAGAATTGAGATTGTACCGACAAGACTTTTTAAAATGCAACTTTCAATTTTACAGAGACGTCCGAAGTACGATTAGGAGTGAAATCTTTTTTTATTTATATAAGGAACTAGAAGTGGCTACCCGGCATTGCCTAGGTAGAGGGAATAATAAAAAAGTTAATTTCGCAGATCAATTAATTATTTTGGTTTTACATAATTGATTTATATTTTTAATCACCAATGCAACCAATAACTTTCCTTTCTCTTATTATTAAAATCCTAATTTTTAAATTCCCAGATATAAATAAAATCTTCATTATTTTTGCACAAAAAGCAAGCTCTGGTAATAGTGAATATGTATATATATTTACTTTGTCATTAATTGTGTTATATTTGTAGTTTTCTCCGGACATACACCCATACATACATACATACTGCCCTTTATATATGTATAGATAGATAGATAGATAGATAGATGGATGGATCACAAGTCAAACATTAAAAAAATCTTGCATGACAAGGGAAATTTAAATAACTATATTATACAGAATATGTCAGAAAATACATCCCACATTCTAAACTGTCATCCATGTGGTTGGTTGGTTGGTTGGATTTTACGGTATGTCAACCCTTGTTGGGTTATTTCAGGCTGAAGACATTTTGTTTTATTCATTCTTCATGGGAACTCAATTTTTTTTTCAAACACATCCATAGATGGGACCCTAACAGGTACTACCACTCTAGGTCAGAGTGGACCTGGGAGACCTGGAATTGGAACTTCACCATCAGATAGAGTTTAAAATCATAATCAGGATATTAAGACCCTCAAAGTGGATCTGGGAGTAATGGTGATGAAGGGGTACTCCATATTCCCCAAACCTCCAGAATTGGAACTTCACCATCAGATAGAGTTTAACATCATACCCAGGACATTAAGACCCTCAAAGTGGATCTGGGAGTAATGGTGATGAAGGGGTACTCCACATTCGCCAAACCTCCAGAATTGGAACTTCACCATCAGATAGAGTTTAACATCATACCCAGGATATTAAGACCCTCAAAGTGGATCTGGGAGTAATGGTGATGAAGGGGTACTCCACATTCCCCAAACCTCCAGAATTGGAACCTCGCCATCAGATATAGTTTAACATCATACCCAGGACAATAAGACCCTCAAAGTGGATCTGGGAGTAATGGTGATGAAGGGGTACTCCACATTCTCCAAACCTCCAGAATTGGAACTTCACCATCAGATAGAGTTTAACATCATACCCAGGATATTAAGACCCTCAAAGTGGATCTGGGAGTAATGGTGATGAAGGGGTACTCCACATTCCCCAAACCTCCAGAATTGGAACCTCGCCATCAGATATAGTTTAACATCATACCCAGGACAATAAGACCCTCAAAGTGGATCTGGGAGTAATGGTGATGAAGGGGTACTCCACATTCTCCAAACCTCCCAGAATTGGAACTTCACCATCAGATAGAGTTTAAAATCATAACCAGGACATTAAGACCCTCAAAGTGGATCTGGGAGTAATGGTGATGAAGGGGTACTCCACATTCCCCAAACCTCCCAGAATTGGAACTTCACCATCAGACAAAGTTTAACCATACCCAGGACCCTCAGCCTCCACTTCTAAGACATATGTCACCCGTGTGGTGTAAGTGAACTTAGGCAAGTGGCAATGGTAGCTACATCTAGCTAAAGGGGGGGGGGAATCCTGTGGTGTAGTGGCTAAAGTGCTAGACTGCAATCGTCATAATAAGCATGTTCAATCTAGCTGTGCTATTACATTCATTTTCAAACTAATACACTTGTGAAAAGTATGAACCCTTCATCCAGCTATTTGTAGCACTACTGATCTTCTACAAGGATAGCTTTCTCATTAAATAACCCGTGAAGATTGATATGCCATTAAACAAAGAAACTAAACCACCTAACTAATGTCATACTATCCCCCACCACCACCACAGATATGATCCCGCCCTGTCGGTTGGGGCTTAAGAATGCACCGACTGCACCTCTGCAGATGGGTAAGACTCCCTCAATGGGGCCACCTGTTGGCCGTGGGTGGCGACCCTTGATGCTTAAGGATGGAATCCAGATGGCTGAGCAGTCCATGACTTGCAATATTCCACTTTGGCCCTTTCTTGAGCTAGATGGGCTGTCGGAGAGGCCCCCACTGATCAATCGGCTGGTCACGTCAAGCCCTAGTAACGATATGATTGCCCCAATCCTATTGCCCTTATGGCAAGCCCCAACCCTTTTTATCATATGGGTGCTAGAAGGCGGTGGCTGAGGGTCTACAATTCCTGGGAATGACGTTAAACTCTATCTGATGGTGAGGTTCCAGTTTTGGAGGTTTGAGGAATGAGGAGCACCCCTTCATCACCATTGCTCCCTGGTCCACTCTGACCCAGAGTGGTAGTACCTGTTAGGGTCCCATCTATGGGTTAAATAGAAAAATGTATTTATAAAAAAATTGCGTATCTACTAAGAATTGATTTATTTCAAAACTTTATCGGCATTAAATGACCCACTGAGGTTGATATGCCGTAAAACAAAACAAACCAAAACAGATATGATTATGGCTTGGACAAGTGCACACCATGCATTTACTATTGAAATGTTCTTTTAAAAAAAAACTGGTAAAGAGCATCTCATGCTCCAGTGAAATGATGCTTTTCCGAATAGAAAATCGACACTGCTATGGATTGAAAAGTTACCCTCTCTGCATGGAATACAGTCAGTGTATTCTAAGCCCGCCGACAGGGTGGCTAGAGATTTTAAGTTTAAATTTTTAATGCAGCTATTTTAAAAAACTCCATTCGAACCTGTCTAGATTTCCGGCTATCGCATCAAAGTTTTTGGCAAACATGGCAATCACTGATCAAATAAAGTGGTATTATTTTGTTAGTCTGGCTTTGCTGACGACTGCCTGTGACTGAGTATCTAGACTTTGGATATTATTCGCACTTGTGAGATATCGGCAATAGTAAAAACCGAGAGAGTGATATAAATATCTGCCACTATCTGCTGCTCGCAAAGTAATTGAAATAAAGTAGTATTTTTAAAATTAAAATCATATCTTTCTTTGAAAAAGAAAGGGGTTACCTTTTCTTTTTCTTTTCCCCCCCCCCTTTTTTTAAAGTTCTTTAAAATAAAACGAAACAAAAAAGAAAATTGTCTGCATTGAATGGTAATTTATGAAGAAGTGCGTCCCAGGTCTCCTGCCTCAAAAATTGCTACCCGGTGACTATTAAAATAACGACCCAGCTCAGTCTATTCAAAACTATCCATCTTCATATCTATCTATCCATCTATCTTAATTTGTTCATATTTATCTATATTACTTTAAATACTAAGATTTTTTTTTTTATTCATGTTTGTTTAATGTCTTGTTTTTAGTTTAAATAAACAAGAATTACGACAAAAAAAGATGCGACCCCCCCCCAATAATTTACTTGTCGAAAATATATCTATCTATCTATCTCCATTTGTTCGTATCTATCTATATTATTTGTTTGTTTATCTCTCTATCTATCTCAGTCTATTCAAAACTATATATCCACCTTCATATCTAAACAAGAATTACGACAAATTCACGATAAATAAACAAGAATTACGACAAAAAAAGAAGCGACCCCCCCCCAATACATTTACTTGTCGAAAATATCTATCTATCTATCTCCATTTGTTCGTATCTATCTATATTATTTTGTTTGTTTATCTCTCTATCTATCTCAGTTTATTCAAAACTATATATCCATTTTCATATCTAAACACGAATTACGACAAATTACGATAGATAAACAAGAATTACGACGAGCAGGGGTTGTTTTTTGATAGTCACCGGGTAGCGGTTTTTGAGGCGGGAGACCAGGACGCACTTCCTCATAAATTACCATCATATCTTCAAAGAAAGGGGTTACCTTTTCTTTTTCTTTCCCCCCCCCCTTTTTTTTTCAAGTTCTTTAAAACAAAACGAAACTAAAAAGAAAATTGTCTACATTGAATGCCGCCTTGGTGTTTGGAGTTGTCAAGAGGTGGTGGGGGGAGAAATGATTTTATGTAGAGAAGAATCGGTTATTCTTAGCGAGTTGTTTTAAAAATGATTCTGGACCCAAGTCGGGGAGAAATGTAGGTATTTTATCGGAGAAAGAGAAAGGCAACACTCACTAGCTTTAGGCCGGGGCGTCATGAGAAGGGGGCGGGGGGTGGAGAGTCAAATGAAGACAGTGTGGGGAATTCGATTTTCGTGGAAGATACGGGGGGTGGGAGATGGGGGAGGAGGAGGAAGTGAAATTTAATGGAAAAGAGAAAAAGAAAAGTTATAATAAAGAGATGTGAAAGAGAGAAAGAATTGACCATTGGGAAAGAAGAAGAAGAAAAAAGGAAGGAGAAACTAGAAAGAGAAAATGGAAACATTTGGGAATGAATGAGAAAAATGAATTAGGAGAGAAAAAAAAAGAAAGATATAGGAATGAATTTTTTTTAAATGAAAGGAGAAACTAGAAATATGGAAATGAATGAAGAAAAAGATGAATAAAGGAAAAAGATGAAGAAAGAATGAGAAAAAAAGAGAAGAAAAGGAGAAACTGGAAAGAAAGAATGAGAAGAAAAGAGAAGAAAATGAAAAACTGGAAAGAATGAATGAAAAGAAAGAATGAGAAAAAAGAGGAGAAAGGGAGAAACTGGAAAGAAAGAATGAGAAAGAAAAGGAGAAACTGGAAAGAAAGAATGAGAAAGAAAAGGAGAAACTGGAAAGAAAGAATGAGAAGAAAGAATGAGAAAAAAGAGAAGAAAATGAAAAACTGGAAAGAATGAATGAAAAGAAAGAATGAGAAAAAAAGAGAAGAAAAGGAGAAACTGGAAAGAAAGATATGAGAATGAGTGAGAAAACGAAATAAGAAAAAGAAAAGAAAAGAGAAGAAAAAAAGAAAATGTATGGGAATGAATGAGAAAAATGAAAAGAAAGATACGAGAATGAATAAGAAAAATACTTGAAGAAAAGCAACAAAGAAAGCGAAGGGAAAGAAAGATACGAGAAAAATGAATGAGGAAAAGCGAAAAAAAAAAAAAAAAAAAAGAAAGAGAGAGACAACGGAAAGAACAAATAGAAAGAAAAAAAAGAAATATATGGGAATGAATGGGAAAAATGAAGAAAAGAAAGAAAGAAAGATATGAGAATGAACGAGAAGAAAATGAAAGAGAAATAAGAGGAAGAAGTGCAAAGAAATACAAAAGAGGAGAAAAAAAAAGAGAAAAAGGGAGATAACTCTTTATTAGACACTAAACTTTCACTTTTTTTCACCTTTTTTTTTTCTTTCTAAGTTTTGGTATCTTTTTTCTTTTTCTTTTCTTTTTCTTTGCTTTTTTTTTTTTTTTCGCCCATGACGTTGGAATTATGCAATTTTACCTCTATGACCAACTCGAGTACAATAAATTCAATATCTCAATAAGAAATGCAATTATTTTCCCCAATGTAAGACGACAGAGGGGGTAGGTGGAGGAGGAGGGGGTGACATACTACCAAGAATAGCAAAGCCAACTTTTTTTTTTCCTTCTTCTTTTCTTTCAACTTTCTCCACCCCTTCCCCGCTCTCTCCTTTCGATCACCTCACCCAGTCTCTTCCTCTTTTCTCCCCTTTAGTACAGCAGTTCACTATCATCGAGGAATGAGAGAGAGAGAGAGAGAGAGAGAGAGAGAGAGAGAGAGAAGTGATGAGGATAACCTAGTTTTTTTTTTGTTTTGTTTTTTCTTTTCTTTTCATTATTTTTCTTTTCCTTTTTTTTTTCCCAATGATCAACATATTTATTCACCAATAGAAGACTTGGTTGATCACACAGAAGCGCGCGTGCGCGCACCGACGGGGCGGGGATTCAGAGAGGGAGGGGGAATAGAGGGGAGGAGGAAGGGGGAGGCCCGGGGGCGCACGCATGCGTGTATCATCAGTTTCGTGTCATGCACAAGGAAATGCGTGTGTGCGTAATTACTGTGCACTACTCGTACTAAAATGCACTGGGGCACACTTTTACACGCAAGGAAGGAAAGTGCGGACTTGCTTTTTTTTCTTTCTCTACTTTTCCTTTTTAGTACAAACCCCACACCACCCCCCAAAAAGGGGGTGGGGGTCATTAACTGCACACACTAATGCAGCAATGATACCCACACAAACACGATATATTTTACTGTTTTATTTATTCTTTTATTTTGTTACATGTCGATGCGCAATCGTTGCATATATACGCCTTGACACCCAGTGAGAATCAAACTCACTACATCCCTAGCTATCAACGTATGGTAATCTGTCTTACTCTTGACCATTAAGTGTTGCTTACTCTGACACAGTGTTACAAAAATTGGTCACCCAGTGAGGAACAAACTCACAAAACACAGTTATGTTTTTTACACGGTTATAAATATGGGTCACACAGTGAGGAACAAACTCACGAAACAGTAATGCTTTTTACATTGTTCCTTACAGTGTGACCGATATTTGTAACAAACTCACTAAACACCGTTTTTTTACAGTGTTACAAGTATGGGTCACACAGTGTGGATCGAACTCACTACACACAGTAATGATTTGTTTTTCTAAACGAATCCCCTCCCTAAACATCAAAGTATAGTGATGTGTCTTACTTTAAATATTAAGTGTTGCTTCTTCTAATACAGTTACAAGTATGGGGCACCCAGTGAGGATCGAACTCATAACACAAAGTGTTATGATCACCTATATAATTGTCTCAACCCTATTGCCCCTATGGCAAACCACCAACCCCTTATATGTGCAAGAAGGTGATAGCCAAGGGTTTTAATATCCTGGGCATTACGCTAAACTTTCTGATGGTGAAGTTCCAATTACTGCACAGATCCAAGCTGTGCTACTCATGTGCTAGGTTGGCGAGACCCGGCATCGAACCCAGAACCTTGTGGTTCCGAGGCGGATCCATCTTTTTATCCCAACTCACCAAGCTGTGGTTAAAATAGTAGGCCAACAAGTCAAAAAGGGAAAGACTGAATTCAAAACAAATGTTGTGAATCTGTGTGGCTCACTGGTGCCCCATTCTTCATTAAAAACTTGCAAATTATACTCAAAATCCCATGACCCAGAAACCCCCCACAAATTTTGTAATAAAACTTAATTTTAACTGGGGGGGTTAGGGTTTAGGTATACAGGGTGACCCAGAAAAAACAGAACCCACAAATTTTGTAATAAAACTTAATTTTAACTAGGGGGATTTAGGGTTAGGGTTTAGGATTAGGTTGGGGTTAGTTTAATGGGAAAATAAATAAATAAATTGGGTTCTGTTTTTTCTGGGTCACCCTGTAATATCATGGGATTTTGAGTATGATTTGGAAGTTTTACCCATTCTTCTGTTATCAGCTCATCTAAAAAGTGACACTGTTTCCTCAACTTTCACCGCTGTAAACAAATCCTGTGTGTAATGCCTTTGTGAAAATTATAAAATGTAATAGACGTTCATAACGCATTTCAGGATATTACAAATCACGTGGATCAACAGCTGAAAAGTTCATATGCTGACCAAGACAATCTTATGGAATATGACCAAATGAGGTTTATTTTTCAACATAACCCCCCCCCCCACTCACACCTTGCGGTTCACATATTTCTTCCATCCCATCTATGTGTCAAATAGAAAAATGTGTTTATAAAAAAACAAACATTGAGTATCCATTAAGAAATGATTTATTTCAAAACTTTATCGGTATTAAATAACCCATTGAGGTTGATATGCCGCAAAGTAGTTGGATCCCGATTGACGAAACTTATGCCATCACAGACAAAAAACAAATATTTGCAGACCCAAAAGCACTAATAAGTAAAAGTAATTTTGGAAGAGTGACCTATTGTCGATATCAGCCGGACAGCAAGGGAGCCTATCCCATTTTGATAGCGATAGACCAGGGAATTTGTTTTTGCTGAGGTGTGGCACCACACCGACCGTAAACTCCCCACTTTACTGCACAGATCAGATTACCCAATCTATTATGCTCAAGCGCTGAGTTGGTGGGGGCCGGTATCGAACCAGGAACATTGCAATTCCTAGACGGGTGCTCTACTGACTGATCTAAACCGGACCGGTTTAGCTCAGTCATTGAAAATTAATGAAATGCGAAAGGGATTCCGGGACACTAGATTTCTGTAGCTACACATTTAAAGATATTTTACAAGATTTCGTTTCTATTTTTTTTTTTTTTAACTCGCGTAAGGTCGCCCTAAACACTCATTGTAGTCTAGTCAAATCTTGATCACAAATGGGGGGGGGGGGTGTTCAGTAGGTGAAAGACAGAAGAAACACATCGTTTCCAGCCACTATTCGAAATAACATATCTGTTACTGGCAACAAAAAAAAAGGGGGGCTATGATATGCAATATGCATGTTTTTGTTCAGTCACCATTGGATGAATAAGGAAACTTACTCTCTTCTTTCTTTAGGGGTTCATTAACTAGAAAGTACATGTATACAGCTATTCAGCCACAAAAAGAAAACAAGAAACACATCATCATCATCATCATCATCATCACCATCAAAGCTAGAATACAAACAAGCCTAAGTGAATTTATCAGAGAAATGTATTCATTTTCAAATCAAAACTTATTCGGCTAATTACTGACCATGTTAATGGTTTGGTTATTTAACTAGCAAAAAAAAACAAAAAAAACACACACACTCCGGGCAGTGTAAAAATTATTTTTTTTAAAGATATTGTCTGAGGGGATATAAATTTGTTTTGTTTTACCACAAACTCCCTTACTCGCATCGCTCGATCAAGGGTCTCATTTTACTGCTCCTATTTGGGCGAGAGCTGTTGACTTTTCATTCATTTTTTTTTATTTTTATCTCCGCTTCTTTGGAGATGAGAGAGAGAGAATCTTCAACACAAATCGCCCTTAGCTTGCCGTTTTCATTTCAGATTACATATCGCCTTCTAGCGTAATCTCTCCTCTGTCGGGTCAACACCATCGTCATGATATTACGATGGTCTTGGTCGGGTCCGCGTACTCTCTGTCGTGTGCCCGAACCCTTTCTGAATTTCTCGAAGAAAACGTGTCCTTATTCAAGGACGCTTTCACCACCCGATCAGCTTCCAGTCAGATAATTCTAGTTGTTTGGTATCAAATTGTCTCTGAATTATATATATATATAAACAGAACCCAAATTATTTATTCATTTTCCCATTAAACTAACCCTAAACCCCAACCCTTAACCCTAGACCCCCATAGTTAAAATTAACAGTTTTATTACAAAATGTGTGGGTTCTGTTTTTTTCTGGGTCACCCTAATTTTGACACCTTTGTGCAAGTTCAGCCTATATATTTATATATTTTCAACGAAAATATTTTAAGTCACCCCCACCTTTTATGGTAAAGAAGAACAATTTCCTCGTAAATTCCTACCATAAAATAAACTGAACCCTCATTTTATGTCCGTGTTTTTGCAATAATTTTTTTTATTTTACAATACTAAATATATTTTCTTTATTTGTTAAAGAATAAAGAATCAAGAAAATATATTTAGTATTGTAAAATTAAAAAAATTATTGCAAAAACACAGACATAAAATGAGGGTTCAGTTTATTTTATGATAGGAATTTACGAGGAAATTGTTCTTCTTTACCCCTTTAATTAGGTCAACTTAATATTTAGAAATAGTTTATATTCAGAACCAGGTCACGTTTGTTTTTGTGTCGTCATAATGTCTATAAGCCCTAACGATCTGTTACACAAAGTCACAGTCCAGTACGTTAACCACTACCCCACAGAGATGCTGACAGGTACGCGTCCCTGGTGCACAAAAATCTAAAAGGACGCAGTAAAATCGTAGACATGCGTTCCAGTGTTGTTTTTTTTTTTCTTCTTTTTTCTATCCTCATCATTTCAAGCTAATTGTAAATACATTTCAATAGTTTCTTAGAAACGAATTACACAGGATATGTTACAAGGTAGGAGTTAAACGGCTTTGGTTGTTTACCCCAGACCATAAATATTAAATTTAAAAAAAAAACTACGATCCATTAAGAAACTTTAGTTGGGACCATAAATTTTCCCGGGGACTCATTAAAAGCAAATATGTGCGTCCCAAGGCGCACTAAATTAAAAAGCTATCAGCATCACTGACCTCATTGGGGGGGGGAGGACAACCCCCCCCCATGTTAACAAATTCAAGTCAATAAAATGAATGACATTATAATGTAATTAGATGAGAAAGCTTCTTACAATATGCACGCATGCGCACATACACATTGTGTCAACCATAATATATAAGCAGTGAATTGTAAACTTCTTTCTGGAAATGGTCAAAGGAAGGAACATTTCTAAAAATTGCCATTTAGTTGATGATAAGCCAATATAATGAGAGCAAAGAACGAGAGTTCTGTTCGTCAAGAAGAAGGGAGGGGGGAATCCTTTAAAAGCCTGAAAATGGACATCGATAATCAGAAACGGCGACATACATTTGAGAATTGTGTTCAAGCCTAGAAAGTAAATAGATTGTAGTGAAAAGAAAGAAAGAAAAAGAATTTCATTGGGGTTGTGTGTGTGTGTGTGTGTGTGTGTGTACATACAGATAAATAGACTCATTATATATATATATTATATATATATATATATATATATATATATATATATATATATGAGGTTAAGTAAACAATCAAATGTGTTTATTTTATATGGCTTTAAGCCGACAATTTTTGGAGGATATCTGCTTAATTGAAATCGTACCTAATTTTGAAAATTAATTAGTTAATAATTAATGATTTTTTTAGGCGGCATATATGTTCAAATGTAAGGCTAAACGAATCGAGAAAATGTCAATCCCTGAATGTACATTTCGACCTATTAGGTCTCATCAGCAAGGTTATAGACATAGATGAGAGGTATCCAAAACCTAGTAGTAAGGGATGATTTTATATGTGATTTCTAAGATACACTGTATTATTATTGTATGATCCAGTATGTATAAATACAGTTAATCTTTAAATCACTAAAGAGAGCTCAATGTATAATAAACTTTTTAGATTATATACAGAGCAGTCGAAATAAATTTATTATGGAATTACGGTGTTGAGTTTTTCCTTCCTTTCTAAGATATATATATATATATATAGGTCGGGGCGGCCTAATGTCGGTATCAGCCATGCAGCGAGGGAGTCTATCCCCTTTTCACTAGCGCTAGACCAAGGAGATTATTTTAGCGTCTGAGGTGTAGCGCCACGCCTACCATCAGCTCCTTACTTTACCACACAGATCCCTGTGCTACTCATACGCCGAGTTGGCGAGGGCGGGTATCGAACTAGGAACCTTGTGGTTTCTAGCCGAACGCTCTACCGACTGAGCTAACTTGTGCTATATTTAATTAAAAAGTGCTCAACATCATGGATAGAGCATGTATATCTACGTTAGGGTAGCGTGAACATCAAGTCAACAGCATGAGGTCATTGATAGTTTCTATTCTATGCGATTCTCAAACTAGGTCTGGTTTGAGAATCGCATCGGCGAGAAACTGTTGGTAACCAAATGCCGTTAACTTCATGATCACGCTACCACAACTTATATACATGTATGTATATAGATATACACATACATGGCTGGTTTGGGTAGATTAACTGATTATATATATATTAGAGATACCATTTTTTCGTCTGCTTTTCATCTTAAAAAACTAATTAAAATTAATTAAATCGAATATTTAAGGTCAAATTTTTGTCTAAGTCGAAAAGTAGTAACATAATGAGCATCAGTAACAAAAAGCAAAATAATATTACACATGAAATTTATTTTTAATACATTTAAACTATTTTTCGGTTAATTTTGATCAAATATATCTTAAGATGCCGTGAGTTGGCGTAAAATCAGTGTTTACAAAATAAATTTAACGCTCGCGATTGAAAAAAAAAATTACAAAAAAACCAGGGAATTATTTTAATGAAATTTTCAGTATTGATTTATCAATGAATGAATTTATAATACATCAGTTATTTTATTTCAAAACTTTCTGATTTAATTAGGTATTTCTGCTATGATAAATTAAAATTCATTCGAAATATGAGCAACATGTTAAGTTAAAAATGTCATATTATTAGATTTAATGCATACACACATAGATGGATAGACTAATATATATATATATATATATATATATATATATATATATACACAGATGGATAGACTAATATACATACATACATACATACACACACACAGATGGATATATAAACTGTATATGCACACAACACACACAGATGGATATATAAACTGTATATGCACACAACACACACACACACACAGATGGATATATAAACTGTATATGCACACACACACACACACACACACAGATGGATATATAAACTGTATATGCACACACACACACACACACACACACACAGATTGATATATAATACACACTAACAATGGTCTGCGAGCAGCGACAGATAAATAGGGGAAGTGAGAAAGAGAGAGAATGGTTTAGAAAAAATAGGGACTAAGGAAAAGAGTCTGAGAAAGATGTAGAGAGAAATCGGAAGAGGGGAGGATGGATCAAATGGGCGCTTGTAGATGGAGGAGTTGATTGGAATGTGGAGCTGGCCTTAAAAGTGTGTAGTGCGCGAATTGCCCGTTTCAATCCCCCCGCCCAGCCTCTATCCTACATCGTCGTCGTCGTCTTCCTGAAAAACTAGGACGGCAAGCGAGAAAAATGGGTCAGCCCTCCCGACGGCACGGTGAGATGACATTTTCATTTCTGGGCTGTAATACAAAAACATACTAAACAACCTAGTTCCACTAATTAGATTTTAGTATCCAACGCAAATTTCTGTTCCTCCAATAAAAAAAAACCCAAAAAACAAAAGGTGGACTCTAACTAAATAAAATGTGTAAGTGTCTGTAAAAGCAGAGTGCGAGGGAGAGAGAGCTAGGGTGAGGTTGTGGGGTCTGAACATGTGTGCGTGTGTAATAAGAGAGGATGAGTGATCCCGGTTTGGGGAGGGGGGGTCTGCGAAAGTAGGGTGTTGCGGAGGGGAGACTCGCGAAAGTAGGGTAAGGAGCGGGGGTCGGAGCGGGGGGCGTGGCCGTGGATGAATAATAGGAACAAGTTGATATAGATTGAGGTTTTTGGTGCATGTGAACTAAGATCAATTCACTTTAAGGTATGGATAGGCACAGTCCTTTTGAAGGGGGGGACAGGTTGATAGAGAGGAGAGGAAGAAACCAAGAGAGGGGGAGAGAATATAAAGCTGAACATAGAGAGAGAGAGGATGGAACGTATAGAGAGGAGGTATATACAGCTAAAGAGATGAAGAGAGAGAGAGAGAGAGAGAGAGAGAGAGAGAGAGAGAGGAATATTCTACAGAGAGCATACTGGAGAGAGAGAGAGAGAGAGAGAGAGAGAGAGAGAGAGAGAGAGAGAGAGAAGATGCTGAGGAGAGGAAGAGAGAAAACTTACTATTGGGAGTAAATTAGAGAGAATATGAATTGAAGAGAGAGAGAGAGAGAGAGAGAGAGAGAGAGTACAGATAAAAAGGGAACCACAGACGGAGACAGCAAACCTAAAGAAAGAGAGAGAGAAAACAACCCAAAAAGAGAGAACACAGTTGGAGAGAGACAGAGAGAGAAAATAGATAGACAAAGAAAGAGATGACACAGGAACTAGTGTTAACGGCTCAAAATAGACAAGGAAAGATAGAGTGAGAAGGATAAGGAACGGACACAGAGAGAGAGAGAGAGAGAGAGAGAGAGGGAGAGAGAGGGTGGGAATAAAAAGAGAGAGAGGTATATAATTAGGACCTTCAGCTGCGACCTAAATAATCTAACCATGAAGCAATTCCCCCAGGGACAAGATTTTTTTGTTGTTTTTATCAGGTAATTTAAAATAGGACAAAAGAATTAGGTTGGATCTGAAGATAGGGAGAGGCAGTTGTCATGAATTCCGGGAGTAGGGGTGGGGGTGTAAGTAAGGTGGTAAACTTAAAACTCTTCTCTCTCTCTCTCTCTCTCTCTCTCTCTCTCTCTCTCAGATTCCGAGAGAAAGTTGAAAAGGGAATAAAATCTGAGTAGAACCCTACAAAGTGAAAATAAAGCAATTGGTGAGGTGCGCACCAAATCATTCTTACCCCCCCCCAAACACCCCCACCCCCTATCCAATCTCTGATAAGTAGCGGTGTGGGGAGAGGAAAGCAGTAAATAAAGGGTCCATTACTTAAGGATATAGATGTGTCCCCAATTTTTGTACTTACTCACTTGACCATTGTAGAACATTACCCCCACCCACGCCCCCGAAATATTGTTTACAACAATCACGTGATTGGTGTTTGTCAGCAAAGTTGCAATTGATCCAATGTTGTTGGGTTTTTTCTTTCTCTTTTTGTTTTGTTTTTTGTTGCTCTAAGAAAGAATATTTTCTAGGGTCAATAGGGAAATTTTGGCATATTGTAAAAAACAAACATAATTCACCTCAGAGAGAGAGAGAGAGAGAGACGTGTGTATGTGAGAGAGAGAGAGAGAGAGAGAGAGAGGTGTGTGTGAGAGAGAGGGTGCCGTGTGTATGTGAGAGAGAGAGGGAGAGAGACGTGAATGTGTGAGAGTGAAAGAGAGACGTGTGTGTGTGTGAGAGAGAGAGAGAGAGAGAGAGAGTGTGTATGTGTGTGTGAGAGAGAGTGTTGTGTGTATGTGAGAGAGAGAGAGAGAGAGAGAGTGACGTGTGTGAAGGAGAGACAGACAGCCTAGAGAGAGAGAGAGACGTGTGTGTGTGCGAGAAAGAGACGTGAGTGTGTGTGTGAAGGAGAGACAGACAGCCTAGAGAGAGAGAGAGAGAGAGAGAGAGAGAGAGAGAGAGAGAGAGAGAAGACTATTATTTTTATAACTGTTTCATTTAATACGTAAAGAATTGTTTGTTTATTGGGTTTGTTTTTGTTTTTGTTTTGTTGACATTCTTCTAGGCGAATGTGTAGCAATATGTGTATATATATACACACACACATTATATATATATATATATATATATATATATATATATATAAACACGTGCGTCTGTGTGTAAATATATATATATATATACATTATGTGTTTATGTGTAAATGTTTATATACATGTGTTATATGTGTTTATATATACACAAAACACACACACGCACGCGCGCGCGGGGAAATTATTTACATAAATAAACAAGCCTTAATAGATCTCAGAAAATTTGACATCGAACTTAAGGCAGCATTTTTACAAAAATCTAAACAAAAAGTAAAAAATAAAAAAAGATTGATATCTGAAATCCGTTTCAATTGTCAGGGGTAAACATTTTTTTTCGAAATATCATTAAATCCTATTTTCATGAAAAATCCCGCAAGAAAGTTTTCTCTGTTTCAAAATCAACTCTGACAACAGGTGCTTTTTTGAGACCATGTGAGTTCTTAACTTGAATACACAAGAGGCGATCTTGCAAGCGATATATAAACAAGAGAAACCAGGATATGTGAGCAATTTGTAAACATCCATCCACTTAACAATAAAAAGTAGGAGTCGGAGTCGGAATCGGACCTCATACCTTCCGAATCTGCAACCTTGTTCTTTGCTAACTATTGTGAACTAATATTTTATTACAATTTTTTTCACGTTTGCATTAAACATCTATGGATTATTATAACACAAAGTGAAACACAAACAGCTTCGTCCAAGGTTTGAAATCGGGACGCCGATTCCATTTCCGAAGACGATAACCGTTACGCCAACACGTCCCAATTATTCAGGATGTAAGGCATTTGCCTCATACCCCACTTGTATGGGCTGGGCACAAGGCCTTGTTTTAACATGGGCCCACCCACAAGCCGAAACTCATGGGTGGGAAAGAACAAAAATTGCGTCGATCCCCTCGGCATTCCCCCTCAAGGGGGGGCGCCTCAGGCGCTGGGCAATAAACCCAGCCCCGCCCCTAAGGGGGCAGGTATTGCCTGGGGGGATGGCCCCCTGGAATCGACGCTAATAATTGTACTCTACCGGTCCAGAGGCCGAAGCACACTGGACCCTCAGCTGATATAAAAGGTAGGTCTCAAAGCATAGATACTACACTTTGATCCTCCCTTTTAGTTTCTGTTTCAGTCGATGAAGGGGGTCCAAAACTCCTAAGTAAACAAGTAGACAAAAATGTAAATATAAATGTATAATGTACACGATTCCCTAACCTCTAAGCATTAATCAATCCACACCAATATGAAATGATCTGATTGGCCCTGATGAGATTCAAGGAAAATTGATTGAAATATGAGCATAGATGAAAGAGAAACAACACTAAAATACACGTGTACTTTTATTCGCAAAGAAAAATAGATTTGCTTAATTTTTTAATATATAAAACAGATTAATGTGTAATAATCCAGACTGGATTATGGCCAAGATCAAGTAAGTATAGTATGATAGATAATAAATATATTATCTCTTAATCTCTCTCTCTCCCACATATGTGTGTGTGTATTATATATATATATATATTTGGGAGAATATGTGCTTAATTGAAGTCGTACCTAATTTTGAAAATTAATTAATTAATGATTAATGAATTAGGCGGGCATACCTATTCAAATGTAAGGCTAAACAAATCGAGAAAAATCAATCTCTGTATGTACAGATTGATTTTTCTCGATTTGTTTAGCCTTACATTTGAATAGGTATGCCCGCCTAATTCATTAATTATTAATCAATTAATTTTCAAAATTAGGTACGACTTCAATTAAGCACATATTCTCCCAAAAATTGTCGGCTAAAAAAGCCATATGAAAACACATTTTTTGTTGTTTACTTCTCGTATATATATATATATATATATATATATATATATATATATATATATATGTGTGTGTGTGTGTGTGTGCTGTATGGCGAACTCTCTACTGGCCATCATGACAAAAGGCACCAAAGAATCGATACAAGGATTGCTTGAAAAAAAAATCTCTTGGTGACAATCATCAACCATCACGGTAGTCCATCCATCCTAATTGAGAAACGTGACGTCTGGTATATATCACCACTAACCATGTCCCTTCCTTTCAAAACAGCTGTAGGGTCACCCTCAAGAACAAAGGGTATAGGTGGTAAAACCATGACACACTGCTATCAAACCCTGACCAGACCATGGACTGCAGCTGTTGCCTGTCCTGCAATGGCCTTATCAGCCACGAACATGTCTGCAGTTAATGTGGACCACCCCCTTAATATTCATTCGTGAAGTTAAGCCACAATGTGTCTGTGTAATATATACAGACGTACACACACACACACATATATATATATATATATATTGAGAGAGACAGATGTGAAACAACGAATATATATATATTTATATTCATTATAGCAATATGAATATCTATCTATACATATACAAAAGGCAGTTGGTATGTATGTATTTCAGGATGAATCAGTCGGTAGAGCGTTCAGCTAGAAACTACAAGGTTCTTAGTTCGATACCGACCCTCGCCAACTCAGCGTATGAGTAGCACAGGGATCTGTGCGGTAAAGTAATGAGGTGATGGTATGTGTGGCGCTCTACCTCAGACGCAAAAACAATCTCCTTGGTCTAGCGCCAGTGAAAAGGAGACAGACTCCCTGGCAGATTGGCTGATACCGACTTTAGGCCACCCCGACGACTTTTAAATATATATACACATTAAATATCACTGGTTCTTGCTTTTTATGCAAAAATGAAGATTTGGTTTATATCCGAAGATATTTAGAAATCAAGATATACATAGAAATAGCATTGAAAATTCTACTTAGAAATGTCCAGCATTTGTAAATCTCAAGAGTAACCAAATCAATACACCAAGGTTTAACCCCCCCCCAAATGCCCAGTTGACGTTGGATAGCCGCTTCTAGTATTAAATGAATCGCTAAATGTTCTGGGACAGAAACAGATCTGATAAGAAATCTAAAATATTAAATTAGTTTATAAATGAACTCAACAAATTCTGATTAGTGAGAAGACGACAATTAGCAAAAATGACGAGGAGATCGAGAACCTTTTTCACATCTATATATATATATATATAAAAGGAAGTTTGGTATGTACATGTCGACTTATAATTCCAAAAAGAGACGTGACTCAGATTCAAAACTTGCATACACCTTAATACCCTTCTAACTAAGAAACACCGCAAATTTGGTTACTGAAATTTTCTGATTAAGGAATATAATTAATTAATTAAACAAAAATAAAACGATTTTCGGAAAGCATCATATAGCTGCTGCCGCTGTATCAGCAGGGTACTTTTGCTAGTTTATATATAATTATAACAAATAATTAAATATACTTAATCAAGCAAAATATATATATATAACTTGCAAGTCACTAAGTACTTAATCTGGAGCACACACACACACACACACACACACACACACATATATATATAATATATATATATATATATATAGAGAGAGAGAGAGAGAGAGATGCTGATAGGTACGCGTCCTGCGTCACTGGCGCACAAAAACCTAAAAGGACACAGTAAAATCATATCCATGTGTCCCAGTGCTTTTCTTTTTTCTTCCCTCACCATTTCAAGCTAACTGTAAGTACATTTCAATAGTTTCTTAGAAACGAATTATACAAGATAGGTTACAAGGTTAGCTTTAGTTGGGACCCATAAATTTTACTGGGGACTCATTCAAAGCAAATATGCGCGTCCCTGGACGCACTAAATTAAAAAGCTATCAACATCGCTGCGCACGTACACGCACATAAGTCCAGACTGCACTAGTACTTAATCTAAGGGTTCCAAATGACCAGTCTGTCATTGCCTGCAGATTACCATTCGTTGGACAATTGTCTAAGAGAAAGACCCAATTTCTTTATTGTTCAAATAAAGAAATTGAATTTGGTTTAAGTTGCTGGAGAAACAATAGAGAATGAAAAGAAAAGAGAATCGATTTGTAACACGAAAACATTCTAGTCCATTGGAGGGGGGGAGGAATGAAAACATTTATGTTTATTCTCCAAAATAAGGGAACTTTATTTTTAATAGAAGAAAGAAAAAAACAAAAAACAAAAAAAACAAAGTAAATTAGAGAAAGTTGGTTTCTAAAAACTGAAACATGACAACTTTTATTTATTTTTATTTTGGGGGCGAGGGAGAGGGAGTTTAGGATTAATTTTGGTTTTAAATCTCGGATTGTAGTGGGTTAATCTTTTTGCCTAGATCTGTTAGCAACTTTCTTTTCTTCTTTTCAAAAATCGATTAACATTATAGAAAAATAAAAAAATGAATCCAAGTAAAATTATTTGATTTCGGGAAAAATAAGTTTAAATTATTTTTACTAAAATAAGTTTTTTAGAATATTTGAGATTTACATCTGTGACTGATATTGGATTTTTTATCTAACAATAATTGGGCATTCTTTAGTTATTGAGTTTTCAGTTAAAATATAGACTTCAGAGATGCTCATAGGTACGCGTCCTGTGTCCCCGACGCATAAAAATCTAAAAGGACGCAGTAAAACCATATCCATGCGTCACAGTGTTTTTTTCTTTTTTCTTCCCTCACCATTTCAAGCTAACTGTAAATACATTTCAATAGTTTCTTAGAAACAAATTGCACAAGATAGGTTACAAGTTAGACGGCTTTAATTGTTTCCTCAGATCATAAATAAAAACCCTACAATTTATTAAGAAACTTTAGCTGGGACCCATCAAATTCTCTGGGGACTCATTCAAAGCAAAAAAGCTATCACTGGACTCCTTTTTTATTATTAAGCTGATTGTCTTCCACTGGAGTCTGGGTAACAACAAGTCTCCTCAGGTCTCCAGGAGACTTCTGAATATTCTAGCTGATTTCAACAATGCTGTTTTCTGGATGGTCTGAATTATTCCTCTGATTTCCACTTCCTCTAGTCTGTTCTCTAAACTTTTATGCCGCCCTGTCGGCTGGGGCGTTAGAATGCACTGACTGCACCTCTGCAGAGGGGTAAGACTCCCCCAATGGGGCCACCTGTTGGGTGGCGACCCGTGATGCTTAAGGAGAGACCAGGTGGATGAGCAGTTTATGACATGCAATACTCCACTTTGGCCCTATCTTGGGCTAGACGGGCGGTCGGAGAGGCCCCCTCCGATCAATCGGCTGGTCACGTCAAGCCCTAGCACCTATATGATTTTCCCAACCCTATTGCCCTCATGGCAAGCCCCAACCCCTTTTTATCATATGGGTGCTAGAATGCGGTGTCTGTGGGTCTACATGTCCTGGGAATGACGTTAAACTCTATCTGATGGTGAGGTTCCAGTTTTTTTTGGGGAATGTGGATTGCCTGGTCCACTCTGACCCGGAGTGGTAGTACCTGTTAGGGTCCCATCTATGGGTTAAATAGAAAAATGTATTTATAAAAAAATTGTATTATCCATTAAGAATTGATTTATTTCAAAACTTTAAATGACCCACTGAGGTTGATATGCTGTAAAACAAAACAAAACAAACAAACAAAAGAAAAAAAAACTTTTGATGGGAGATAAGTGGCTGTACAGCTACTATTTTATAAGGTGCTGCTTCCAGGAAAAACTTAAATACATCATCTTTGTGCTAACACTGAGTGTCGTCAAGAAGACCTACCAAGATAAAAACGAATGGCGAAAATGAAAGGAATTCGTGTTGTCGGCAGGCCTTAATGTGTGTGTGTGTGTGGGGGAATATTCAAATGAAAGCAATAGAATTGCTATAACCCCACCCCACCCCGCGCCAATAATAAAATTAGGTCAGAAAGATGTGTTATTGTAAAAAATAACTAGGCCTTCCTTTTCGCGATCTAATAGAAATTCCATTGGCTCTGATAATGGTAAAGTATCAAAGACGAGGAGGTTGAGTGTGGGTTGGAAACAACAAAAGCCGCGGTTCCTTTTTTCTTTCCCCCTTTTTGTTAGAACTTTTCAATTTTTAATAGGTTATCGGAAAAAGATTCCTTAAATCGACCATTTTATTGAATAAATAGGTTATTAATAATGAAAAAATATCAGCGAAGCGGAACACCGATATAATTAACGGGATCTGAACATAATGAAGTCTTAATCTCCTTCTCTGTATGTGTGTGTGTGTGTGAGAGAGAGAGAGAGAGAGAGAGAGAGAGAGAGAGAGAGAGAGAGAGAGAGAGAGAGAGAGAGAGAGAACTTCCCCTACCCTCAAAGAAACTAATCCCAAGGCAAGTAAATTATTGCCTAGGTCAGCTGTTAATGTCCAATGGACAAGAACCCGACTCCCCATGGCCACCCACCATTATTCTCCATTACAAAAGCAACATAACACAAGTCTTTTAAACATTGTTTTTTTTTTGTGTTTTTTAAAAATTGATGTAATTTTGACCATTCACATTTTAATTGTAATGCAAGCATTTACAGATGTGGCTTAATGGTTGAGGTCATGCACTTCCGGGCAAGAGGTCTAAAATTCCTGTTTCTATAAAAAAAATTCAGAAGGAGAGAAATTTGTTTGGCCAGTCAATTGAAGAAATCTTTCTTTCTAAGTGGTCAGGTGTTTGATTTATTGTAAAAGTATTGGGGTTTAAGATGCTTCGAGACAACCCGTAAAATTGAGCACCCCCGCCCCCAAAGGTGTGGCTGGCCTTCACAACAAATCACCATTTCTCTCTCGCACACACACAGAGATAATTCTACATGTACACTCATATATATGTATACTCATG
>CM042165.1:14789300-14799300 GCA_023376005.1 Doryteuthis pealeii | reverse complement strand
ACCCATCACCGCCACCAGCCCAAATCACTTCAGACAAGGCTGAGAGACGAGAGACCTGAAACAGATCAATGTGCGGTCACGTCGGCCAGACAACAGCTGTGTGACGTCGACCTCACTCTCCCTCCCACTCTCTCTCCCACTCTCTCTCTCCTTTTCTGTCTCCCGCGCGCTAACACCATTTTCCCGCCCTTCTTCGCCGCGGCGCGCGCGCTCAGGTAGTCGTGGTCGCCGTCGCCGCCGCCGTCGTCGTAATAGTAGTCATATTCGCCGCCGCCGCCGTCGTAAAAATGTAATGGTGGAAGAGCACAAGTCTATCTTGTACATAATACACAGCCAAGACTGGCTGGACTACTTGTAATGTGTAATAATCAGCAAAGAAGAAGGAAGTAGAGAAAGAAAAATAAAAGATAGGAAAGGAAAGATGATATTGATGGCCGCGATAGCAGTAACTGAAGAAGTGGCAACATATACGATAGTTTAGGGCGGGGAATTTTTCAAGCGACGGATGGTGGTTGGGGGGGGTAAGAATCGAACGACGCGGAGAGGGTGGTAATGTTTTTAAATGGTTAAGAGAACAGTAGTCTGTTCGACTTGTGATGTCATTTTTTCCCTTTCTTTCATATATATATATATAATATATATATATATATATATATATATATACACACACACACAGACACAACTTTCTTCTGGGAGTTTTTTCACGCTTGCCTCTATCTTGCTGTCATTTTTCTTTTAGAAATAAACCAAAATTATTAATCGTAGAGAACAAGAGTCTACAAATAAATTTTCGAGTTACCTGTTTTTCGTTGTTTTATTCGAATTTACCAACAAACCCATGAAACAGAAAGTTAAGTCAGCCATATACAAATAAACAAACTGATAAATCACTTAAAATCACATTCATGCACCCTCCCTCTAATTACCGGAAAATTCTAACTGAAAATACACACACACACTGCACTAAGAAAGAAAGAAAGAAAGAAAGAAAAACTTCAAATTCTCGAAGCTCTATACATAAAAAAAAACCCACTTTAAATAAGATTAACTTTGAATATAGCAGTAATTCCTCAAAAGCCTATAAACTCATTTCCCGCCAATTCCCCTCCCCTATTCCCTGTGTGTGTGTGTGTGTGTGTGTGGTGTGGCTGATTTAACTTATATATAAAAGTAAGTAAAGTTGGCGGAGTGACTTATTGTTGGTATCAGCTGGACAGCGAAGGAGTCTATCCTCTTTTCGTTAGCGCTAGACCGGCGAGATTGCTTTGCTGAGGTGGAGCGCCAAACCCACCGGCAACTCCCCACTTTACCGCACAGATCAGATTACCCAATATGTGCTACTCATACACTGAGTTGGCGGAGGCCAGTATCGAACTTAGAACCTTTCATTTCTAAGGTAGAGGGGTAAGCCCCCGCCCATAAGATTTGTGTCCAGTGTATGACACTAAACTGCGTCTGATAGTAAGGCTCTAGTTCTAGAGATGTAGAGTGTGTAGAGTACCTTTTCATTGGCATTACCCCCAGGTCCACTCTGACCCGGAGTGGTAGTAAATGTTAAGGTCCCATATGTGGGTTAAATAGATGTTTAAAAATCCTTCATATTCGATAGGATAATGCGCGAAAAACAACAAAAAAACTCAAATGAAACTGCCAAAAAGTATTATGAAAGCGATTCCTCAACCTCAAAACACAAAATAACCCTGACGGGTTGACATGCCGTTAAAATCAATCAATCAGAAAATAGACGCGAGAAAAATTCTTCCTAGTTTTTAATGTTAACCCGCTTTTGATACATTTTGCTTTGAAAGAGAATATATAAATTATCTACTTAGTTGTGGCACAAGGCCAGAAACATGGAGCACCCAGTTAGAATCAAACTCACTGGTAATGGCCGGCTAGCTTAGCATCTAATTTTTTTCTCAAAAACATGAACATAGCAGAGATGCTGATAGGTATGCGTCCTGCATCCCCGATGTACAAAAATCTAAAAGGACGCAGTAAAATCATATCCATGTGTCCCAGTGTTTTTCTTTTTTCTTCTCTCGCCATTTCATGCTGACCGTAAATACATTTCAAAAGTTTCTTAGAAACGAATTACACAGTATAGGTTACAAGGTAGGATTTAGATGGCTTTAGTTGGGACCCATAAATTTTACAGGGGACTCATTCAAAACAAATATGTGCATCTCAGGACGCAGTAAATAAAAAAAAAGCTATCAGCATTACTGTCATAGCAGGAAATTAAGGTTACATTTGACAAATTTATTAAAAAAAAAAAAACTTAAAATTTCCTGTATTTTTCAGCAAAAATTAGATTTTTTTTCTCTCAAAATTACAACATTCCAAGACTTTAGGGAGGGGGTGTCTAGTGTGGTAAATGGTTACTGTTCATCGAGCATCTAGTGATTTTGATTGATTGATTTAAAGGGAATGTGAACCCGTGTTGACATTCCTTTATCTTATGCCTACAGGTTAGGGAATTGCGATTCAAATTTTTTCCGTCGTCGTTCCAACAGATTTTTTTGCACACATATATGATATAAATTACTCCCATCTAATACAAATAATTTGCAAATAGTTGTATGATTTCAAGTATTCTTAACACGAATAATTATATATATATATATATATATATATATATATATATATATATATATATATATATCAACTCCTCCGCACGAGTAGAATGCGACACAAGGTCAATCTCTTAAGCGGAGTTAACAGGTTTGAATTCAGAGTTTTTCTTCTCCTAGACTGGTTACGGAGCCAAGGTTAAAGAGACCAATTTGCCCTACTATTTACTCTCTCTCTCTCTCTCTCTCTCTCTCTCTATATATATATATATATATATATGAGAGAGAGAGAGAGAGAGTATTTGCATGCATACCTTTTCCAAGTGTATTAGCGCCATGTAAAATGCAAACGGCCTCGTCCAGGATTTGAACTCGAGTCGACGAATCCATTTCCTACGACTGTAACCATTACACCACACCCCTCTATTAACACAAATAATCATATGGTTTCAAGTTATCATTTTCATTTGACAATAATCTTTCTTTTTCTTTTTTTTTTGTTCAATTACATAGTTCCAAGTAAATAAAATTGGCAGAGTGGCCTATTGTATGTACCAACCGGACAGTAAGGGAGTCTATCCCCTTTTCGCTAGCGTTAGATTGTTTTTGCATCTGGGGTGGAGCGCCATACCTATCACCAGCTACCACCACTTTACCGCACATAGATTACTCAATCTGTGCTACTCATGCGCTGAGTTGGCGGGACCAGCATCGAACCAGGAATGGTTCCAATTTAGTAAACAATTTATTTATGCGGCATCAAGTATATCTATCGAATACTAATCATTTTCAATCAGATCTATTTGATATATAGATCGAACAGATGTTACTGCGCCGAGACAGGGTGGACCTGGGAGTAATGGTAATGAACGAGCATTCCACACTCATCAGATCACTAAAACTGGAGCCTCGTCATCAAGTGTTGATGGAACTCTGCATAGGGATACATTCAGGGTATTCTAAGCTCCACCGATAGGGGGGTGGTTTTTTTTCGTGATTTTGATAATGCAGCATTTAAGAGAGAAACTGAGTTGCTCATAATTGCAGCACAAACCAATGCCACAACAAGAAATTATATCGAAGCAAAGATAGAAAAGACACAACAGAACAGCAAATGTAGGCTGTGTAGAGACAGAGATGGGACAATCGACTATATATTAAGAGAATGCAGCAAACTAGCACAACGTTAATATAAGGCTAGGCACGACTGGGTTGGAAAGGTGATCCACTGAGCTACCATCTTCTAGCAGATTTATAATAAAAAGAATTGGGGTTTTTTCTCATGGCATTGTTTTAGGCTGCAATTATGGGTGTCTCAGTTTCTTCTTCTTCTTCTTCTCTTCTTCTTGCAATAGGGTCGGGACAATCATATAGGTGATAGGGCTTAAGTTGTCCAGCCGATTGATCGGAGTGGACCTCTCCGACCGACAGTCTAGCCTAAGTAAGGTCAAAAGTAGAGTGCTGCATGTCATAGAAATTTGATTCTACCTCAATCTGCAATTATGAAAACTTTTCAAGTCTTTAGACTTTGAAGAAATATGTCATTAAGTTTTTCATGTTATCGATTATCAATGTTATAATTGTAATGATTTATCACTTTTACAGATGCCAGGAAAATTAGCATATTAACTCTTTACCTACTTTAAGCAGGTCAAAGCTGCTTTCCCACCACTGCGATCCTACTGTAAAACGCTGGTAGCGACTCTTGGACATGGCACTTGTTTATACTGAAAAATCACTACGTGAACTTGGAAATATTCCATCATGCAGATAAAAAATACAAAGAAAATTTGGTACAACAGTGAAGGAAAGTTGATTAGTTGGGTTTTAGGGCATGCCAATATTTGTCGGGTTATTTTATGCCGAGGACGTTTTGTTTTATTCATTCTTGATGGGTAATTCAAGTTTTTTTTTTAAAACTTCGTTAAAAACAAAAACAAAATTCTAAACTCGTTTTTTTTTCTATTCAACCTATAGATGAGACTCTAACTGATACTACCACTCCGGGTCAGAGTAGACTTTAAACTAATGGCGATGAGAGGGTACTACATACTCCCCAGAACTCCAAAATTGAAATTTCACCATTAGATGCAGTTTAAGAGAAAGTTGGTAGGCAAATATGTTCACCATCATCAAGGTGTGCAGACAGCACGCATTCCCTTGATTTTATCTTTCTTGTCATCCGTTGTTATCGGTCATGGCTCAACACGACATCCAGTGTCCACACAGAATGGATGACAGTAAATTTGTTTGGTCAACCAACACTGGTGTGTCCATAAGTAGAAGTTCATAAGACAATGTTGCTAATCTGTTAGTTCTTACTTCTCCAGCAGTGTTCACCATGTCTTCCTCGTCTAACTTGGATGGTTTGTGAGATGGGAGGTAAGTGGTCGTACAGCTACTGTTTTATAGGGTGCTGCTTCCAGGATTAGTTCAAAACAGTTCTTATCTAGATTTTTCGAACCATATGACCTTTAGGCACCTCTTTACCGATCTCGTTTCATATGGACATTTTTTTCCATTTACACCGGCAAAATCCGGTTGTTTGTTATAATAAAAAAAACCTCTAAAAATCGTCTGTTAACAAACAACCGGATTTTGACGGTGTAAATGGAAAAAAATGTCCATATGAAACGAGATCGCAAAAGGGGTGCCTAAAGGTCATATGGTCCGATTTTTCTCTAGACATTCCCATAAAAGTCCAGGTGGTGCAGCCATACAGTAGTACTGACACGGCTATAGCTTAGAAGAATTCTCAATTTACTTTATTATCAGAGAGATCAGATTTCTGATGTTGCTTTCAGTAGATGAGATATTGCTACCGGTGTATATGAAATACCAGATGTTGACCATTCAATCTTCATCAAAACACATGAACTCTGTTTTATCTGACTTCACGAAGAGACCAATGCCTCTTGCTGGCTGCTCCAGACAATGCAGCAGAGTTTTGCAAGAAGCGCTAGATCACCTGCGTAGTCTACACCAGTAATAACTTCTGCTGGATATTGTCTGCTTATCGGAATAATACATCTACAGACGCTAGAAAATTAGGATATTAATGATTCACTTTTAGTAGGAGTAATACTCCCACTCTAAAAAAAGAAAGATTTTTTTTATGGTTATATCCTTTTAAGCGTGTTGTTTTTACATTTCTACTTTGCGACATTTTGTAGGAGACATTTATAAAGAGTTACAATTAATTACTATTTACAAGTCTATTATAACAATTTGACTGAGTGGTTATTGAAATTGATTTCCTCAAACTCTTCTTTCTTTTTTCTTTCTTTCATTTTTTTTTTTATAAATAAAATAGAATAAGGTTTCCTTTTCTTTTCTCTTCTTCTCTTAATTATTATTCCGTAACTTCAAAACTCTTCAACAAAAATAGACGTCTAGAATATTTTTATAGCTTCTAGTTTTGCATAAATTTCAAAGAATAAATTTCATTTCCTTTCATCTGAATAGCAATTTGATCTATTCAACATTTTAGACAAGAGGAAGTTCCTTAAATAAAAATTATGTAAATATTTATTTGTTCATTCGTTCGGCTTTTATTACTACTATTATTATTATTTAGCTTTTTCACACCTGCCGTAGCCGGTGGTTCACTGGAGACTGAGAGACAGCAAGTTTCCTCAGGTCTCCAGGACTCTTATGAGTATTCTAGCCGATCTTAACAGTGGATGGTTTCTCTATTCTTCCTCTGATTTCCAATTCACCCAGATTCTTTTCCAGAGCTTTGGGGACCGTTCCAAGAGCATCAATTACAATTAGTACGACCTTCACCTTCATGTTCCACAGTTTCTTCAGTTCTCTGGCAAGGTCTAAGTATTTGTCTATCTGATGTTCACTTCTGTTAATTTTTCACACCAGTGTTAGAGTCTGAATGTCTCCTCATGTCTCCAGGACTCTTCTGAGTATTCCAGCTGATTTCAACAATGCTGTATATCTGGATAATCTCAATTCTTCTTTTGATTTCCAATTCCTCTAGTCTGTTTTCTAAACTTTTGGGGCCCATTCCAATTGCACTAACCACTATTGGTATTACTCTCACCCTCATAATTCCATAATTGTTTTTTTTTTTAAAATTCTCTAACAAGGTACAGGTATATGTCCATCTTTTCCTTTTCTTTCATCTTCACCTCTGTGATCCGCCGGAACTGCAAAATCCACCAGTAGAGAAGTTCTCTTTTTCTTGTTAATCAATACTAGGTCTGATCTTCTGGCTGGGATAAGGTGATACGTCTTTATTTCAAAGTCCCGAAAATTTTGTGTTTCCTTCTCAAGAACAGATTATTATCACATCTTGCTAGCTTTTCACACCAGTTTGAACTGGTGGTTTTTTACACTGCAGTCTAAGTGACAGCAAGTCTCCTCAGGTCACCAGAACTTTTCTAAGAATTCTAGCTGATCTTAACTCTTTGCCTACCAAATTTTCCTCACGGCTGTATCAAATTATTCCATTCAACTGATTCACTATTGCAAAAGGATCAAGTCTCACGATTGGTTCACTGAGAAAACAAAAGATGGCACAGATCGTTTGTATATATTTAATTACTCCTTGCAAGTATTTCCCGCCAGTTTTTAATGGTGTTTTTCAATGAAGTTTGAGTAACAGGAAGTCTCCACAAGTCTCCATTAAGTTTGGTTTGGTTTGTTTTGTTTTACGGCATATTAACCTCAGTGGGTCATTTAATGCTGACAAAGTTTTGAAATAAATTCATTCTTAATGGATACACAATTTTGTTTATAAACTCATGTTTTTCTATTAACCCATAGATGGGAGCCTAGCATGTACTACCACTCCGGGTCAGAGTGGACCAGGGAGCAATGGTGATGAAGGGGTGCTCCACATTCCCCAAACCTCCAAACTGGAACCTCACCATCAGATAGACTTTAATGTCATTCCCAGGACATGTAGACCCTCAGCCACTGCCTTCTAGCACCCATATGATAAAAAGGGTTGGGGCTTGCCATAAGAGCAATAGGGTTTGGGCAACCATATAGGTGCTAGGGCTTGACGTGACCAGCCGATTGATCGGAGGCTCCACTAAGTAATCAAGTGGATTTTAGCAGTACTGTATGGTCTCGATTTTTTTCTGATCTCCAGTTTCCACTTACTTTTGGTTGGTTGGTTGGTTGGATTTTACGGCATATCAACCCTCGTTGGGTTATTTTATGCCGAAGACATTTTGTTTTATTCATTCTTGATGGGTATTCAACATCTTTTAAACTCTATTTTTATACACATTTTTAAACTTATTTTTTCTCTTTAACCCATAGATGGGACCCCCAATTCATTTTGCTTCACCAAAAAAATATGAAGAAACTTATAGTTCTCTATATGGGAGAGGGGGTCAATGCGCGAAACAAAATCTAACGAAAAAAAAATACTTAGCCATTTCAATTTAGAGTATTCATTTAATAAAATAAAAGTTCTTCTTTTATTACTTCATATACCAAAATATCTGATATCGAACAATATTTCGATTTTATGAAAATCGTCATCAGAGCTTGTTTATACTCCGTGTTGTTAAGAGCGGAGACAAAAGTCATATGAGTTCAAAACAAAAAACCTTGACATTGCAAAAAAGAAAAGTGATACAATAATTTTGAATGTGAGCCACTTCCGCCGCACTTTTCTCGGTCATCAGAATATGTATATCTTATTGTAACAGATTTTAGAAAAGAAGATATATTGACAAGACTTGACACTGGACGAATTCTCTTATTCAAAACCAATTCTAATGAAATGTTTTGGTATATATATATATATATATATATATATATACCAAAACATTTTATTAGAATTGGCTTATTAGTTTATTTTTGTTGATGTTTTGTTTTGAAGAATTTCCAGGGTTCCCCCTTATTGCAAGGTGCGCGTTTTTGTTCATACCTAATATTATATATTATAGTATTAAGATAATGAAAGTTAAAACAGTATGTATGAGTAACAAGACCATTCTGTAAATTAATGTACAGCGTGGTCCGAAAGTCCTACATATATATATATATATTTTTAGAAGTAGAACAATTACATAACTTATATATTAAAACAAATACAAAATAATGAAAGTTAAAACAATACGTAGGAGTGACAAGACTTTCGGACCACTTTGTACATTGAATGAGAATCTTAATAAATATATAAATTCTATGATTGATCTCATTCAAAGAGTGTCTACTCTATGAAGAAATAAGAAAAGTTATTGTGAATTCGTTTTTCTCATCTTTTCTCTCAATTCAAAGGTTATAACTTCAATTTCTCGAAAGGTGTGTGTAGAATAATTTTCAAATAAATATTCTGAATATCATCAACAGTAATCAAACTTTAGTTTGACCAATCAGAACACATCTTGTCGGAAGTTAACCAATCAGATTTCATCTCACATCTGACACACACACACACACACACACACACACACACAGAGAGAGAGGCGGCAAAGTGATCTCTTGAGAAAACCCAACTACAGATCAACTTTGAACTGACAATTCCCTATAGAGGGGGAGTAAATGTTATGCGTCTAGTACAAAGATTACAAAAAAAAAACATTCTTAATTTTCTTTTAACCATTTAAGAGTTTGGTGAAACTCTCTCTCTCTCTCTCTCTCTCTCTCTCTCTCTCTCTCTCTCTCTCTCGTAGATAGACATACAATGCGCGGAAGTACACGGAGGGTCTTACCGTAACGGTTTTAATTAACAGGTTTATCTCGAAGACGACTGTCTAGTATAGGAATGCAAAAAAATTAATGTGATGATTCTCACCGGGTGACCACTATTGTGGATTTGTTTGAAGTCAAGTTCAACTAACTATATATATTCAAATAGGTTTATGACACCTTATGTAGTTAGTGTAATGGATAGCGAGCTAGATTAGCAGACCATTGACAGTGAGTTCGATTCTAGCTTTGTGCCATATCTAATCTAAGCTGAATAAATAACTATATTCAAATACGTTTATGTGTCTTAGTGCTGAATGGATTGTATCCTCTTCAGGGGGTAAGACACCCCACCCTCCAATAAATGAAAGGGTATCCTGGGTATGACATTAAACTGCATCTGATGGTGAAGCTTCAGTTCTGGAGATTTGGGTAGTGCGGAGTATCCCCTCATTGCCATTACTCCCAGGTCCACCTTGACTAGTACGCTAGGATCCCATTGATAAGTTGAAACATATCTGTTAAAAAATTATTCATACTCGATAGGACCGTGTGCAAAAAAAACTTAAAATAAGCCTAAACGGGTTGACATGCCGTTAAAATAAATCAATCAAACGTCTTCATACACATCATCATCATCATCATCATAACTTGAATACAAAAAGCCACTCTCTTGACCTGTAAGATATATACTATTAGTGGGATCCCGGTGTGTGTGTGGGGGGGGGTAGGCAACTCCTGCCCCTCGTCTATAATGGACGAGG
>CM042165.1:14779300-14784300 GCA_023376005.1 Doryteuthis pealeii | reverse complement strand
AGAGTTTAACAGAACTCAGAGTTTTCCTTCTACTAGACTGGTTACCTAGCCAAGATTAAAGAGCCCAGTCTGCCCTACTATTTACTCATAGCAGTAGGGAGAGTAGTTGATGCATACCTTTCCTGAAGCATATTAGCGCTATGTGAAATGCAAACAGCCTTGTCCAGGATTTGAACTCATGTCGACGAGTCCATTTCCTACAACTCTAATCATTACACTACGCATCTCCAACTACTATATATATATATATATATATATATATATATATATATATACCTATTATAACACTAACCATTATGCCACAGTGTAGGCTGACCATCAGAAACTTACATCAATCAGTTTTGTGTGGATTCTGGACACTGCATGGAGGATTGGCCAGGGGTAATGAATGATAGAGATGGTTGGCGAGAGATATAGTGTATCCATGCTGTCATGAACATGGTAGAATTGTGTATACGTCTCTTGTAGTGTATATTGAACAAATCAAATATTTAGACCAGACTGTCACTGAATACTTTGATATTAAAATTGGTTGGCTTTTCGTGTTAAGTAGATTTTTGTCTGGTCATCATTTTTTCAGCACAATCGACCTACACAAGTAAATCTCCAAATTGAGCACTTTCTTTGGCATCAATGAATTCTACACATCAGAATCTATCAGAAAAGCCAATAAAATCGACAACTTAAATTTTCACGAAAATAGGTAGATTAATAATGCCTTAAAAAGGGCATTTTTAGGGGATCTTTGAAGCCTCATATCTCTGTCAATTCTCAACAGAATTCAATTATCTTTTAGCATGTTAATCTATGCATCGAAATCTATCAGAAAAGCAATAAAATCGACACTTAAATTTTCACGAAAATAGGTAGACTAATAATGCCTTAAAAAGGGCATTTTTAGGGGATCTTTGAAGCCTCATATCTCTGTCAATTCTCAACAGAATTCAATTATCTTTTAGCATGTTAATCTATGCATCGAAATCTATCAGAAAAGCCAATAAAATCGACAACTTAAATTTTCACGAAAATAGGTAGACTAATAATGCCTTAAAAAGGGCATTTTTAGGGGATCTTTGAAGCCTCATATCTCTGTCAATTCTCAACAGAATTCAATTATCTTTTAGCATGTTAATCTATGCATCGAAATCTATCAGAAAAGCCAATAAAATCGACAACTTAAATTTTCACGAAAATAGGTAGACTAATAATGCCTTAAAAAGGGCATTTTTAGGGGATCTTTGAAGCCTCATATCTCTGTCAATTCTCAACAGAATTCAATTATCTTTTAGCATGTTAATCTATGCATCGAAATCTATCAGAAAAGCCAATAAAATCGACAACTTAAATTTTCACGAAAATAGGTAGACTAATAATGCCTTAAAAAGGGCATTTTTAGGGGATCTTTGAAGCCTCATATCTCTGTCAATTCTCAACAGAATTCAATTATCTTTTAGCATGTTAATCTATGCATCGAAATCTATCAGAAAAGCCAATAAAATCGACACCTTAAATTTTCACGAAAATAGGTAGACTAATAATGCCTTAAAAAGGGCATTTTTAGGGATCTTTGAAGCCTCATATCTCTGTCAATTCTCAACAGAATTCAATTATCTTTTAGCATGTTAATCTATGCATCGAAATCTATCAGAAAGCCAATAAAATCGACAACTTAAATTTTCACGAAAATAGGTAGACTAATAATGCCTTAAAAAGGGCATTTTTAGGGGATCTTTGAAGCCTCATATCTCTGTCAATTCTCAACAGAATTCAATTATCTTTTAGCATGTTAATCTATGCATCGAAATCTATCAGAAAAGCCAATAAAATCGACAACTTAAATTTTCACGAAAATAGGTAGACTAATAATGCCTTAAAAAGGGCATTTTTAGGGGATCTTTGAAGCCTCATATCTCTGTCAATTCTCAACAGAATTCAATTATCTTTTAGCATGTTAATCTATGCATCGAAATCTATCAGAAAAGCCAATAAAATCGACAACTTAAATTTTCACGAAAATAGGTAGACTAATAATGCCTTAAAAAGGGCATTTTTAGGGGATCTTTGAAGCCTCATATCTCTGTCAATTCTCAACAGAATTCAATTATCTTTTAGCATGTTAATCTATGCATCGAAATCTATCAGAAAAGCCAATAAAATCGACAACTTAAATTTTCACGAAAATAGGTAGACTAATAATGCCTTAAAAAGGGCATTTTTAGGGGATCTTTGAAGCCTCATATCTCTGTCAATTCTCAACAGAATTCAATTATCTTTTAGCATGTTAATCTATGCATCGAAATCTATCAGAAAAGCCAATAAAATCGACAACTTAAATTTTCACGAAAATAGGTAGACTAATAATGCCTTAAAAAGGGCATTTTTAGGGGATCTTTGAAGCCTCATATCTCTGTCAATTCTCAACAGAATTCAATTATCTTTTAGCATGTTAATCTATGCATCGAAATCTATCAGAAAAGCCAATAAAATCGACACCTTAAATTTTCATGAAATTGCTCATTTTCAGGCACTATAAGAGGGTTAGGGCTCAAATCTCCGCTAAATCTCCGAATTGAGCGCTTTCTTTGGTAGGGTTGGTACAATATTTTGGTTACTTAGAAGCAAGAAACTCTGTAGCCTGAAAATCTAAAACAAGATTTTTTTAAAAATTTCTGTGCAGGCTCCTTTTTTCCGAAATTAGATACCAAACTTTGGTTTGTGAGATGAGATGTAAGTGGCCATACAGCTGATGTTTTATAGGGTACTGTTTTCAGGATGAGTTCAAAACACCTCAAATCATCCTTGTGTAGTTCTCATTTTCTCCAGGTGTTTCATTAAAGTCCCAGTGGTGCAACCATATAATAGTACTGACACAGTTACATCTTGAAAGAATGTCCATTTTATTTCATCAAAGAGATCAGATTCTTATATTGCTTTGGTTTCTTTGTTTAATGGCATATCAATCTTCATGGGTTATTTAATGTTAAAGTCATCCTTGTAGAAGAACAGTAGTGATGCAATGGATGTAGACTTATACTTTTCCAGGGGGAGTAGCTCAGTCAGTTGAGCGTTCAGCTAGAAACCACAAGGTTCCTAGTTCGATACTGGCCCTCGCCAACTTAGCGTATGAGTAGCACATATATGATAAAAAGGATTGGGGGGGGATACCGTAAGGGCAATAGGGTTGGGACAATCATATAGGCGTTAGGGCTTGACATGACTAGCTATTTGATCAGATGGGAGTCTCTCCAATCGACCATCTAGTAAAGGCTAAAGTGCAGTGTTGAATGTCATGGACTGCTCAGCCACTGGGATTCCATCTTTAAGTATCACAGACCACCAGCCACAGCCAACTAGTAGCCCCATTGAGGGTAAATAAATAAGAGCACTTTGTCATGGTGTATTTGTTAGCAAGCTCAACTTAGTAGTGAGTATGATCCTCACTAGGTGCCCAGACATGCAGCTTTTCTTTTAATTTTTTTTCTTACCCTGAATGGTGGAAATGGAAGTGAGTTTACAAACTATTGTTAGCAAGTTCAATTCTCACTGGGCGCTCCACACTTATGGCCTTATGCCAAACTCGTATAAACTTAGAAAAAAAAAATTCTTACCAACACTAGTGGTAGGCAACTAGGTTTTAAGCTATGTTCTTGGTTCCATTCACATTGTCCTCAACACACCCTCACACACAAAATTGTCAGCAAGCTCAACTTAGTAGTGAGTATGATCCTCACCAGGTGCCCAGACACGCAGCTTTTTAGCAAATCTAAGCTTTTCTTTTAATTTTTTTTTCCCGTACTCTGAATGGTGGAAATGGAAGTGAGCTAAGTTTACAAACTATTGTTAGCAAGTTCAATTCTCACTGGGCGCTCCACACTTATGGCCTTATGCCAAACTCGTATAAACTTACCAACACTAGTGGTAGGCAACTAGGTTTTAAGCTATGTTCTTGGTTCCATTCACATTGTACTCAACACACCCTCACACACAAATAAAAAAAAAAAAACTCAAAGATATTTATAAGAAAAAAATAATTTTTTTTTGTCTTTCACACACAACTACAAGACTGACAACAATACCGTCTACTTCTATGGCTTCAAATGATGGGAAGGAATATACTAATCACTATTGATTATACTGATCAATATTGATAATAATAAATATTGTATAAGATCAGATCTACTTTTAACAGTTATCTATCTATATAATGAACAGACTGTCTTGGTTTTTACTTCTTTGTCTCTAGGATAAGACTGTAGTAGCTGTATCATGTTTAGAATTAATGTGCAGCTCTTTAGTAACTTCTGCCTATGATCAGAGTGTAGTATATGTGAGTGTATAAATCTAATTATATAAATTACAAAAAATAAAAATAAATTAAATATATATGTATATATACATACATAGATAGAGAGTAAGAACAAGATATACATTTATAGTATGTGTATACACATACACACAGAGGGAGAAACAATATATCAACGCACACACACACACACACACACATATATATATATATATATATTTATACATACATACACACACACACGGAAAAAATAAAAAAATAAATTAAACATCTCATACATCTCTCTCTCTCTCTAACACATATATCTGTGCATATATATAATGTGTATACTACATATATCAGTGTGTGTCTGTGCATACATATTAAATAGATACATCTGAACACATATATAGAATACACATGATGTATATGTACACGAGAGAGAGAGAGAGAGAGAGAGAGAGAGACACACACACACATCTGTGTACATATATATCATGTGTATTCTATATATGTGTTCAGATGTATCTATTTATTCTCTCTCTGTATATTATCTGTACATACGTAAGATATATATATATATACTCACGTATGATATATATATATATATATATATATATATATATATATATATATATATATATTCACTTCCAGTTTCATTTATATATATATATATATATATATATATATATATATATATATGTAAAATGAAACTGGA
>CM042165.1:14764300-14774300 GCA_023376005.1 Doryteuthis pealeii | reverse complement strand
GACTGAGCTCTTTAACCTTGGTATGACAACCAGTCTAGGAGATGGAAAACTCTGAATTTAAACCAGTTGTAGACCTGGAAACGGATGGGCCCTACCACACTATCCCAGCCCAAGACATGTTATGAGTAGCAACCCTACAACCAAACCAGGTTACGGGATATATGGTTGGTTGAATTTTACGACATGTCAACCCTTGTTGGGTTATTTTATTCAGAAGAATTTTTGTTTTGTTCATTCTTCATAGTACTCAATTTCTTTTTTCCCCTCCGATCAATCGGCTGGTCACGTCAAGCCTAGCACCTATATGCCCAACCCTATTGCCCTATATTAACAGGTACTATCCCCAATGGGGTGCTGGCAGAATTCAACGTCATTCCCAGGACAATCATCATATGGGTGCTAGAAGGTGGTGACTGAAGGTCCACATGTCCTGGGAATGACGTTAAACTCTATCTGATGGTGAGGTTCCAGTTTTAGAGGTTTGGGGAATGTGGAGCACCCCTTCATCACCATTGCTTCCTGGTCCACTCTGACCCGGAGTGGTAGTACCTGTTAGGGTCCCATCTATGAGTTAAATATAAAAACATGAGTTGATAAACAAAATTTGTTATCCATTAAGAATGAATTTATTTCAAAACTTTGTCAGCATTAAATGACCCACCGAGGTTGATATGCCGTAAAACAAACCAAATCAATTTCTTTTTTAAGTCAATTGTTGTCTTTTTTATACATTTTTTTAAAACTCACTTTCTTCTATTTAACCCATAAATGGGACCTAACAGAGTGGACCTGGGAGTAATGGTGATGAAGGGATACTCCACATTCCCCAGAGCACTAGAATTGGAACTTCACCATCAGATAGAGTTTAACGTCATACCCAGGAAATTAAGACCTCTCAGCCACCACTTTCTGGCACATCTATGATAAAAAGAGTTGAGCGGTTGCCACAAGTGCATCATATAGGTGCTAGGTCTTGATGTGACTAGCCGATTGATTAGAAGGGGTGTTTCCGACAGCCTTTCTAGCCTATGTGAGGGTCAAAGTTGAATGTTGCATGTCTGGACTGCTCATCCACCAGGATTCCGTCCTTAAGCATCATGAGTTGCTAGCCATGGCCAACAGTTAGGCCAATTAGGAGGTTTACCCCTCTGCAAAGGTGTAGTCAGTGCATTCTACAGCCCCAACCAACAGGGCGGTCTAGGTGAAGGAAAACTCTGAATATAAACCAGTTGTAGACTTGGAGAGGGATGGGCATTGCCACGCTATTCCTGCCCAAGATGTATTTCATGAGTAGCATCCCTACCACCAAACCACGTTATGGGATATGTCTGTCTATACGCTGTACAATTCTTTGAATAAATGCTAGACATTTTTTTTTTTATGCACACCATATTTTGTAAAGGTGTTAAACTTGGATTATTTGAAGTCATCTAAGAGGAGGGAGGTAAAAAAAAAAAAAACATAGACCCTGACCGACACTAGATGCACATCTCATCTCCAATAAACTTCTAATTTCTTGGAGTATTTTTCACACCACTTTGGAAAATAATAACGTCTGCTATTTTGTCTTTTTTTTTTCTTTGTTTTTTTTTTTTGTACTGTGTCTGTGTCTCTAAGAAAATATACAGAAAAAGAATTTTAATAATTAATTTGTTGACAATTATATTAAATTCTGTTTTTTATTTCTTTCTTTTCTTTTTTTGTTGTTGTTTTAAATCAAATTTGTTTCGTCTATTTAAACATTGCTCCTCCCTTTCCAGAGAGAGAGAGAGAGAGAGAGAGAGAGAGAGAGAGAGAGAGAGAGAGAGAGACTTAAGCAGGTGAAAGTGTCGTGTATTGTGATTTTTCTAACATTTTGTCAGGTGTTAAGAAGTCGTAATAACTTGAGATAGCAACAGTAAAAATTATTAAAAAAATATACAATTCTTGTGTGTGTGTGTGTGTGTGTGTGTAGTGTGTGAGAGAGAGAGAGAGAGAGAGAGAGAGAGAGAGAGAGAGAGAGAGAGAGTGAGTGTCTATTCGCGAGTGTGTGTGAGTGTCTATTCACGAGTGTGTGTGTGTGTGTCTATTTACGAGTATGTGAGTGTGTGTGTGTGTGTGTGTGTGTGTGTGTGTGTCTATTTAAGAGTACGTGTGTGTGTATGTGTGTGTCTATTTAAGAGTACGTGTGTGTGTGTGTCTCTCTCTCTCTCTCTCTCTCTATTTACTAGTACGTGAGTGTGTGTGTGTACAATAGACGCGTGCGTGTACGGTAGACGTATGCACGCGTGTGTAAACGGCCATATGTACACACGTTTCATTATATATACCTTATGTACACGTACGATCGGTCTGCGTGCATGCATACACATATATGCGCGTAAATACTTAGATGCATATAGTTCTGTATGTGTGTATACTTTTATATACGCTCACATACATACATATATATATATATATATATACATACATACAGAGAACATGTAGAAAAAATTCAAATAAAAACATGGTACAAACATGTCTACACACACACACACACACACACACATACATACATGAACGATGTTAAAGTTTTGTGTGTGCTTGTGCATGGGTATGTATGATTTGAACACGCGTGTACTTTGTGTATATGCATATGTAATTCTGTGTACGATATGTAAGTAGTAATGACTTTATGAAATGGATAAAAAGTGTGTGTATGTATATATATATGTATATATATATATATATATAATGTCTGGTACTTTTTACAATATAGTGTGTGTATATATATATATTATATATATATATGTATATAATGTATTTTTACAATATAGTGTGTTATATATATATATTATATATATATATATATATATAATGTCTGGTATTTTTACAATATAGTGTGTATGTATATATATATATATATATATATATATATATATATATATATGTATATAATGTCTGGTACTTTTTACAATAGTGTATATATATATATATATATATATATATATATATATATATTATAATGTCTGCAAGTTATAATCTAGTATAATACACATAGACATTATAATATAATATATATATATATATATATATATATATATATCTCAACATACTAAATTCTAAGTAGCAGACATTATCCTAGAGGGGTGAAATAAGGTTTCCTAAGACAGGAAAAGTAGGAGGGGTCGCTTTAGTCTATTTACTTACGACTTTACCCTCAGAAAAAGAAGAGATCAGGTGGGGAGAAATGGGGGGGGGGGTAGACAGACACAAATTAAATCAAAAAGAAGTTACAAAAATACACTAAGAATGACGAGGAAGGTGTAAGGAAGAAGAAGAAAAGATAACACAGAAAATACCTTTCTCTTCCTCTATCCCCCCCCCAGACACAGAAAACCGGAAATGAAAGGGAAAAAGGGGGGGGCGATAGACATAGTTTGAATAAAGAGGAGGAGGAGGAAAGGTAAAAATATATTCTAGAGAGAGACAGAGGGGGAAATAAAGAGAGAGGAAAATAGAAAGAGAGGGTAAAGAGAGAAAGATATAGTTTGAATAAAGAGGAGGAGAAATAGGAAGAAAGGTAAAATATTTTAGAGAGAGACAGAAGGGACAAATAAAGAGAGAGAGAGAGAAAGAGAGGGGGAGATAGGGGGAAATAAACAGAGAAGGAGAGAGAGGTGGAAATAAAGAGAGAGAGAGAGAGAGAGGAAAATAGAGAAAGAGGAGAAAGAGATAAATATATAGTTTGAATAGAGGAGAAACAGGAAGAAAGGTAAAAATATTTAAGAGAGAGAGAGAGAGAGACAGACAGACAGAAGGGAAAAATATATATAGAGAGAGAGAGAGAGTGAAAGTGAGAAAGAGAGGAAAAAAGTGAGAAAGAGAGGAGAGAAAGAGAGAGAAAGAGGGGAAAGACCCCCCCTTTTCGCATACACGCACCTGCCCACCATCCCTGATTGGTAGAATGTCATATTTGGCGTATTCGCCCTTCTATAAGAGACAGTGCACTGCTGCTGTCGCTGCTGCTGCTGCTGCTGGTGGCCAAGAAGATGCGAGGCTGGTGAGGTTGGGAAGTGGGGGGGGTCAGTGGGGGAAGGAGAGGGTGGGGGAGTGGCATGTAAGAAGAGAAAATTGAATCTGTCTAGACAGAGTCCGAGTCATCACAATATTCTGCATTATTGATAACATCCAACACTTAAAAGAATAACAATATTTGATAATTCTTCAGAGTCGTCTGAGAAACCCGGGGGGGGGGGCGTAGAGTAGAAGAGGGGGCAGTGAAGCTGGGGGTGATGTGGATGAAAGGTAAAAGCAAATGTAAGTGTGTGCGTCTCTTGGTGTTTTTTTTAAGTGTATGTATAACAATAAATGTGTGTGTGTGTGTGTGTGTGTGTGTGTGTGTGTGTATACACAAAGCTGTGTACTAAGCAGTATTACACGTAAAGGTGTGCGTGTGTTTGATTTTATAGATGATACATACGCAGCTTTAATAGACTATTTCGAGTCATATTAGATGGCGAGGAGGGGGGGGCTGTAAAAGCAAATACGTTCGAGAGCCTTTAGAAAGGTACGTTATGAATGTTTACAGAACCGTGGCTGACACAAGGCTATAGATTTCGAGCACCCAGTAAAGGTTCAACCACTACACATTAGTAATAACAATCAGTGAAAGACTACTAGCACGTGGCAAGGCAGCTAATACCGAGTTCCTTACCTTAGCTATGTTTTGGCACAAGGCTACAGGTAGGGAGCACTTTGCACTAATGCAAAGGGACTATTTTTGAAGAAAATTAGGATTTCACTCAATGACTTGATTTGTCTTAGTAAATAAAGCTCGTGGCATAATGGTTACCGTTGTAGGAAATGGACACGGCAACCAGTGTTCAAATCCTGAACGAGGATGTTTGCATTTCACTATAGCTCTAATACTCTTGGGAAAGGTATGAATCCAATTATTCTCCCTCCAGTTATGGGTAAATAGAAGGGCTGACTGGGTTCTTCGGTTGTTATTAGGCAAACAGTCTAGGAGAAGGGAAACTTCGAATTCAATCAAGCCCTGCTTAAAAACTAACCCTGTGTCACATCCTCCATGTATCAAGAGAGGGGGGGGTAAACAAGAGGATGGAATATCAATTGGGTAGATTGAACATTATCCCATGAAAATATAATATTCTTTCTTGCCAGTAGAGTAGAGGCGTGTAATGATTATCGACATATGAAATGGAACTGTCAACCCTAGTTCAAATTCTGGACTAGGCAGTTTGCGTTTCACTTTGCACTAAGTGTTGGTTGGTTGGTTGGGTTTTACGGCATGTCAACCCTTGTTGGGTTATTTTATGCCAAAGACATTTTGTTTTATTCATTCTTCATGGGTACTCAATTTTTTTTAAACACATTTTTTAAAACTTTTTTTTTTCTTTCTATCTAACCCATAGATGGGACTCTAACAGGTGCTACCACTCTGGGTCAGAGTGGACCTGGCAGCAATTAAGGGGTACTCTGCATTCCCCAGTGTTCCAGAATTGGAACTTCACCATTAGATAGAATTTAACATCATACCCGGGACATTAAGACCCTCAGCCCCTGCCCTCAAGCACATATCTCATAAAACAGATATGGGTTTGCCATATGGGCAATTCGGTTGGGACAATCATATAGGGGCTAGAGCATGATGTGACTAGCTGATTGAGCGGAGGGGTAATCCATCTGTTCTCCACTCCAGCTTTGGGTAAATAATAGGGCAGACTGAGTTATTTAGCCTTGGTAAGGCAACTAGCCTAGGAGAAGGAAAACTGAATTCAAACCAGCTGTACTCCACATAAAAAGGTGTTCGTGCTATAGTGGTTATCATTGTAAGAAATTGATACGGCGACACAAGTTCAAATACTGGACAAGGCTCAAAGTATTTCACAGAGGACTAATACTCTTGAGGAAAGTATTCTCACCCAAATTATGGGTAAATAGCAGGGCTGACTTGGCTCTTTAACCTTGGTATGGCAACCAATCTAGGAGACAGAAAACTCTGAATTCAAACCAGTGAAACTCCACTTAAAAATTTACCATGTGTCACATTCTGCTTGTGACAGAAAGGTTGGGTAAATATGGGAGCCCCCAGTGAGGATCAAACTCACTATAGCTTCAAGATCAATTTGCTAACCACTGCACCACAGCAGATGGGTGACCACTTTAGAACAGCAGGTACTGAGGCTTCTGTGCTAGATGAAATTAATCTTAGTAACTAGGTTAAGCAATGATGAGCCTGGCCAGTATTTAGGTGGGTAACCACTTAGTAACAGTAGGTACTGTAAGCAACCTGAGGCTTGTAAGCTTAATAAACAAGTTAAGCAATGATGAGCCTGGAGAGTACTTACATGGGTAACCACTTTGGAACGGCAGGTACTGTAGTCAGCCTGAGGCCTGAGTAACATGGAGCTAAACTTATTAAATTACAAGTTAAGCAGTGATGAGCCTGGCCAGTACTTAGATGGGTGACCACTTTCAAACTGGGTAATGTAAGCAATCTGAGGCTTGTGTGCCAGATTTAGCTAAGCTTAGTAAATAAGTTAAGCAACAATGAGCCAGGTCAGTACTTAGATGGGTAACCATTTAGTAACAGCAAGTATGGTAAGTTAACCGATGGCAGAATAATCAAATTTAAATAACTTTTAAGTAACCTGAGGCAAAATTTAATAAATTACAAGTTAAGCAACAATAAGCTTGGTCAGAACTTAGAGGGGTAACCACTAAGGAAGAGCTGGTACTGTAAGCAACCTGAGGCTTGAGGGCCAGATTAAGCAAAACTTAGAAAATTATAAGTTAAGCAACAATAAGCTTGGTCAGTACTTAAAGGGTAACCACTTAATAAGAGCAGGTACTGTGAGCAACCTGAGGCAAAACTTACAAATTACAAGTTAAGCAACAATAAGCCTATTCAGTATTTAGATTAGTGACCACTTTGGAACAGTAGGTACTGTAAACAACCTGTGACATGAGTGTCAAATTAAGCAAAACTTAGTAAATTACAAGTTAAGCAACAATGAGCTTGGTTAGTACTTATATGGGTGACCCCTTACAATTGCAACATATATCTGAAAAAGCGCAGCGAGTACGATGGCCAAAATGTAGTTCCAATAATAACTATGAAGTTGAGGTAAGAAGGAACAAAAAAAGGTTTTATCAAATTAGGAAACTTGGGTCATGGTTGGTTTTAGTGCACATTCTTACCAATTGGGACACCTGAGTAATACCTCACAATATCACGATGCTTTGTGGTGTTGCATCAAATTGTGGAAATCCCAGTTCCATGAGAATGCAGTTTCCATACAATCTTGGATCCTTTTTGTTTTTAGTATTATCTGTGTTATTCGGACTATTGTCCTCATCTTCATTGTTATATGTACAACGTTTCAGCCGATGTGCCCTCCGGACTTTTTCAGGTATTTCTTGTCGGACTCGGACTCGGACTCGGGAACCTTCTTTTCAAACTCAGGAGCCATCACAGAACTTTGAACCTAACCCTTTATTCAGTCCACGGAGTATCTTGTTCTCATTCCGCTAACCATAGCTGGGGTACAGGTGTTAAGCTGTGTTAATTATTATTCTATGTTACTGCTGCCTTGACCAAGATTGAACATGCAGTCTAGAGATAACTGTCACTTAGAATTGTCTTAACCTAACTCCTTTATCCACTAGGCCATGTGTCCAATTGATATATCTTTTTGATATATGTTATTGTTTGCTGATGTAGAAATACCAAGTTTAACCAGGCATGTAAAAATTGGCACTAAAAACTTGACATTGACATAATTTCAAATGCTAAGTTGAGACTAAGTCGGTTAGTTCGTTGGGTTTTACGGCACGTCAACCCTTGTTGGGTTATTTTATGCCAAAGAAATTTTGTTTTATTCATTCTTCATGGGTACTCAATTTTTTTAAAACACATTTTTTAAAACTTTTTTTTCTTTCTATCTAACCCATAGATGGGACTCTAACAGGTGCTACCACTCTGGGTCAGAGGGGATCTGGGAGCAATGAAAGGGTACTCTGCATTCCCCAGTGTTCCAGAATTGGAACTTCGCCATTAGATAGAATTTAACATCATACCAGGACATTAAGACCCTCAGCCACTGCCCTCAAGCACATATCTCATAAAACAGATTAGGGTTTGCCATATGGGCAATTCGGTTGGGATGTTTTGTTTTTGTTAGGTTTCAGACCTAACGAAATCTAGAGTTACTCCCCTGGATCAGTAGGGGGCTGATGGGAACCCGGAAGTGAGGTTTCCACCATGACACTTTTTGGATTAAGGTTTGTGCTGGATGAACATGCATAACACAGTTAGCTAATTAAGTCACTTTTTAGGGTAGAAGCATTCTCTACGCAGTGTTAAATAAAACCTTAATTTCCAACAACCTGGTCTTGCATTCTTGATTGGTACTCAATTTTCTTTTTAAACACATTTTTTAAAATTCCTTTTTAACCCGTAGATGGGACCCTAACAGATACTACCACAGACTGAACCTGGGAGTAATGGTGATGAAGGGGTACTCCACATTCCCCAAAGCACTAGAATTGGAATTTCGCCATCAGATAGAGTTTAACATCATACCCAGGACATTAAGACCTTCAGCCACCGCCTACTAGCCCATTTGCTTATGGAGTTGCCATAATGGCATCATATAGGTGCTAGGGCTTGATGTGATCAGCTGATTGATTAACTCTTAACATCCTATACCACCTCATTCCACCCGGCCGGAAGTCACATTCATTTCCTAATCCACCCCAAACGATAGCCTTTGTTTAAATGTAATATTAAACATATTTAGTAGTTTTTGATTTAAGGAAATAACAGGTAACTTGAAATGAAAAGGCTATTTTTAGCCATTTATTGACAAATCCTTATAGGAATGGGTCTGTGGACTTAGGAAATTCTCTACAAGATGTTAAGAGTTAAGACAAAATTCTAAATCCACTGCTAAGACTCTCCATTTTGTAAAACCATCAAAAAGTGATTTTTTCTTAAATCCCTCAAGGGATTTCCATATATTTATTTATATATAAATGGAGGCGCGTGGTCAAATGGTTAGAGTCATAGGAAATGGACTCGTCGACCTGAGTTCAATTCCTGGACGAAGCTGTTTGAATTTCACATAGCGCTAATACCCTTGGGAAAGGTATGAATCCTACTCTCCCTCCAGCTATGGGCAAATAGTAGGGCAGACTGGACTCTTTAACCATGGCTAGGTAACCAGTCTAAGAGAAGAAAACTCCGAATTCAAACCTGTTAACCTCCGCTTAAGAAATTGACCTTTGTCGCATCCTGCTCGTGCGGAGGGGTTGGTAAATATATATATCACTTTCTAAAATAATTAATAAAATCCCAGCACTTCAGAATCAGGGAACAGTGATGCTGATAGCTTTTTGATTTAGTGTGTCCTGGAACACAAATATTTGCTTTGAATGAGTCCCCGGGAAAATTTATGGATTCAAACTAAAGCAGTCTAACTCCTACCTTGTAAACTATCCAGTGTAATCCGTTTCTAGGAAAATATTGAAATGTATTTACAGTTAGCTTGAAATGATGAGGGAAGAAAAATGAAAAACACTGGGATGCATGGATATGATTTTACTGCATCCTTTTAGATTTTTGTGCATCAGGGATTCTGGGGAAATAACTAAAGCTGTCTAACTCCTACCTTGTAAACTATCCAGTGTAATTTGTTTCTAGGAAAATATTGAAATGTATTTACAATTAGCTTGAAATTATGAGGGAAGAAAAATGAAAAACACTGGGATGCATGGATATGATTTTACTGCATCCTTATAGATTGTCATACACAGGACGCATACCTATCAGCATCTCCGAGGGAGACTTATTGGCAACATAAAGAAATCAAAATAGAAGATCTATTACATAACCTTTCTATCAACACTTACAAATAGTACTTTGTCCTTGGAACGAAATGCTATAATGTCAACTTTATAGAAGGTGTCAAAGACAATGTTTTTCATTTTGAAGACGTGAACTTTTAGATAGTTT
>CM042165.1:14744300-14759300 GCA_023376005.1 Doryteuthis pealeii | reverse complement strand
ATGCCTGCCCTATCAGTGGGCGCTGTAGAATATTCTTGCTAGTATATATATATTTACCAACTCCCTCCACACAAGCAGGATGCAACACAAGGTAATTTTCTTAAGTGAAGTTTAACAAGTTTAATTCAGAGTTTTCCTTCTCCTAGACAGGTTACCTAGCCATGGCTAAAGAGACCAGTCTGCTCTGCTATTTACCCATAGCTGGATGGAGAATTGGATTCACACCTTTCCCAAGGGTATTAGCACCATGTGAAATGCAAACAGCTTCGTGCAGGAATTGAACTCATGTTGATGAGTCCATTTCCTACGACTCTAACCACTAGACCATGCTCCTCCTTGCTATAATATATATATATATATATATAGATAGATAGAGAAAGAGATGGATAGAGAGAGAGAGACAGAGAGATGGATAGAGAGAGAGACAGACAGACAGAGAGAGAGATAGATAGAGATAGAGAGATAGAGAGAGATAGATAGAGATAGAGAGAGAGAGAGAGTTGAGAACAGACCATCATTTAAAATATAAATTAAAAGTTCTTAAATGTTGGCCAGCAGAGCAGTATAAAAACTAAACACAATTTAAATCTTGTTAGTTTTCTTTCATTAGAGTTTCATATATTTTTTATAAAATGAAAAACACAATTGTCAGATGAAAAAAGACAAAGCCTCGTTAAGAAGGTCAGTTGTAAATTGGGTATAGTTTATATAATATATATGTTGGATTAGCTTGGGTGTAAGGTGTAAGCAAAATCACCACTTCTGTTTATGAACTTGCCGGTAGAAATTGGCCAATGAAAAAGAAGACAGAAAGCATTTATGATCATTTGAAACTGTCTTCAAATCAATTACTGGTTGAACTTTCTTCCAGGAAGACCTATCTTTTGGATTAACACCAGAGGAAACCTACAGACACGGATTACCAACTGGATTCTATGAACAAGAGAACAACTGAACCCCTACAATGTCAACAAGAATTTTTACAATATATATATATATATATATATAAGGCTATGTATGAGCAAGGCTGGCCTGATCAGTCACCAATCTGTGCATTGGTGAGATGGACTAATAAAATACCCTGTGCTCCCTGGAATTACCTGTAAATGTGGAAGATGTGCAAGACCTTTGAACTGTTAAACATTTTTATTTTTTTTATTTTTATATCAAGCAATGGCAATACTTGAACACGAGTTTGCTGCCATCACATATATATATATATATATATATATATATATATATATATATATATATAAAGCAAGTAACAGAGGGCTATAAGTCTATATTTTGCGTTTTAAACTTACTCAAATACGATAGTATCAAGCACTCTTTTCTTATTTATTTATTAGTATTATCATTATATCAAGATAAAGGGATACTGAACTGAACACTTAAAAGATACATGGATACAATTTTATTTTAGGAATTTCTCAATGATGTCATGCAATTTTGTATTTCCTGGCTTGGTGACAATTGCTTAGAATTGGGGAAAAAAAAAAAAAAAGGCTATTGAAAAAATTTGAACAGATCACCTCAAAAAAACATATTACAATGATTTCCAACAAATTCTCTCCAACAAATCAGGAATTTTTTTTTTTTTCAAATAAAAAAAATAAATTAAATTAAAAATAATGGAAAATATTTCTTAAAAAAAAAAATATTTTGTTCTCTTCAATAGTTCAAATTTTCAATCTTTTTTTATTTATTTTTTTTATAAAAAAATTTTTTTTTTCTTTTGTTTTTTTCAAACTTTGAAAATGATCCTGTCCTCTGCGGTAAAATGAAAATATATCTAAACTTACCATAGGTTTTGTGCTCGTCCAAAGAACCTCGTCTTTCACTGCTGCTACAGTGGACCGGATTTTCTGATAGATCATAAAAAAAAAAAAAAAAAAAAGAAGAAAAAAATGAAATAGATAAATCAGAATATTTGCACCAAAAAAAAAAATGAAAATAATTTTTTTTTTTTTCGGTAAAATAAAAGGAAAGTCATAAAACACGAAAATTGATTAATTTCAATGCAATCAATCACCAGTGAATCAGATAGCTGATAGCCATGTTCACAATGTCTATTGATGGTTTGGTGGCATATATATATATATATATATATATATATATATATATATATATATATTATTATAATGGAGATTGTGTGTTTTTCTGTCTGTAACCAAAACTATATTACTACTCATGTCACAATTCCCTTAGTTATTGACATCACATTCTCAATGATTGTATTTTTATTTAAACCTCAATTATTAATAAAATTGTTTTACATCATTAATACTGTTAACCATATCTACATGATATTTACCGCGTACTCCACTTGTACGGGTCAGGCACAAAGTCCCTATTAACGTGGGACCACCCACAAGCCGAAGCTCATGGAGTGGCAGGTGAAAAATTGCGTCGATCCCGTCGGCATTCCCCCTCAAGGGAGGCGCCTCAGGCACTGGGCAATAAACTCAGCCCTGCCCCTTTAAATCGAGGGGGCAGGTGTTGCCTGGGGGGATGGCCCCCTGGGATCGACGCAGTTAATTATATCAATGGTCCAGAGACCGAAGCCACTGTTAACCATATCTACATACTAACAACATGCAATTATATTTATATATACAACAAAATAGCGGTTTACAGTGTGAAGGGGAAGGCTAATTTGCATATTGATATTAAAAATGTGATTTTAATAAATATGTGATTAGTATTATTGATATCTAACTGTTTGGTTTTATTTTAATGAATATAAGCAAAAATCTCTTCAATAAACCTTAAATGAAATCCATTAACAAGAAAAAATAACTGTCATTTATTCTTTACTTCCTCTTTTAACTAAATACTTAAATTAGAAAAAATAACAATGAAAGACGAGAGTGATGGAAGAGTAAGTTTCAGTTGTTCTATTTTTCAATTATACTCCCTCTGTTTCAAATCTTTTTATCTGCATTCTTATTTAGTTTCAGTAGCCTTTCTAATTTAATACAATATTTTATTACATTAAAACTTAACTATTTGCACCTGGAGGGTGCATATATTTGCTAGTATATATATATATATGCCACAAAATTCATCAATATATATATATAAGATTAGAAGATAAAAAAAAAGAAATTTATATATTAATACTTTTGTTCTTTAATTGTGCGACCATTATCATCTTGGAACACTCTCTGGTCAAAAATGAGACATCCAAGATGAAATGCAAAAAAATGTAAATTCTGATTATCTGGTGTTGCTTATCCACCAAATTCTTATTTCTTATGAGTGTCATCACCTCAGCTAAATAATGGACCATTCTGTTTTTATTATAAAGAAAGGGAAGAAAAAGGACATGCTACACAGAAAATATAAGAAAAGAAAAGAGTAGGGGAAAGAGAGAGAGGGGTGAGCGTGTACGGAAGTGATAAAACTAATCTGTTTCAATCAAAAAATGAAAGAAAGAAAGAAAGAAAGAAAAAAAAAAGATTGAGAGTGAATAAAATCAAGATTATTATACTTTTTACATATTGAAGTATTTAGCAATAGCTCTTAAGTAAACATATCAAACATAATTAAATCATCATACTGTGGTATAACTACAGGTCCTGCTAAAAAAAAAGTGTGAGAGAATTAATTCAAGATTATTATACTTTTTTAAATATTTAACTATTTTGCAATATCACTTAAGTAAACATATCAAACATTGTAATAATTAAATTATCATACTGTGGTATATCCACAGGTCCTGATAGTTAATTAACCAATAAGATCAAAGTCTTTTTTTTTTATCCAATAAAAGATTTAATCTGATTTTGCACCCAAAATAAATCTAAAGAAATTACTCATCACCTTTTGCCGAAAGAACTAATCAAACGAAACCAATCCTGAAAGGTTGAGTCAGATGTTCTGACAAGTCAGCATTACAAATCCCACAAATAGTGACCAGTCCTTTTGGGCGGAACAAAAATCTCACACAATCATCAGGAACAATAAAAATGCTTAAATGATGCTTAATGAATGAGAAGAAAAAAAAAAAAAAAAAGAAAAAAAAAAAAAAAAGCAGTCTTTCTGTGAGAGGGAAATCTGTATGAATTCAAGACAAGTCCTGATTTTGGTTTTATTTGTTTTGTGGCATATCAATAGGTTATGGGTTATTTAATACCAAAATTTGGTTCATTTTCAAATGTTTCATAAGTATTGATGGGATTGGTTTGGTTTATTTGTTTAATGGCATATAATACTTATGGGTTATTTAATGCAAAATTTAATTCATCTGCATATAGAGAGAGAGAGAGAGAGAGAGGAGAGAGAGAAAAGAGGAGAGAGAGAGAGAGAGAAGAGAGAGAGAGAGAGAGAGAGAGAGAAAAGAGAGAGAGAGAAAAGAGGAGAGAGAGAGAGAAAAGAGGAGAGAGAGAGAAAAGAGAGAGAGAGAGAGAGAGAGAGAGAGAGAGAGAGAGAGAAAAGAGGGGAGAGAGAAAAGAGGGGAGAGAGAAAAGACGAGAGAAGAGTGAAAGGTTTGGTTTGGTTTATTTGTTTAATGGCATATAAATTCCTTATGGGTTATTTAATGCCAAAATTTGATTCCTTTCAAAAGTTTTCCTTGGGTTTATTGTTTAATGGTATATCAACTTATCATGGGTTACTTAATGCCACATTTTTTTTTTTGTCAGGGAGATGGATGTCTTATCCTTTTGCAGGGGATAGTTAGCATATTCTAAGCCTCGCTGACAGAGCTGGAATGGTTGGGTAAAAACACACACACACACTGTTATGATTTTTGTGGCCATCCTATAGGCTTCAAGCAAGAGCACTGTCCAGCAGAGATCCTTTGTGTTAAGCAGAGCGCAATACTTAGTGAAAAATCCTTGCGTTCCTCCTTAGTGTCCCTTAATATTTGGGTATGATCCTTTGGTTGTTTCTTGGTGCTCCTCAGTCTGGTTCATCAATGAATGCAAATGGTCATCTGTCAATATCAGCCAATTAAATAGTTAACCAACCACGTATTCAGGATGTTGATTGGCTGAGGTTTAAACCACATGACCTCGCTTAGTCTATAAATTTAAGTGGTGTATTGCAGCACGGCTTATATACACCAAAATAATCCAACACGCATACATATATTTTTGGTGTTGAAGATTCTTCAATGCAGAGTTCTTCTGTAGTGATCCAGATCATCCGTAGTGAGCACTCCATGTACATTGTTTCAGATGTGTGAACAGAGAGAGCAATATGAAAGAAGGAAAATGTTTACAGTCGGTAGAGCGTTCGGCTAGAAACCGCAAGGTTCATAGTTCATTATCAATAGGGCCGGTTTAGCTCAGTCAGTAGAGTGTTCAGCTAGGAATCACAAAGTTCTTGGTTCGATACCAGCCCTCGCCAACTCAGCGTATGAGTAGTACAGGGATCTGTGCAGTGAAGTGAGGAGCTGATGGTAGGTGGTGCTCCACCTTAGATGCTAAAATAATCTCCTTGGTCTAGCGCTAGTGAAAAGGGGATAGACTCCCTTGCTGTCTGGCACATACCAACATTGGGCTGCCCGACGACTTTACTTATATATATATATATATATATATATATATATAAAATCCAAAAGTCCAGAGAAGAAATCTTCCTTACGACACAAGAGTTTTATTTAAAAAACCTGTCGCAGTTTCAGAGCTCAATGTGTGCTCTTAATGTTAGAGTCACAGAGCAAATATATAAGTAAAGAAATAACAAAAGACTTAGAGATTTAGCATTATAGTCTATTTCAGGGAGCTTAGACAAAGTGTCTAACTCTCCCGACTCATCAGATTCACATCTGAGTTAGACACTTTGTCTAAGCTCCCTGAAATAGACTATAATGCTAAATCTCTAAGTCTTTTGTTATTTCTTGACTTTTATATATATATATATATATATATATATATATATATAAAATCAAAAGAGCACTAAAGAAGGTTCTAGATCATTTATTACCATAAATATATTGTGTATTTACCAACTTCTGCCTGACAACATCAAGTAGTCTTGCTTGTCTGCATATAATATGCACAAGAGAGACAACATGAATTACTATTGACCCCTTAGTAAACATTTTACGCGTGTTTAGTCACCCAGATGAACAACTCTCAGGGGTCACAGTACAAGTACTTATCTCATTACATTTTAATAACCGGTGGTCAATTGGGAAAGAATAAAGCAAATCCCACATTTAAATCAATGAAGATGTGCCTGAAGCATCATGGGAAGATCGTCCGAGTCACTATGTTAACACATGGCTGATCTATGAGACAGTGTTCTTGGCGTCTGAGTGACCGACAGTCAATTTCCTTTGCATAGTTTTAGATCCAAAGACCAGACACTCCCCAGACTAAAGCCATACCTCAAAAGACACTGCGTTAACAGTCGTTCGGTTACAAATGGATACTAATGCATTTTACGACAGAGAAAGAGAGATAGAGATAGAGAGAGAGAGAGATAAAGAGAAAGAGAGAGAGATAAAGAGAAAGAGAGAGAAGAGAGAGAGATAAAGAGAAAGGGAGAGAGAGAGATACAAGTGACTTGTTGCTGCGATGAGAATCTGCAAAATCTGTTTTTAAAAGAAGAATCCAGAATTTTTTTCAAAGGAATCTCTTTAACACATATTTTACACTCAAATAAATACAAAGGAAACAGTGTTCTCAAGAGATTGATTGATTTTAACCGCATGACACTAAACTATATACGGTGGTGGGGCTACAGGTTAGGGAATTGCATTCCTGTATGTCCATATTGATTTTTTTGTATAGTTGTTTAAGAAACTTTTTTTTAAACACATGATTATATGATATCAAATATTCTTATCTAATATGGATAGGGAGCAGCCCACAAGGCATAGTTGCTAATGTGCTAGACTATGACAATGTACTAAGCCAGTTCAAACTCCAGTCATGCTCGTAGGTTGACTTTTAGACTAATACCTTTGGGAAAGGTATGAACCCTCTCATCACCCCAGCTATGGGTGTGACAATTCGTAAGAAGTTATAAATTGTGAACAGAGCTGTAGCTAGGAATATTTGAATGAGGGGTCTGTTGGTCAATAATTTTCAGTTTAGTTTATATAGTAAAAAATAATTTTTCAATGTATTTCCATAGTCTTGATAATTTTCAGTGAATTTCTATAGTAAAATAATTTTTTCAATGTATTTCCATAGTCTTGATAATTTTCAGTGAATTTCTATAGTAAAATAATTTTTCAATGTATTTCCATAATAAAAATTTCATTTCAATTTCTATAGTAAAATAATTTTTTCAATATATTTCCATAGTCTTGATAATTTTCAGTGAATTTCTATAGTAAAATAATTTTTCTTTCCATAGTCTTGATAATTTTCAGTGAATTTCTATAGTAAAATAATTTCTATTTCTAGTAAAATAATTTTTTCAATGTATTTCATAGTCTTGATAATTTTCAGTGAATTTCTATAGTAAAATATTTTTTCAGTGAATTTCTATAGTAAAATAATTTGTTCAATATATTTCCATAGTCTTGATAATTTTCAGTGAATTTCTATAGTAAAATAATTTTTCAATGCATTTCTATAGTAAAATAATTTTTCAATGCATTTCTATAGTAAAATAATTTTCATTGAATTTCTATAATTCTGCCACTTCATACCATCAATTAAACAAATGGGCACATATTCCTTAAAATTTCAAGACAAATCAATTTTTCTTTTTGTTCCGTTAACTTTTCTAATATCCACATCATTTTCATAATGAAAAACAAACAAAGATGGCTGAGATGACTGAATATTTTCTGGACCAATGAGTCAGCATTTATAAATGACATTGAAAAACTGCTGTTTGTCTGATGACTAAATGAAAAGGTGTGTTGTCTGTTAATTGAATCGTCATGTTTTCAAGGAAGAAACAGGATGTGGATATATTCACCCAATCCCTCTGCAGGGTGTGACACAAGGTCAGTTTTTAAGCAGAGTTACAGCTCATTTGAATTCAGTTTTTCTCATGATGATTTCATTTTAAATGTTTTTAAAAAATGCAATCTATCTATCTATACACATATAAATGGGATGAAACTATGAAAATAAAACAATTAACAACAAAGTAAATAATATATATATATACACACATTAAATATCACCAGTTCTTGCTTTTTGTGTAAAATTATGAAGATTTAATTTATATTCGAAGATATTTAAAAATTAAAATATACGTAGAAATAGCATTGAAATTCTACTTTAAAATGTCTAGCATTTGTAAATCTGAAAAATAAACAAATCAATACACCAGGGTTTTTTTTTCTTCTCCCTTTCTACCCAGTCAACGCTGGGTAGCCACTTCTAGTTTTTTCTAAAGGTCAACTTAAAGAAATTGAAAAAAAAAGTTTTAGTTAATTAATATCAAAAAATAAAAATATGTGTATGTATCTATGTGTTTGGTTTCTTTTTTTTAATGGCATATCAACTTCTGTGGGTTATTTAATGCCAAAACCATCCTTGTAGAAGAACAGAAGTGGTACTATTTAATGCATAGCTGGGGGAATCAGAGGGTTCATACCTTTCCCATGGGTATTAATCCTCAATTGAACATAATAGCATGACTGGAGTTAAAACTGGCTTACTATGATGCTGCAGTTAAACACATGATGGCTACCCCATATATATATATATATATATATATATATATATATATATATATATATATATATATATATGTGTGTGTGTGTGTGTGTGTGTGTGTGTGTGTGTGTGTGTGCAATTTGAATTTGGCTTCCTAAGTCGATTTCCTATGAAACCGTGCAATCATGTTATAATGGAGATTATGTGGCTGTCTGTAAATGAAACTATGTCATCACTGACATCAAAATTCCTTTAGTTATTTACATCACATTGTCCATGTTTTTATTTTTATTTAAATCTCAATTACTAAGAAAATTGTTTCATATTATTGATACTATTGGTAAAATAGGGGTTTACAGTGTGAACACATTGATCTAAAAATAGAAATGCATTGGAAATCAGGAAGAAAAGGATTGTCAGTGGTCAGGAATTAAAGAAATTATTAATAAGACAATAGTGTTATTATATATATGGGTAATAATTTTTCCTAAAGAAATGCATTGGAAATCAGGAAGAAAGGGATTGTCAGTGGTCAGGAATTAAAGAAATTATTAATAAGACAATAGTGTTATTATATATATGGGTAATAATTTCCTAAAGAAATGCATTGGAAATCAGGAAGAAAGGGATTGTCATTCCAAATAACCAATTTAAACTAAAAAAGAAAAGTTATAATCAATTTTGCTGTTTTTTTATCAAAGTAATTTAACTTTTTAATCACTATAACGAATGTTACCAAACCGTTAGTGCCTGAATAAAAAAAAAAAAAGAAGTCTAACTTGCCAAGAAATGACCGGCTTTATTTTAGCTGAAGGTCAACAGTAAATTACTTATCTCTGATGAATGTAGAAAGCATTGAACAGCACAAGAAGACGTCAGTTAGATGATACCCAGCAGGCAGGCAATATATATATATATATATATATATATATATATTATATATATATATATATATATATGTATGTATATATATATATAAGTTATCGATAATATATGAGGAGAAAGAAAATGAGCAAAAATAAAATAAAAATCTAAAGAATGAGAGTAAAGATAAATAGAAAAAAGACCCCCCCCAAAAAAAAACAAAAAAAAAAACACATGTAGATGAGAAAAGAAAAAGAAATTAAAAAGAGAGTGAGAATAAAGAGACCAAAAGAAGAAGTAAAAGAAGATTGAAAAAGAGGAAAAAAAAGGTATTAAAAAAAGAACAACAAAAAAGAGAGGAAGTAAAAAGAGAAAGTAATTGAAGAATGAAAAAGAAAAGCGAAAGAGAAAAAGTAATTAAAAAATAGAATGCAAAAAAATGTATGATAAGAAAGAAAGAGATGGAAAGAAAAAGAAAAAGAAAAAGAAAAAGAAAAAGGAGTCAAAGGAAGAAAAGAAAAAAGGAAAAAGATGAGAAAAGAAAGAGAAAAAGATGAGAAAGAAAGAAAAAGGAAAAAGATAGAAAAGAAAGAAAAAGGAAAATGAAAAAAGAAGAAAAAAGATGAAAAAAGGAAAAAAAAAAGAAGAAAAAAGGAAAAGATGAGAAAAGAAAGAAAAAAGGAAAAAGATGAAAAAGAAAAAGGAAAAGAAGAAAAGAAAAAAAAGAAAAAAGAAAAAAGAAAAAGAAAGAAAAAGAAAAAGATGAGAAAAAAGAAAAAAGGAAAAAGATGAGAAAAAAAGAAAAAAGAAAAAAGAAAAAAAAGAAAAAAAAAGGAAAAAGAAAAAAAAAGAAAAAGGAAAAAGATGAAAAAAGAAAGAAAAAAGAGAAAAAAAAGAAAAAAGGAAAAAGATGAAAAAAGAAAGAAAAAAAGAAAAAAGAAAAAAGGAAAAGATGGGAAAAGAAAGAAAAAGGAAAAAGATGAAAAGAGAAAAAAGATGAAAAAAGAAAGAAAAAGGAAAAAGAAGAAAAGAAAAAAAAAGAAAAAAAAAAGAAAGAAAAAAGAAAAAGATGAAAAAAAGAAAAAAGATGAAAAAGAAAGAAAAAAGGAAAAAATGAGAAAAGAAAGAAAAAAAGGAAAAAGATGAAAAAGAAAGAAAAAGGAAAAAGATGAGAAAAGAAAGAAAGTAAAAGAAGAATAAAAAAAAGAGAAGAATAAGAATAAATAAGAAAAACATTGAGAAAAAGTAATTAAAAGAGAATGAAAAAGAAGAATGAAAACAAAGGAGACCAAAAGAAAAATTAAAAGAAGAAAAAAAAAGAGGGATAGGTAGGAAAAACAAAAGAGGAAAGAAATGAGAAAAGAAAGAAAAAAGAAAAACAACAAAAAATGAAAACAAAATAAGAGGAAAAAAAAAAGAAAATTAAGATAAACAATAAAAAATTAAAGGAAAAACAAAATGATTAAGAAAAATAGAGAGAAAAATAAATTCAAAAAAAAGAGGAAAGAGAAAAGAGAAAAGAGAAAAGAAAAAAGAGAAAAGAAAAGCAAAGAAAAAAGAGAAAAAAAAGAAAGAAAGAAAAGAAAGAAAGAAAAAGAAAGAAAGGCAGGAAAAGAAGAAAAAGAAGTAAGAGAAGAAGAAAAAAAGAAGAAAAAGAAAAGCAAAGAAAAAAGGAAGGCAAAAAAAAACACAGAAAAAGGAAAAAAAAAGCAGAGAAAAGAAAGAAAAGCATAAAAAAACGGTTTTAAAAAAAAGAATGGAAAGAGAAACAAAGAACATTGAAAAAAAACAAGAATAAAAGAAAAAACAAAAAAGAAAATTAAAAAGAAAAAGAAAAGGAAAAGAACTTGAAAAAAAAAAGAAAAGTATAAAATAAAGAAAAATAGAAAAACAAAAGACAAAAAAGAAAAAAAAAGCTCAACATAAAGCAAAGAGAATGAAACAATGTTGAATTGGTCGAATTAATTGCCTCAATTGTAAATCGAAATAAACAAATTTTATAGAGAGAATGAATAAGAAGGAATTTAATCAAAGATCCAGATGAGAACTACCCTCACATACCCAACCACCCACCCTTGATGCTGATTCTACCATTCAACACCAACCCACTCACACCACCTTTACTCCTCCTCCTCCACCATCTCTTTATAGGCTTTGTTCATTTTACTTACAGATTTTCTTTCTCCAACCCCCACTCCCCTCCACTGCCTGACTTCCAATTTGGGGCAAACAAGTTTTCAGAAAATGAAAATTGCTTTTTTGCCATGTTGTCTTTTTTATGTTTAGAGATCAAATGAAAACGTTTGGGATTCACCATTGATTATTGAAAAATATCTATAATTATTGATTTCCATTGACACATATACATGCACACAACCACACACACACACACACACACACACACACAGATATATATAGTGTGTGTGTAAGACTTTTCCAAGGAGACACAGATGCTACACTCTGACCCTATAACCAAAAGACCTTATCAACAATGGCACAATATGAAAATGGTCAATTGAACATAATGTTCAACATTTGTACAAAATGACCCAGTTCAAATGTTTAGTGCAACATAAAGGTCCAGACTTTAACTTTCATATTTCTATGCAATGTACATGTGGCTATCCTGGGGCCAAAACTCTCAGGATTATTACTTAACAATGCACACACACACTTGTGTGCATATATATATATATATATATATATATATATATATATATATATATATATATATGCAGACAATTTATGTGTGTGTATATATATTCCATGCAAAGACTAACATGCATTTATTTATTATTAATATTGCACTATCACAGATATTGAGTAGTCTCCTAATAATACTATATATATTGGCTTACTTTATTCTCATCAAGTGAGATAGTGTTAACCAAACATTGTGGTTATATATATATATATATATATATATATATATATATATATATATATATATATATGTATATGTGTGTGTGTGTGTGAATATACCTATATATTAGATGTGTGTATTTTTTTATCTTATGTTTGTGTGAATGTCTCTTCCCCCTCCATCTCTGTATATATATATATATATATATATATATATATATATATATATATAATATATAAGAGAGAGAGAGAGAGAGAGAGAGAGAGGAGTGTATGTGTGAATATACCTATATATTAGATGTGTGTATTCTTTTATCTCATGTTTGTGTGAATGTCTTTTCCCCCTCGCTCTCTGTCTGTCTGTCTGTCTGTCTTCTATATATATATATATATATATATATATATTATATATAGATAGAGACAGACAGACAGACAGACAGACAGACACAGAGACAGAGACAGAGAGAGACAGAGAAAGAAGCATGTGTGTGTGTGTGTATAAGTTGAACAAATTGATAAGACAAACAAGAATAATATTTATTTGTATTAATAAATAATTTCTATTTATTGTCAGCTAATTTCAACCTTGAATTATCATCAGGAGAAAAAAAAAATTAATTTGTAATTTCTCTCCTTATTTACAAACATAAACCCATGCCTTTTAGACTCAATTATTATTATATCCCAACTGCATAAAAAAATTTTTTTTTTTTTTAAAAAGCATGCTACCCTGAAGAGCAAGACTGCCACCCTGAATAGAAAGATTATTACCGTTAAATTGCTTGTGGTTCTCCAAGGCAACATCTCGTCTATCACAGTTGGTACTAATCACCGGGCTTTCTGCTGAAAGAGAACGATTACAAAAATAATTAAAAGAAAAGAAAAGAAAATAACAGCTCAAGTCAAACACAAAATTAACTAAATTAATTTATTAATTTATTTTAATATATGACAATAGATGCACATTAATTTATTGATATTACTACAAAATAAAATGCAGAGACATTTCTATTTTCTACAACAATAACATCATCAATATCTTTATTAGTACGAGTGTGAGTCAAATGTTTGGTTTGGTTTGTTTTGTTTTACGGCATATCAACCTCAGTGGGTCATTTAATGCCGATAAAGTTTTGAAATAAATCAATTCTTAATGGATAATACAATTTTTTTTATAAATATATTTTTCTATTTAACCCATAGATGGACCCTAACAGGTACTACCACTCCGGGTCAGAGTGGACCAGGGAGCAATGGTGATGAAGGGGTGCTCCACATTCTCCAAACTGGAACCTCACCATCAGATAGAGTTTAACGTCATTCCCAGGACATGTAGACCTGCAGCCACCACCTTCTAGTACCCATATGATAAAAAGGGGTTGGGGCTTGCCATAAGGGCAACAGGGTTGGGAAAATCATATAGGTGCTAGAGCTTGACGTGACCGAGTCAAAATGTATTATTTATTTATTAGTACTAGCAAAATAAAAAAAACCCTCCGGGCGATGTAAAAATAAATTTTTGAAAGATATTGCTGATATAGATAGAGGAGGTGGAAGTTAAAAATTAAATGTCGGAGAGTTTGAACCATAAATCATGAAATCATCAAATTTATTAAAGGAGTAAAAAAAAAAAAAAAAAAAAATTTGAAATCGAAACTAAGTTCTATTAACTTTGAATATCTATTAAAATAAAACAAACTATATATAAATATATGATACTGGGGATGTATCTATTAAAACTTGTTTTAAAAAACAATGAGGACTGTCTAATGTTGTATGCTCAAATTTTGAGTGTATTTATTCTATGTTATGACGATTTTGGGTATAGTGACGTCAGCTGTGACATAGTTTTTGTTACAGACAAAAACTTGAAGCGAATCTCCATTATTAATATATATATATTTAAAGTTATCAGAACTAAGTTTCCATTTCAATTTTTTTTATATTTTTAACTCCTTTAATAAATTTATTTTATTTTTAACTCCTTTAACAAATTTGATGATTTTACTTAACTTATGATACAAACTCTCTGATATTAAATTTTCAACTCCCATCCCCTCAGGCAATATTTATTTTACATCTCCCAGAGGGCATTTTTTTTATTTTGCTAGTGTTATTAAGATTATTCTGGTATCAATGGTATTGTCTTTTGATACCATCTGATCAAACCACTTCAATCTTTTCTTCATGATAATGTCAATGATTTTATTTATTATTTCTATATTCCAAGCGCATTCCTCATATTGTCCGTTTTGATGTGGTTTATACGAGAGAAACTGCCATTACAGTCCTGAGGCCGTTCTTCCCAAATACACTCCAGTTTCTGTTGTCTTCCCCCTTCAAAGTTCAAGCTTCTTCAACATATTTTGTGATTGAGACTTAGGGAATACTATAGACAAACCAGACCATATGACCTTTAGGCACCCCTTTTAATGATCTCGATTAATAAGGACATTTTTTTTTTCATTTGCACCGTCAAAATCCGGTTGTTTGTTAGGGGTTAGGGTTAGGGGTTAGTTTTATAATTTAAAACAAAAAAACTCTAAAAATTGTCTGCTAACAAACAACCAGATTTTGATGGTGTAAAATGAAAAAAAATGTCCTTATGAATCAAGATCGCAAAAGGGGTGCCTAAATGTAATATGGTCCGATAAACCTTGAAAGATCTTTTTCTTTCCATATTTTTTCCTTAGGC
>CM042165.1:14714300-14739300 GCA_023376005.1 Doryteuthis pealeii | reverse complement strand
GGAAAAACTTTTAAGAGTGAAAGAAAGAGGAAAAAATTTTCAGAGTGAAAGAAAGAGAAAAACGTTTTAAGTGAGTGTAAAAGAAAAGAAAAAAAAAGGAAAGAAATAATTCTAACTTAATGAAAGAAAGAAAGGAAGAAAAATAATCCAGTGAAGAAAATATATATTTGAACTGAGCGAAGAAAACAGTGGTGAAAAAAAAAAAAAAAAAAAAAAAAGAACAAGAACAAGAAAGAAAGAAAAAAGAAAAAGCTGAAGAATTTCAAAGAGAAATAAAGATCTATGTTAGTCAGGTCAAAAAGGAGGTCATGTTGACCCAAGGGTAGATAACTCTGTTCAACTATTTTACATGCATTACATGGCCAGATTTGATTCTGTCATTCATAAAAAACAAACTTAATTCTTTTTATTTTTTCCTTCAACCAACTGCTTCAGTCTGGTTTTGCATCATGTTTTTTCTCTCTTTAATAAATTATTTATTTTCATTGCACATGTCATTTTATTGATTCATTTTCTCTCTCTCTCTCTCACTTGTCTGGACTTGGATCGGAAATGAATTCTAAATTCATATAAATAAATTCTCTTATAGCTATGGCACAAGGCCATAATAGTGGGGTTCCCAGACAGAACTGAATTCACTGCACTATCGAATTGGTCTATGAGATAAGGTTATTAACCACTTACTTATGGTAGGACATGTTATTTATGGTTTAAAGCATAAAAATGAATACATTAACAGTGATAAGATGCGATAAAACAATAGTAAGAATAAAGGGTTATTTCCTATAACTCCAACATAAACAAAGGGGAACCACTCTTGACTGATAAATTATTTATTTATTTTCCTATTAAACTAACCCTAAACCCTAACCCCGTCTTCTTTTTTCCTAGTAGATCATTAAATAAATAAATAAATAATTCATCAGTCAAGAGTGGTTCCCCTTTGTTTATGTTGGAGTTATAGGAAATAACCAAATAAAGTGTGTATCAACTCAGAATATTGTGATAAAAAGCAACAATAATAAGATGGAGTAAAACTAGCAATAAAATAATAATACTGAAAAGGCTTCATCTACAAAAAAAAAAAAAAACTATTTTAAATTGTTTCCTATTTCTCTAATTTTTTTTAGATGAGGCTTGATAATTAGTATTATCTGGATTATTTGGACTATTGTCCTCATCTCTATTGCTATCTATATAACGTTTCGTCCAAGTTTAAAAAGAGGGTTCCCAAGTTCAAGAAGGCTTCTGGGACCGACAAGACGGTTCCTGAGTTTGAGAAGGCTCCCGATTCCAACAAGAAATACCTGAAGAAGGCTGGAGGTCACATCAGTCGAAACGTTGTACGAATAACAATAAAGATGAGGACAATAGTCTGAATAATCCAAATAATATTAAATTGTTTTATTGCTGAGCCAATCAAGTATCCAGAGCTCCCCTCCTCCTCCTCCTCCTCCTCCTCCTCATATATCAACTTATGGAAATGTCAGGGATATTGTTTTTTTTTTTTTCTTTCCTTTTCTGCCCTGTCGGCTGGGGTGTTAGAATGCACCGACTGCACCTCTGCAAAGGGGTAAGACTCCCCCAATGGGGCCACCTGTTGGCCGTGGGTGGCAACCCGTGATGCTTAAGGATAGAGCCCAGGTGGATGAGCAGTTCATGACATGCAATACTCCACTTTGGCCCTATCTTGGGATAGACGGGCGGTAGGAGAAGCCCCCTCCGATCAATCGGCTGGTCACATCAAGCCCTAGCACCTATATGATTTTCCCAACCCTATTGCCCTTATGGCAAACCCCACCCTTTTTATCATATGGATGCTAGAAGGCGGTGGCTGCGGGTCTACATGTCCTGGGAATGACGTTAAACTCTATCTGATGGTGAGGTTCCAGTTTTGGAGGTTTGGGGAATGTGGAGCACCCCTTCATCACCATTGCTCCCTGGTCCACTCTGACCCGGAGTGGTAGTACCTGTTAGGGTCCCATCTATGGGTTAAATAGAAAAACATGAGTTGATAAACAAAATTGTATTATCCATTGATTTATTTCAAAACTTTATCGGCATTAAATGACCCACTGAGGTTGATGTGCCGTAAAACAAAACAAACCAAATCTTTCCTTTTATTAAACCCAAACTGTTACTAAGTCTCTTATCTCCAAATCAAAGACAAATTTAAAGACCAACTAGCGTGCAGTTGGCTAAAATGGAAACAAGTAAAATAAAACTTGAAAAAATGGACCAAGAGCCATATTGACTTAAGATCCAATAATGTTTCTTTCTTCACAGATAACAACTAGAAAGTAAAAGAGGAGGCCTCAAGTGGTATAATGGTCATTGACCTAGACTTGCATACTATTGCCACTGAGTTTGATTCTCACTGGGTGCACCAGTGACAATGTGCTAAAATAAACCAACCTTAATGAATGACATCTACAAAGGGAGATTTTGATTAGACTGTCATTTTTATATCATCAAGTGATGTAAGATTAGTGTTTGACTGACTGCAGAGGAATGGTTAATAGATTGATTTTAATGGCATGTTAACCTGTCTAGGGTTATTTTATGCTCAAAAGTTTTTTGGCTTTTTTTTTGGCCTGAAAAAGGAGTGTTCTGGGTAAGACACTAAATTGCATCTGATGATGAGACTCCAGTTCTGAGGATTTAGGGTGTGTGGAGTACCCCTTCATTGCAATCTACACACTACTGCACATGCATACTCTCTTGCTTTTTCACATTATATATAACTTAAACAATATCATACTTTATTAAACTACAATCAGCTATTTAAATGGGAGGTTTAAAAGAAGAAAAAAAAGAAAAAAAAAAAAAAGAAAAAAGGAGACTTAAGGGCCCTTTTGACCAGTGCATTTTCAAAAGTTAGAAATCTGTTAGTTCAAATTGTTAGATCGTATATATATATATATATATAAACACACACACACATATATAAACACACACACACACACATATAAACACACACACACATATAAACACACACATATATATACACACACACACACACACACATATATATATATAAACACACACACACACATATAAACACACACATATATATATATACACACACACACACACATATAAACACAATATATATATATACACACACACATATAAACACAAATATATATATATACACACACACACACATATGTATACACACACACACACACACACATATAAAACACACACACACACATATATACACACACACACACACACACACACACACACACATACACACACACACACAATATATATATATAAACACACACACACACACACATATATATATATATAAACACACACACACATATATATAAATATATATAAACACACACACACACACACACACACACACATATATATATACACACACACACACACACACACACACACATATATATAAACACACACACACACACACACACACACACATATATATAACACACACACACACATACACACACACACACACACATACACATATACACACACACACACATATATACACACACACACACACACACACATATATAAACACACACATATAACACACACACACACACACACACACATATATATATATAGAGAGAGAGGGGGGGAAGGAGGGAGAGATAGAGAAGTAGTAACTGAATGAAAAGACTGAGGGGGAGTGGGGGAGGTAAGTACAAAAGCAAATAATCCTCAGACAAAAAGACAGATTGACACACTTTTTTTATTTCATATAAATTAATTCGTATTAACTGCATCAAAATATCCTAATTGTTAATTGTCAGTGTTTCATATCTACAAAAAAAAAAAAAAAAAAAGAAAGAAAGAATAAAAAAAAAAACTTCCTGAAAGACAATTACTTCGAGGCCAAAAATAAAAAAAAATTTAAAAAATAAATAAATGAATAAATAAAAATTTAAAAAAAAAAAAATAAATAGATAAAAATAAAAAATAAAAATCCTCCAATCCCAACTGCCATTCCTCTTTGAAGTTTCCGTCCTTTTTCGTTTAAATGATTTTCTCTTTAATGGACAGAGAGAAAAAAAAAAAAAAAAAAAATTAGACCCCCCCCCCAACCTAACCATCGGTCTTGTGGCCACATTAAACAATTGACTCAAGTGCTTCTTCTATTCTAATCTTCACTGATCGATTGACTATTGATTAGGTTTCAGATCAGATTGTAGTCCACAAGAATCTGGAACGTCACCCCCCACACACACCAACCACCACCACCCCGACCCCCCACCTACCATCATACATTCAATAAGTGCACACTAAGTAATTTTCATTTGATCCTCGATTTGATAGGGGTTAGGGTGGGGGGTCTGAATTACACAGGGAGGAAACAATCAAATATCGAAGGGAAGATGAAATCCTAACAGCCAGTGCACACACAACCAAAAATATATTTCTTTCATCTGCTTTTATAAGAGATATGTTTTGGATTGTGCGTGTATAACATATCTATAGTGGGTGGGTTGGTTGGTTTTACGGCATGTCAACCTTGGTTGGGTCATTTAATGCTAAAGTCTGTCTTTTTTCAAGCAATAATATATTGGTTGGTTGGTTGTTTTGTTTTATGGCATATCAACTCTTTTTGGGTCATTTAATGCTGAATGAAGTCATTTTGATAGACAAATAACTCAGGTTGCTTACAGTACCTGCTGTTGCTTAATTGGTCACCCAATGATCAGGCTTTTTATCAGCCTCTCATTATATATATATATATATATATATATATATGTATGAGTAGTGGCTTACCGGTTGGTACGGGTACGATAAATAACAATTGAAAAAGTAATTCCCACAAATTAATTCATATTTTCTAATCCAATAAACAAAAACAGTTTCCGGTGATTTTTTTAAATCCATAAACAAGCGTTCATCTATAACGATAAGACCCGTTTCAACAGACATACATGGTATCAACTGATATTAATCGAAAACTCGATTAATTCAGCGGATGTAACCCTGACGATTCAGATGATGAAACTCGAATATGTTACTTTATAGCCATTTCTTAAATATATATATATATATATATATATATATATATATATATATATATACACACACACACACACACACAAACAAACAAACACATATATATATATATATATATTGATACACAGAGGAACACAGGTCAATGAAAAAAATCAGTTTTCAACTGCCTTAAAAGAAATAAAGAATTCATCATTCACATCTGATGATTGGAAAGACCTGACATTTGCTCTAGGCTTCCTGAAATAGGCTATAATGCTAAAAATCTAAATCTTCTGTTATATTTTTTACTTATATAATTTTGCTCTGTGACTGACAATAAGAGCACACATTGAGCTCTGCAAACTATAAGACTTAAAAAAAAAAACTTCTATGTCGTAAGGAAGATTTCTTCTCCGGATTTTGGGATTATATATATATATATATATATATATATATATATTATATATCGTTATTTTCCTGGAGGAGGCTGGTTGCATTTCACATAGTGCTAATACCCTTTGGAAAGGTATGAATCCATCTTTTCTCCCTTTAGTTAAGGCTAAATAGTAAGGCAGACTTTAACTTTGGTATGGCAACCAGTCTAGAAGGAAAACTCTTAATTCAAACTTATTAAACACCGCTTAAAAATTGATCTTGTATCAAATTCTGGTGATGTAGAATGGTTGGTAAATACATAATTGGGTTTCAGCTAATTGTTTCTATCTAATAATAATCCTTTATTTGCACACAGTTATATTGTTTAAAGAATTTTCTATCTAATCTTATTATAATGGAGATTGTGTGTTTTTCTGTCTGTAACCGAAACTATATCACTACTCAAGTCACAATTCCCTTAGTTATTTACATCACATTCTCCATGATTTTATATTTTATCTAAACCTCAATTATTAATAAAATTGTTTTACATTATTAATACTCTTGACCATATCTACATGATATTTTCCACGTACCCCACTTGTATGGGTCAGGCACAAGGCCCTATTTATGATGAAAAATTGCGTTGATCCCGTCGGCATTCCCCCTCAAGGGGGGGGGGGCGCCTCAGGCGCTGGGCAATAAACCCAGCCCTGCCCTTTAAATCAAGGGGCAGGTGTTGCCTGGGGGATGGCCCTGGGATCGACGCTGTTAATTATATCAATGGTCCAGAGGCCGAAGCCACTGTTGACCATATCAACATACTAATAACATGCAATTGTATTTATATATACAACAATATAGGGGTTTACAGTGTGAACGGGACAACTAATTTGCATATTGTTATCAAAGATGTGATTTTAATAAATATGTGCTTAGTATTATTGATTAATTATTACTTGATTTTATCTTAATGAATATAAGCAAAAATCTCAGGGAAAATCTTAAAAGAAATCCATTACCAAATAAAAACTGTGATTTTATTCTTTACTTCATATTTTAACTAAATAATTGAATTAGGCAATTTTAGCACTGAAAGTCAGGAGTGATGGAAGAGTAAGTTTCAGTTGTTCCATTTTTCCATTAAAGCTCCCCTTCTGTTTCAAATCTTTTTATCTGCATTCTTATTTAGTTTCATTAGCCTTTCTAATTTAATATAATATTTTATTACATTAAAACTTAAATACTTGCACCCGGCGGAGGGGGCATATATCTGTTAGTAGTAATAACTCATAGACAATTAAATGGTTTCAAGTAACTATTCCTATTTATAGTCCACAACACCATTGAAGCTTATTTTAGATCTTACTCAGAAAGTTTTTACTGCTAGTTTAAACCCATTGTATTATTGAATAGAGCTCATTGAAATCTTTCTTTTACATATAAAATATATCATTCTCCCATGTTAACTAGTCAAAGCTATATTTATCTCGCAATAATATCAAAGCATTGTGTAAAAAAAAACAACAAAAAAAAAACAGCCTCAATGTTGTCACAGACTGTTAATAGTAATAATCATTCGTTTGTACAGTTATAAACTAGGGTCACCCAAATTTGTCTTCAGCTAGGTTTTTAAAAACAAATTAAAATTAATCAAATCTATTATTTAAGGTCAAACTTTTGTCTAAAATGATAAGTAGTAACATAATGACCATCATTAAAAAAAGAAAAACATCATTACATATGCAGTTTATTTTTAAAAGATTTAAAACTATTTGTTTTGGTCAATTTTGACGCGATCCGCCATTCAGTCTGGTTTTAGGCACTTGTTTACAATTTTAACGTAACATTTGGGATGGAAAAATTTTTTTTTACCAAAAATCGGGTAGTTATCCGATTTTAATGAAATTTTCAGTATTGATTTATCAATTAATGAATTTTATAATGCATGAGTTATTTTATTTCAAAACTTTGATTTAGTATTTTTGCTATGAAAAATTAATATATAAAATTCATTTAAAATACTTAAGCCTGATGTTAATTTTAAAATGTTATATTTTTAGATTCTAAAAATAAATATCTACTTAATGCAAACCTTATTTTTTTCGAAAAAAGTATACGTTTTGAAGAAAAACTCGATTGAAAATGTACCCCCTCCCCTTTTTAAGCAGAAAAAACATTGAAGTATAAGTTTTTCTTTTATAAAATAATAGCCAATTAAATAATTATTGAAATGAGTAAAAAAGAAATCTCCAAAAAATTAATCATTTATTATTTTTTTACATTTTATTTTTTGATTTTCGGTACTTATTTTCTCATAGAACAGCAACCGTAAAAATTTTTTTTTTTTGTTTCTATTCATAACTTTGGTCTTTTATCTCTTTATTTATACTGTAATTAGTATCGAAAATGACCAACTCGCAAAATATGTTACGCCCCCAACATAAGGGGGGTCAAAATTAAGTGACCTGAAAAAATATGAGAAAGTTTTGAAATAAAATAAGTAATGCATTATAAAGATCATTCTTTGATGAATAAACACTGAAAATTTCATTAAAATCTGATAATTCCCTGAATTTTGGTTAATTATTTTCCCTGGGGGGGGGGTATAGCTATTATAACCCCAACATTTTAAGATGAGCCCTATTTTGCTATCCACTATAAGATCAGGGCCGGTTCAGCTCAGTTGGTAGAGCACCTGCCTCAGAATCACAAGGTTCTGGGTTCAATACAGGTCCCCACCAACTCAGCACATGAGCAGCACAGATTGGGTAATCTGATCCGTGTGGTAAAGTGGGGAGTTGATGGTAGATGTGGTGCTCAACTTCAGCATAAAACAATCTCCCTGGTCTAGTGCTAGTAAATAGAGGATAGACTCCCTTACTGTTCAACTGATACTGACACACTGCCAACTTTTATAAGACAGCACTCAGCCAAAAATATCAATTTTGGGATGAGTGCTGTCTTACTATGTACCGTATATATTGGGTTGAGCATTACTAGCAGTACCCGTGGATATACCACAGTATGATAATTTAATTATAATTTTATATGTTTACTTAAGAGCTATTGCCACATATGTAAAAAGTATAATAATCTAATAATTTAATTTCTCTCTCTCTCTCTCTTTTTTCTTTCTTTCCTTCTTTTCATCATCGATTGAAATAGATTAGCATTATTGTTTTCGTGTTTTTATCCCCTTATCTCTATTTTCTCCTACCTTCTTTCTTATTATATTTTTTGTGTAGCATGTCCTTTTTTTCTTTATAATAAAAACGGAACCATCCATTATTTAGCTGAGGTGACGACATTCATAGAAATAAGAATTCAGCAGATAAGCGACACCAGATAATCTTGATTTACATTTTTGCATTACATCTTGGATGATTTGGACGGACTCATTTTTAACCAGAGGATGTAGAGGATGATAATGGACGGAAGATTTAGGAACACGTGTATTGATATATAGATAGATTTTTATATATATGAAAATAGTTTAGCATAGTGACCATTAACATCCTTTTCTTTTAATGAAAGCTTTAAAACTCTTAACATCCTATACCGTCTCATTCCGCCCGGCCAGAAGTCACATTCGTTTTCCTAATCCACCCCAAACGATAGCCTTTGTTTAAATGTAATATTAAACATATTTAGAAGTCTTTGATTTAAGGAAAATAACAGGTAACTTTAAATGAAAAGGCCAATTTTAGGCATTTTTTGATAAAACTTTGAAAATTCTCAACTTAACTATTGTGTGACAATTCCCTTAACGTCCTACCACCTCATTCCACCCGGCCAGAAGTCACATTCATTTTCTAATCACCCCAAATGATAGCCTTTGTTTAAGTGTAATATTAAACATATTTAGAAGTCTTTGATTTAAGGAAAATAACAGGTAACTTTAAATGAAAAGACCATTTTTAGGCATTTTTTGATAAATCCTTATAGGAATGGGACTCTGGACTTGGAAAATTCTCAACAGGATGTTAAGAGTTAAACAAAGATGTCTGTTGAATGTATTCTGTGCTCATATGTTTTGGGGATTTTTGTGAATTCAATTACAAGCTAAGGATCAAAAGACCAAAGTTCTAGGAGCTAAAAATTAAGGGGTCAAGGGTTCAGGAGTCAAAGGCCATGTAGCTAAATTTCAAGGGTCAAGAGTATAAGTGTCAAGGGACCAAGAGGACAAGAGTCAGGGAGCTAAGTCTCTAGAGGATAAGGTTTAAAGGACAAGGGTCATGGAGCTGTCTCAAGGAGCCATGACTTAAGGGACAAGGGTCATGGAGCTAAGTCTCAAGAGGATAAGGTTTAAAGGACCAAGGTCATGGAGCTGTCTCAAGGAGCCATGACTTAAGGGGACAAGGGTCATGGAGCTAAGTCTCAAGGGGCCAAGACTCAAAGGGATAAAGGTCAAGACACAAAGACTCAAGGGACCAAAGTTCAAGAGGATAAAGGTTAAAATGCTAAACTGGCTGAATTGGGAAATGCAATTAAAATTTTCCAAACTTGATTTCATCTTTAGAATTAATTTTCTTTTGTGTGGGTTTCAACTGTCATTTCAAAGAATAATACACTTTTTGTTGAACAAATTGAGTTATTTTTTTGTTTATTTTCTCACAAAGATCTGATAAGGATTTGTAACTCCCCACCGGGGAGGTCCAGTGAGCTTCGGCCACTGGATCAAATTCTGTAAATTAATAGAGTTGATCCCGATCCCCCCAGGCAACACCTGCCCCCTTGACTTAAATCACCTTTTGAACAACATAAATTTTTTCTTCATATTGTCCTGAAGAAGGTTTTATATAAACCAAAACATTCAAACATTGACATAAATATGATAAATTCATCTTTTTTGGAACAATTTGTTTTTCCTATTAGTATAAATATTATTTCTTGGAATTTCTGAGATGAGGCTTGATAATTAGTATTATTTGTATTATTCGGACTATTGTCCTCATCTTCATTGTTATCTGTACAACGTTTTTGGCCTGAAGAAGCCCAGTGGGCACATTGGCTAAAACGTTTACAGTTAACAATGAAGATGAGGATAATAGTCCGAATAATACAAATAATACTAGTATATATATATATATATATATATATATATATATATATATATATAATCATGGACAAGGCTTTTTGCATTTCACATAGCATTAATATCCTTGGGAAAGGTATGCATTCAACTATTCTCCCCTCAATTATTGGTAAACGATAGGTGGACTAGGCTCTTTAACCTTTGTTAGGCAACCAGTCTAGGAGGAGGAAAACTGTTAAACTGTACATCCTACATGAGGGGTTGGTAAATCTATCATACATACATAAAGGGTAGTTGTGTGTATATGTATGTCCGGAGGAAACTTCAAAAATAAACAATTAATGATAAAGTAAATATATATACACATTAATTATCACCAGGGCTTGGTTTTTGAGCAAAAATAATATAGATTTGATTTATATTTGGGAAGATAATTAAAAATAAAATTTAAATGATACAGCATAGATTTTTTTTTTCATTTAATATTTTAGGTAATAGACATTAATATTTCTTTTCAGAGGAGCTGGATCAATGCAAGGTCTTTTTTTTTTTTTTTTACATAGGATTTTATATGGGGCATCCTACAAGGATTCAATTCACGATTCAGTAATAATGGATTGTAGGACTAACTTAAAAAAATCCCTCTCTACCCAGGTGATGCCGAGCTGCTAGTATGTATATAATGGGAGACCGTAATTGTTAAACTGACTTCAGCATGAAATAATCCAACAAGGGTTGACATGCCATCATCATCATCATCATGATTTTGCGCTTTCAGCGCGATATCCACGACAATCTCTCTCCGTCCCTATCGCTCATCATTCTCGGGAGGTCCTCTGTGCAGCATCCTGCATCCGCACAGAGCTGATCAATGTACGTTTTTGCTGGTCGGCCCTCACTGACTTGTCCATGTGCTGGCTTCCACAGGAGGACATCGCTTATGAGTTCGTCCTTGCTTCTCCAGCAGTGTCCCACGTGTCTTGTCCATCTTACTCTGATGGTTTGTGTGATATGTGGCAGGTGGCCGTACAGCTGTTTTCTCGTAGGGTGCTGTTTCCATGTCTTGTTCAGGATCACCCGCAGCATTCTTGTGCAGCTCCCATCTAGTTTATTCTCTAGTCGCTTAGTTAGGGTCCAGGTGGTGCAGCCATACAGCAGTACTGATATGACAACGGCCTGGAAGAACCGTCTCTTTAGCTTGTCTGTGAGGTTGGATTTCCATATGATCGATAGTTTATTTATAGCGGCCCATGCTTTTCCTATACGTGCACTAACGTCATTTTCTGTGGAGGAGATGTTACTGCCTAAGTATCTAAATTGTTCTACAGAGTTTAGGAGTTTGCCATTGATGGTTGAGCTCTCATCTGACATGCTATAAAACTAAACAAATAATTGAAGTTAAGCATTGATGGGCTTGTTCAGTATTTAGATGGGTGACAACTAAGGAATGGTAATTAGTATAAGCAATCTCATTAAGCGTTTCTTATACGTGCACTAACGTCATTTTCTGTGGAGGAGATGTTACTGCCTAAGTATCTAAATTGTTCTACAGAGTTTAGGAGTTTGCCATTGATGGTTGAGCTCTCATCTGACATGCTATAAAACTAAACAAATAATTGAAGTTAAGCATTGATGGGCTTGTTCAGTATTTAGATGGGTGACAACTAAGGAATGGTAATTAGTATAAGCAATCTCATTAAGCGTTTCTTATACGTGCACTAACGTCATTTTCTGTGGAGAGATGTTACTGCCTAAGTATCTAAATTGTTCTACAGAGTTTAGGAGTTTGCCATTGATGGTGAGCTCTCATCTGACATGCTATAAAACTAAACAAATAATTGAAGTTAAGCATTGATGGGCTTGTTCAGTATTAGATGGGTGACAACTAAGGAATGGTAATTAGTATAAGCAATCTCATTAAGCAAAGTTTAGTAAATAAGAAAAATTTCAAATTTCACATTTGACCAATATGGCCGAGCCTTCCTAAAATTAGTAAGCAAAATAATAAAATAAAATAATAAAACAATAAAACTCACTAAATGTCTTGTGGTCTTCCAAGGAAACTCTCCTATTATTATTACTGAAGTGTAGGGAGTTTTCTGAAATTCAAAAAAAAAATACCTTTTTTTATTTAGACCAAAAATTAATGAGAGAAACTTTATGATGGATGAATGGGGGAGTGATTTTCAAGTTACAAAATGAATTCAGTAGGTAGACAAATGGTTTCTAAACTGTGCGACATAGCACAGTGTATGAATACAAGAGATGTCAGGAAGTAGTGAATTGCCTGACAAGTGAAACTTACATGATTAATGTGACTTTGATGATTCTTACAAGACAAAGAGGTTGAATCCACATAAAAGCAACACACACTTTCATGGGTAGATCATAAGGCAGACTCGGTTCTTTAGTCTTGGTAAGGCAACAGGTCTAGAAGGAAAAACACTGAATTCAAATCCTGAGGAGTGCTGTTCAGAGAATCACACTGGTTCACCATTCTTCTGTTATCAGCTCATCCAAAACATATGGTTGGTTCTACACAAGCCTCTAGATCAAGGGTTGGTAACCTTGTATTACATAGGGGGCCAGGGGCAACATCTGTGAGAAAATAGCAGGCCACATCTATCACCGTAGTCCCTGCAGCATACAGTAATGATTTATCGCAGCAAGATTGTAACATTGTATAAGTCTTATACACCAGATTTCGCTTTACTCATTACCAGATTTTAATAATCAAGATTATATGATCTTGCAATACCTATGAGAGGAATAACAATTCTTACCAGAGAAATACTACCTGACATGACTTCTGTGTACATTTATAAATTTTTTTAAAATATTTAAAAAATGAGCATCTAAGCCACAGTCTGTTTCCTTTGCAGGTCGGATTAATACATTTCTCTTAGGGACTGCGGGCAAGATGATTATGGATTGCGGGCCGGATCTGGCCTGCGAACAGTAGGTTGTGAGCCCCTGCTCTAGCTTCTGCAAACATTTTGTCCTCCCAGATTCCAGAACCTTATTTACAGTATTTTTTTCCTTGATGGTAACAAACATAAAACAGGCTCAGCTTAATATTAACCTATTTCTTGCAAATTAATTTAGATTTTCTCCCAGTATAAAATACAAATAAGAACTCAGACAATTCATTTTCCAATTGAAATTTTCCAATATATTTTTACAAAATGCAAACTTATTTGAATTTTATATGGAGGGTGGGGCAGGGGCTTGTAGAAAATCACAATTAATTTGCCAATAAAAAGCAAGAAATAGCCCTCAGTAAAGATCTAAACTGAGCCTATTTACCCCAGTTACATTGCACAATAAGGCTAGGAATCCAGGACTATAAAATGTTTATAGTCCCGCCTTTACATTATAACTCTTAACATCCTATGCCACCTCATTCCACCCAGCCAGAAGTCACATTCGTTTTCCTAATCTACCCCAAATGATAGCCTTTGTTTAAATGTAATATTAAACATATTTAGAAGTCTTTGATTTAAGTGAAATAACAGGTAACTTTAGATGCAATGGACATTTTTAACCATTTTTTGATAAATCCTTATAGGAATGCTCTGGACTTAGAAAATTCTCAACAGGATGTTAAGAGTTAAACTCATCCTAATTTATTTACATAATGTGAATTATTTGCAAGTTGAGAGAACTTGCAAAGAACATGAGATTTTTGTAATTATTTTGATTGGCCATTTTTACCCTTTTTTGCTGGAGAACAGGTTTATTATTAATCTTTTTTGTTTTTTTATAAACATTTTTATGAAGTCCTTATATAAATTCATTAAAAAAAAATCTCCTTCGTTTTCCTAATCTGCCTCAAATAATAGCCTTTGTTTAAATGTAATATTAAACATATTTAGAAGTCTTTGATTTAAGGGAAATAACAGGTAACTTTAGATGCAAAGATCATTTTTAGCCATTTATTAATAAATCCTTATAGGAATGGGACTCTGAACTTTGAAAATTCTCAACAGGATGTTAAGAGATAAACAAATCTATTCAGATGTGGTTTAGTTAATCAGTTATCAGGCAACCAGTCTAGGAGAAGGAAAACTTTGAATTCAAACCAGCTTGACTGTTTCAAAATTGACCTATCACATTCTGCCTGTAGCAAAGGGGGTTGGATAAATACTTCTAAAAAAAGGCATGAACCTGATTTTTCTTTTGTTAAGTGAATAAAAAAAATGATCATTTTCAGGGTTCTGTTTTGTCTCAGTTTAATGTGTAAAGTTATATCAAGTAAAAAAAAAAAAAAATGTTTTCTTTCTGACAATAAATAAAACAAAGTTATTTCTAGTGTATAAATCTTGTATTGCATTCATTTTAAAGTTTCCCCTCACAAATCAGTTTTGTGTGTTTGTTTGGAGGCTACAGACAGATTTATTACCTTCTAATTTTATGACTAAGAGAAAGGGAGAAAGAGAGGGGGGGGTAGGTCTGTAAACCCCGCACCCCCACCGGTCCAAGTAATGAAGTGTGGAGGGCGGAGGTGAAGGTAGTCAACATAAGTAAGTTCATAAACTTGGTTTGGCATCTACCATACATAAAAATACATTTTATATAATCATTCATTTTCTTTGGTAGATTTTTCTAATAAAGATCTAATCTCTTTATAAAAGACTGGAATACTTAAAATCATACAAAGATGTTAAGATTATTAGTATTAGATAGAAATACTTGAAACATATCAATGTTATGACTATTAGTATTAGGAATAGTTCAGGCCATATCACTGGGTTTAGGTTATTAGTATAAGATAAGAATACTTGATATCATATAATTTCTGCTTATTAGTGTGGCGTTAGTTCGTATTTGCCTGGAGAGTTGTCTGCCCGTTTAGTTTCCTGGTTCCCGCTAGGGGCCTGCCATATTTAAGTGGCTGGTTTGAACGTCTCTTCCTCTTTTCCGCTTGCTCGACCCACGAGACACCACTATGGGTTAGACTCTTGTCTACCCCTTCTCGTTGGGGCTTCGCCCGCCCCTTACATTACTGTAAGTTATTCGTACAGCATGGACTATTCCTAGTCTCATGTCTGTCGTTTTTATGTTTATCCTTTCACATGTAACTTTGTATTAATTATGTATGTTCATGTTCTCCTCTATGTATTATGTACCCTGTTTATCCATGTGCAGTACCATATTAAATGTTTTGTCTATCAACAATTGTCGGAGTTTTATCTTAAAGTATATATCACTTGAATCGTACATTAGTATTAAATAAGAATACTTGATATCATATAACAGTTCTTGTTATTAGATAAGAATACTTGATATCATATCAGGATTTTAAATGTGATGTAATGAATATGTAAATACCTTGGTACCCCCTCACTATAATCTGATTGGACAGTGTCATGTATAAATATTCGACACTGTTGTTGGTACAAGCACCTAAGCCTAAGCCTAAACTTACTCGCCAGACTACACCACGACTGCTCGGAAGACGTATGCTATTCAACGCACCAACTACTACTGCGATAATATACCAAATACCAACTTCATAATATATCCCTTAACCCGGATATATCAAAATGCATTTATAATATGGGCAATTTAGTAGTAAATCTAACTCAGCTAGACTTTAATAGAGACATCGTCAATAAATAAGATGCTAATTAAGATTAAATAACGACTATCTCATAATTGTTGAGAATATAACTTAAATAACTAAGGAAATCGTGACATCAGTGGCGATTTAGTTTTGGTTACAGACAGTTACATAATCTCCATTATAATAAGATTGTTAAAATTGATAACAAAAATAAACCCATCCCCACCCCTTGAAGGGGGTAGAGGGGTAGAATGGTAATGTCTTTCTCATAGGTAAACAGTATTATTGTAACTATTGTCCCCATCTTCATTGTTCTTTGTACAACGAATAACGCAGATAATACTAATCTTCAAGCCTCATCTCAAACATTCAGAGAAATAGTATTATTGTAACATTCCAATCACTTACTATTTTTTTGGGAGGAGAAGTTGCCCTCCCTCAGAAATGACAAAACAAGGGGGTAGGAGACAATACTGAAGAAGTAACAAATTAAGCAAACCAAAAAACATAAAATTGTAGATAACTGTACTAAACATTGAAGTCTTAGAACCACCCAGACACCCTACTTATCTCTAAGGTATTGGGGAGGGCAGACTGGGCTCTTTAACCATGGCTAGGTAACCTGTCTAGGAGAAGGAAAACTCTGAATTCAAACCTGTTAAACTCTGCTTCAGTTGCCCATTATGGTTTCTCACTTTCATGGTACATTAACCTTCATGGGTCATATAATATCAAAGCCATACTTGTAGAAGAACAGTAGTGACACTATTTGAACCATACCTGGGGGGGGGGGGGTAAAGGAGGATTCGTTCTTTCACAAAGGTATTAGCCCAAAAGTGGATGTAATAGCATGACTGGGGTTTGAACTTGCTTAAAACGATGTCACAGTCCAGCACATTAGCCACTACACCACAGTGACTTACCCTGCCCACCATGAAGCAGCTTCAAGGGATGATGGTAAATTCCAATAATTTTCGGATATAAATGATAAAAGATATAAACTAAAATGTGTCCAAAATTTTCTTTCAGATTCAACGAATAGGTCATCACCTTTAGTTGATATATATCTTCAAAGATATATATCTTTTAGGAAGCGCGTGGTGTAATGGTTAAAGTCATAGGAAATGGACTCGTCGCCCCCGAGTTCAAATCCTGGACGTGGTAATTGCATTTCACTTAGCGCTAATACCCTTGGGAAAGGTATGAATCCCACTCTCCCTCCAGCTATGGGTAAATAGTAGGGCAGACTGGGCTCTTTAACCTTGGTTAGGCAACCGGTCTAGGAGAAGGAAAACTCTGAATTCAAACCTGTTAAACTCCGCTTAAGAAATTGACCTTGTGTCACATCCTGCTCGTGTGGAGGGGTTGGTAAATATATATATATCTTCAAAGGCAGAGTTAGATATCTTGACAAGGACAAATCAACTTTGATGGTTTTATCTTTTAATAAATTAGATATATCAAAAGGTACATGAATTTGAGAGAAGAAAAAAAAATCCACATAAATTAGTTTGGCTTAAACTCAAAACATTTTTTAAAACATAGACACACATGTGTATATATATATATATATATATATATATATATATATACTAGAAAAAAAAATATATATATATACTAGAAAAAAAAATATATATATATATATACTAGAAAAAAAAAAAAAAAATATATATATATATATATATAGGTTAAAAGAAAGGAAATGAATCCAACAATATGAGTAAGAAAAGGTGGAATGAAAACATCACACAATGCTGTTCAATATTTCGATTTTACAAAAATCATCATCAGAGCTCATTCACTCCCGTAGTTGTTTGGGTCGGAGAGGACTTTCCTCTCCGACCCAAACAACTACGGGAGTGAATGAGCTCTGATGATGATTTTTGTAAAATCGAAATATTGATCAGTATCAGCTATGATTATATTATAAATTGTTTTCTTCTTTAACAGCATTGTGTGATGCTTTCATTCCACCTTTTCTTACTCATATATATATATATATATATATATATATATATATATATATATATATAAAGAAAGTTTGGTATGTACATGTCGACTTATAACTCAGAAATGAGATGTTATTCAGATTATATTATATATATATACTAGCAAAAGTACGAGGTCCATGACCCGACTAAAAAAGATATTAGGAACACCAGAGAGTGAGTGAGAAGAAAACAGGAGTAAGAGAGAAAATAAGAGGAAAATGATTTATCAAATTAAAAAAAAAAATCGCTGAGAATTTGTATAGTAGATGGTTTGTTTATTTTAGGAATTTAAAAAAATTATATCCCTTAATCAGTAAAAATCAATAACCAAATTTGGTGTGTTTCTTAGTTATAAGGTTGTCAAGGTGTATGCAAGATTTTGAATCTGAATAACATCTCATTTCTGAGTTATAAGTCGACATGTACATAGCATCTGAAAGCTGACAGTAGATGTGGTGCTCTACTGCACAAAACAATCTCCCTGGTCTAGCATAAGGAAAAAGAGGATAGACTCCCTCATCGTTCAGCAGATACCGACAATAGCCCACTCCGCAGATTTTATTTTTACTTACTAAATATATACACAATGTAAGTATTTTTATTTCCAACAAAATGCCATTGATATATATTATATGTGATATACTGATATCTCATAGACACACACACCCTCCCCACAAAAAAATAAAAACACTTTAACCCCTCCCTGCCCCCTATAAACAAAGTGACTCTTCTAGTCTTGGTCCAGCATAAGGAAAAAGAGGATAGACTCCCTCATCGTTCGGCAGATACCGACAATAGCCCACTCCGCAGATTTTATTTTTACTTACTAAATATATACACAATGTAAGTATTTTTATTTCCAACATAATGCCATTGATATATATTATATGTGATATACTGATATCTCACACAGATACGCACACCCTCTCCACAAAAAAATAAAAACACTTCAACCCCTCTCTGCCCCCCCCCTATAAACAAAGTGACCCTTCTAGTCTTGGTCCAGCATAAGGAAAAAGAGGATAGACTCCCTCATCGTTGAGCAGATACCGACAATAGCCCACTCCGCAGATTTTATTTTTACTTACTAAATATATACACAATGAAAGTATTTTTATTTCAACAAAAAATGCCATTGATATATATTATATGTGATATACTGATATCTCATAGACACACACACACCCTCCCACAAAAAAAATAAAAACACTTCAACCCCTCTCTGCCCCCCCTATAAACAAAGTGACCCTTCTAGTCTTGGTCCAGCATAAGGAAAAGAGGATAGACTCCCTCATCGTTCAGCAGATACCGACCTTGGTCCAGCATAAGGAAAAAGAGGATAGACTCCCTCATCGTTCAGCAGATACCGACAATAGCCCACTCCGCAGATTTTATTTTTACTTACTAAATATATACACAATGTAAGTATTTTTATTTCCAACATAATGCCATTGATATATATTATATGTGATATACTGATATCTCATAGACACACACACACCCCCTCCCCACAAAAAAAAAAATAAAAACACTTCAACCCCTCTCTGCCCCCCCCTATAAACAAAGTGACTCTTCTAGTCTATCTTTTAGTCATAACAGAAATTGTGCTTCTTTGAAGAAAGTCTATTGTTTAGTTAATCAATAGAAAAAAGAAAAAAAAGAGAAATAAACTAGAAGTGAAAGATAATAAGACTAAAATGTCTGCCATTGGTCAGTTGAACTGCATTGTGGGAAGTTAAAAGAAAGAAAAAAAAAAAAGTCATATGATTTGTTTAAGTTTTCATCTTTGCCATCACACAAATTGATGATGATGGTTGAGTCTTTGAAGAACAAGTGCCTGACCAACAGTGTCCTGCCCCCACTGGGTCGTATTCATTATCTTGTCTAGACATTCTAGATAGAAATCGTATTTTAGTGATGCCTTGTAAACAACGGCTTCTTAACAATTGGATTCTATCAAATTAAAAAGAAGAAAAAAAAAAAAAAAGGAAAAAAAAAGGGGAGGGGGAAGGTGATGAACAAAAAAGAATTCACTGGAGGTAAAAACTAACAGCTCTTCACTATCAAATATCAATCATGTTCCCCTCCTCTCTCCCTCTCTCACTCATTCATATATATATATATATATATATATATATATATATATACACACACACACACACGTATGTGTGTGCATGCAAATGTATATATATATATATATATATATGAATGCATCTATTTTACTATATATATATATATATATATATATATATATATATATATATATTTGGAGGATATGTGCTTAATTGAAGTCATACCTAATTTTGAAAATTAATTAGTTAATAATTAATGAATTTAGGCGGGCATATATGTTCAAATGTAAGGCTAAACAAATCAAGAAAATGTCAATCCCTGTATATACATTTCGACCTATTGTCGGCTAAAAAGGCCATATCATAAATAAACACATTGTTTGTTTACTTACTTTCATATATATATATATATATATATGTTTATATATAATATGGGTGCTATATTTATAAGTAAACAGTGCTCAATATCATTGATAGACCATTTATATCTAAGTTAAGGTAGTGTGAAGTCAACAGTGCTTGGTTACTGACAGTTTCTCACCTACGTGATCTTCAGACCTTTGTGTCAATCACCATTACAATTTTGATTATTCTTTCTTTTAATATTATTAATATGATAAAAAAAATTAGATTTACTTACAGCTTCACTCACACACAAAAACATACACACAACTATATATATAATATATATATATATATATATATATATACATACATAAACACAGATATGCATACATACACACACACAGGATTGCATACAAACGCACATATATATACGCACACACACAAATGCAGACATACACACAAACATACAAAGATGCAAATAAACACATACACACACAAATGCACAGACATACACACAAACATACAAAGATGCAAATAAACACATAAATGCACACATACATACACATATACATATGCACAAATGTACTCATACATACATACGCACACGCACAAATGTACTCATATATACGCACACGCACAAATGTACTCATATATACGCACACGCACAAATGTACTCATATATACGCACACGCACAAATGCACATATACATACACACGCACAAATACACATACACACGCACAAATGCACATATACATACACACGCACAAATGCACATATACATACACACGCATTATATATATATATTTATAAAACATGAAAAGCTGTTATTAAATTTAATTTCTTTACCATATTAATAATAAGAAAAGAAAGAATAATGAAAATGGTGATGTATGGTTTCAAAAAAAAGGTGCATCTATTTTTAATACAATTAACTTTTTACGGCCATGGAACACTTCATGCACAAACAGCTGATGGCTTAGTGGCAACAATGATGATTTTGGAAAGAAGGAGAAAGAAAAGACATTCAACCCTGCATTTTAATCCACACTATCATTTCTCTATCCCCAAACAAAATGTCACTTGAAAAAAGATTAACTAAATCAATTTGATGATTTAATTACGAGAAAGGAATTCATAATCTCACAGGCAATTGAATAGCCAGACTGGGTTAATGAGGCTTGTTAACAAAATAAGAAAGAAAAGGAAATAACAATAATTAGGACAGCTGTGAGCCTTTCCAAATACCAAGACCCATCTCAAGTACCCTCCTATAAAGACCAATAGAGGAGGCGCGTGGTCTAATGGTTAGAGTTCAATTCCTGGGCGAAGCTGTTTGGATTTCACATAGCGCTAATACCCTTGGGAAAGGTATGAATCCAATTCTCACTCCAACTATGGGTAAAATAGCAGGGCAGACAGGGCTCTTTAACCATGGATAGGTAACCAGTCTAAGAGAAAGAAAACTCTGAATTCAAACCTATTAAACTCTGCTCAAGAAATTAACCTTGTGTCGCATCCTGCTCGTGCGGAGAAGTTGGTAAATATATATAAAGACCAATAGATGAGTGCTGAGGGTGTACAGGTTATTGTCACTGGAAATGGATATGGCAACACATGTTCAAATCCTGGACAAGGCTGTTTGCATTTCATATCGTGCTAATAGGTATCCAGCTATTCTCCTTCCAGCTGTGGGTAAATAGTAGGGCAGACTGCACTCTTTAACCTTTTTTAGGCAAGCATTCCAAGGAGAACTCTGAATTCACAACTTGTTAATCTCCACTTAAGAAATTGACTTTGTGCCACATCCTACTCATGTGGAGGGGTTGGTAAATATATATACCTGGACCACCAGCATTCATCAGATCTGTGCAGACACTGGATGCCATGAAGAGGACTCGTTACGAGTGATGACTGATAGGGATAGTTGGTGAGGAAGAAGGAAAAGAATGAGGAAGAAAGAAAGAAAGAGAATGATGAAGGAAGAGAAAATGAATGAAAAAGAAATAAGTGATAAAGAAAGGAAAAAGATAAGGAATGAAAGAAACCAATGTGAAAGAAAAAAAGGCATAAAAATGAAGTGGGGTGGTAAAGAGAAGAAAAAGAATACTATGAATATGAGGGGGGGAAAGGGGGAGGGGGTTGCAAAAAGAAGAAAAGGTATGAATAATAAAAAGTGAAAAAAAATAAAAATGAAAGAAAGGAAAGAAAAATTGAAAAAAAAGAAGAAAAATGAAGAAATGGCAAAAATAAGAAAAACACAAAAAAGAAAGAAAAAAAGAAAAAAAAGTGAAAAAAATGCAAATGAAAGAAAAACACAAATGAAAAGAAAAGGAAAATGAAACAAAGGGAAAAAAATGAAAAAGATGAAAAATGAAGAAAAATGAAGAAAAAACACAAATGAAATAAAGAAAACTGAGAAGGAAAGAAAGAAAAGACAAAAAGAAAAATTTAAAAATTGCAAAAAGAAAAACCCCAAATGAGAAAAAGAAAATGAAAGGAAAAGAAAGAAAAAAATGAAAAAGATGGAAAATGAAGAAAAAACACAAATGAGAAAAAAAAGGAAAAAAAAAAAAAAAATGAAAAATTTGCAAAAAGAAAAAGTAGTAAAAAAAGTAAAAGGAAAGCAAGGAAATAAGAAGAAAAAAGAAAGACAAAAAAAGTGAAAATGCTTTCGAAAGATTAAAAGATTCTGGCCTCTCATTCAGTCTACAGTTCAGACATTGTCTGCACTTCATGAACGTTTGAACAACCTGTCTCTTCCTACCCTACCCCCGACCCTACTTCATTCACCTGCCAATGTACTCTCACACCCAGAGAACACACAGAAAAAGAGACACACATAGGAAGTTAAACGTTTGTCTGATGAACAACTATGGGAACAGCAAAGGAAAAAAAAAAGAACTTTTTTTACTTGTTTTTGTTTTAGTTCTTTCAATGATAAAATACAACAAACTAAATAAAAACAAATCTTCATTTTTCCCGCCTTCTGAGCATTGATTGTCATAATGTCATTAATAAGTCACGTGTGACACACAAAAGATCTGATTGGTTGATAATGTTGAATATCTTTTTAAGTTCCGTGGGGTTGAGAAGTGAAAGAATATTGATATTAGTGAGTATCAAAAAATGATGTGTTTTTTTTTCTTTCCTTTTTTTTCTTTCCTCGTTTGAAATAGATCTTTAAAGTTTATTTCATGTTCACATCTAAAGACTACCTACTACGACACTATATTATTAATGTTGCTGTAATATATAACAGCATATCAAATTTGCTTTTTTTTTTTTATCTAAATTACCTCATCTTCTCAAGAGCAGCCCCCTGTCATCAGGGCTTAGAATACATAGACTATATCCCCCTGTAGAGGTTTCGTTTTGATTTTGGTTTCTTTGTTTAACTCTTAACATCCTGTTGAGAATTTCCTAAGTCCAGAGCCCAATTCGTATAAGGATTTATCAAGAAATGGCTAAAAAAAGGCCTTTTCCTTTTAAAGTTACCTGTTATTTTCCTTAAATCAAAGACTTCTAAATGTCTAATATTACATTTAAACAAAGGCTATCATTTGGGGTAGATTAAGAAAATGAATGTGACTTCTGGCCGGGTGGGATGAGGTGGTATAGGATGTTAAAAGTTAATGGCATATAAACCTTCATGGGTTATCTAATGCCAAAACCAACCTTGTAGAAGAACAGCAGCGGAAGTATTTAACCCATAAGTGTCGAGGAGGTTCATATCTTTCCCAAAGGATTAGTCCGAAAGTGAACCTAATTAACCAACTAAAGTCAAAACTCACTCACTACCATGTTGCAGTTCAGCACGTTAGCCACTAATACCCTCCCCCTGTAGAGGGGTAAGACCCCCTCCCCCCAAAAAAAGGTGATGTCTTGGGTATGACAATAAAGTGCATCTGATGGTGAAGCCCCCCCCCCCCCGTTCTGAAAATCTGGGGAGTATGTAGTATCCCTTCATTGGCATTACTCCCAGGTCCACTCTAATTGTTATGGATTAGCGTTCGTCGCATTTGTTTTGCGCGGGAAGTTCGAAAAGACAAAGAAAAATTGTACAAACGGAAATATGAATTTCCGGTTAAATTAAACAAAGGTAACAAAGGACTTTTTCCTGGTGGCAGCGAACAAAGAAAATGCGTAGGCGTTTGAGAGATACAAAAGACAGTCAACAGTCAGTAGGGGCAGTCAGCAATCAAAGGTTGATCGAGACCAGTCGGTTGAGTGAGTTCATTCGGACAGCAGTCGTGTGAGAGAGTTGACACGCTCTCCCCTGCCCTGTGGGGGTGGGGGGGCGTACCCGTTACTTAGCCACCATTCAACAAGGCCCCACGTGTGGCAGATAACAGTTTTTGTAGTCCCATTTTGACTTCCTCATTTAGTAGCCTACAACAATAGTAGTAAAGATTGTCAACGCTCGTCCACTCACACGCACCACGAGAGAATGTAAAGAAATAAACAAAAGTTTGTTACAATGCCATGTGTTGAGTCTATATGCCGACTACTAACCTACCCGCAGTATACTAGCAACGTATACGATACGTACGCCGATTTAGCAGTTTGAGTTTGAAGAAGCCGCTGTATGACATATATAGAAATTGATGCATTTCACTT
>CM042165.1:14646800-14706800 GCA_023376005.1 Doryteuthis pealeii | reverse complement strand
TCAAGAATTCTTATCTAATACAAATAATGTGTATATAGTTATATGATTTCAAGTATGTTTATCTAATACAAATAATTTGCACACAGTTGTATAATTTCAAGTATTTTTATCTAATACAAATAATTTGCACACAGTTGTATAATTTCAAGTATTCTTATCTAATACAAATAATGTGTATATAGTTGTATGATTTCAAGTATTTTTATCTAATACAAATAATTTGCTCACAGTTGTATGATTTCAAGTATTCCTATCCAATTTTGATAATTTAAATACAATTATATGGTTTCAAGTATTCATGTTTAATGGTTGGTAGTTTGTTTTTATGGCATGTAAAACCCTGTTGGGTCATTTAATGCCAAAGCCAGTCTTTTCTTTCAAGCAATCATATGGTTTTAAGTAACTATTCCTATTAACTCTTTACCTACCAAATATCCCCCACTGCTGTACTAAATTTTCTTGGTATTTTTTACCTGTATGATAAGATATTTCAAAATTCAGTATCTATTCACCTCATAACTTATTCTATTCAAATAAAGTCCTATTATTGTTGTAAGCTGAGACCTTCTGCTCAATTATAACGAACTCACCATCAGTTTCTGTACTTTGCTTGGGTGTAGTGAGAGAGCCACTGTGAACGTTTTAAAGTAGGCAAAGAGTTAATGATGATAATAAATATTATCAAAATTGGATAGGAATACTTGAAATCATACAACTGTGTGCAAATTATTTGTATTTGATAAAAATACTTGAAATCATACAACTGTGTGCAAATTATTTGTATTAGATAAGAATACTTGAAATCATACAACTATATACATATAATATATTAAGTATTACTACTAAATACAAATAATTTGCACATTGTTATATGGTTTCAAGTATTCCTACCTAATCCTAATAATTTGCACATTGTTATATGGTTTCAAGTATTCTTGTTTAATTATAATAATTATAAGGTTTCAATTAATTATTTCTATTCAATTGTAATAATCATTCGTTTGCACATAGTTATACGATTTCAACTAACTAATAATAATAATAATAATAATCCTTAGTAAACAATTGTAGCTTCAAGTAACTATTCTTGATACAAATAATTTACACACAATTATATGACATCAAATATATCTAACTTTTATAACTCAAGTATCAGAGTTAACAGAGAAATAATAGGAAGAAACACAATGAGTATTAAGGATAGGATAAAATATTTATTTAAGCAAATATAAAAGGTGAACAGAGTGTTTTGCAATTATTAGGTTGAATTAACAAGTCCTGTGAGATCTCGTTTTTCCCTCGTGAGGTTTTGTCAGACATTATGGGAAAAACAGAATACACTGACTGCATTTTTGCAGAGGGGTAAGATCCACCCACATCCCCGCAATGCCGCCACATGTTGGCCATGAGTGGCGACCCGTGATGCTTCAGAGTGGACCAGGGAGCAATGGTGATGAAGGGGTGCTCCACATTCCCCAAACCTCCAGAACTGGAACCTCACCATCAGATAGAGTTTAACGTCATTCCCAGGACATGTAGACCCTCAGTCACCGCCTTCTAGCACCCATATGATAAAAAGGGGTTGGGGCTTGCCATAAGGGCAATAGGGTTGGGAAAATCATATAGGTGCTAGGGCTTGATGTGACCAGCCGATTGATCGGAGGGGGCCTCTACGACCGCCCGTCTAGCCCAAAATAGGGCCAAAGTTGGAGTATTGCAGCCACTTTGGTTCTATCCTTAAGTATTATGGGTCGCCACCCACGGCCAACAGGTGGCCCCATTGGGGGAGCCTTACCCCTCTGCAGAGGTGCAGTCGCTGCATTCTAATGCCCCAACCAACAGGGCGGCAGTAGTAATGGATCTACAAGACTAGCTGGCAGGACTGTATACTAATGGTAGATAAGAGAGAGAATAGTCCTAAAGGCTGTGGAAGGCAGGGACAGTATCAAACATGAGGAGGCAAGATGGCGGAAAGAGAAATATGAGAAAGGCAAACAATTTGGTGCTAATCAAATGACTCATGCTAAACACAAGAGAGCCGTTAGGGAAACATAGACGATATCAGAATGCAGCTAAAACGCCAGTGAATTACGAGTCAACAAAATTTCTGGCAAGAGTTTTATTCTCAAAAGTTTTGATAAAGCATGTCACACAGCATAAAGTGCATTTCACCCGCTTCCCCCCCCCCCCAAAAAAAAAGAAATCACCCACAATGCATGGAGGCCGTGTGCATTGTTGTCATGTCAACAAAAGAATCAGAAAATCTACGGATTGTCATAAAATTCATTTGACATGATTTCAACAATTTTTTCCTTTCTTTCTCCTAAGCCCCCCCTCCCCCATCCACCGACATATGGTAGTCTATTATCAACACTAAATCTAAAGTACAGGTCTACAAGTGCACCTGCTCCGAAAGAATTTCAAATATTATTTATAACTCATAACTCATACAATAAAATATTAAGTTCCATTCAGAAAAAAATCCAAGAGACAATTCCTATAACAATTTTATTAATATATAAACAAGCAAGATACAAAAGATATATATATATATATATATATATATATATATATATATATATATATGTGTGTGTGTGTAGGTGTGTGTGTGTGAGAGAGAGAGAGTGAGTGTGTGTGTATATATATACATATATATATATTTGTGTGTGTGTGTGTGTGAGAGTGAGTGTGTGTATGTATATATATATATATATATATATATATATATGTGTGTGTGTAGGCGTGTGTGAGTGAGTGTATATATATATATATATATGTGTGTTTGTGTGTGTGTGTATATGCGTATCTATATATATGTGCATGCATATATATATATATATATATATATATATATATGACTCATCTGAGGATTGCATAACCATGAAACTTTAAGTTATGAGTCCAAATCATCCCTAATATCATTACTATTGATATATATATATATATATATATATATATATATATATATAAAGACGGTAATCCCAAAAGTAAGGTCTCCAAAATATTTAGAAATCACAGAAACATTTATTGTTTATTGCCAATGATGTTTACATCATTTTAAAGTTACAACATGTAACTATTTTTCTACATAATTGCCATTTTGGTCAATGCAGCTTACTACCATTTTGCTGAGGAACCATTGACCCCTTGTCATCATAGCAAACTTCCTATACCACATGCAGATGTTTTTGTCATCCACATGGCGTAGTGGATATAGGCATTGAGTTAATACAATTCTAAGTGACAGTTATCTCTAGGCTGCTGGTTCAATCCTGGTCAAGGGCGACAGTAACATAGAATAATTAACATAGCTCAACACTTGTACCCAGTCATGGTTAACGTAATGAGAACAATCTACCCCCCGTGGATTGAATAAAGGGTTCGGTTCGAAGTTCTGTGAAGGCTCCCAATTATGACAAGAAGGTTCCTGAGTCTGACAAGAAATACATGAAGAAAGCCAGAGGGTACATCGGCCGAAATGTTGTGCAGATAACAATAAAGACGAGTACAATAGTCCGAATAATCCAAATAATGCTTTTATGGTGTTCTTTTATCTATACAAAATAACTAAAGATTTCAACGATGGAATCTGATAAAAAAATTGGTTATTTCCTATAAGTCTAACATAAACAAAGGGAAACTACTCTTGACTGATAAATTATTTATTCATTTATTGATCTACTAGGAAAAAAGAAGACGGGGTTAAGGTTAGGGTTTAGGGTTAGTTTAATGGGAAAATAAATAAATAATTTATCAGTCAAGAGTGGTTCCTCTTTTATCATGTTAGACTTATAGGAAATAACCAAAAAATGTTTCCTTTTTAAATTCAATAAAATAAAATAAAATAAAATAAAATAACATTTGTTGTAATTATTAAATCTATAATATAAAAAAATAAGATATTTTTTTTTTGTCTAAATCTAAAAGGCATTTTTGTTCCTTGATAATAATCAATTGTATGTTAAACAGTTCTAAAGGATTTTTTTGTGTTGATAGATTTTTTCCCCACCTAATGTCTGCAGTACTTTTAAACATTTAATTTCATTGAAATATTTCATAGAATTATTAAAATAAATAAAAACCTGAGAGATAACTGCCAGGCACGTTTGGATAACTCAGAATTCACAATTGATTCAAAAGTTACAACACTTTGTAATTAGATGAGAAAACATATATGAGAGGATAACAAAATGGCTGGCAATTGACTCCATTTTGTTCACACAGCAAATAATTTGCACGTCTTAATTAAGTCATTTTGCCACGAGCGACAAGAAGAAAATTTCTTTTAAATAAGGCACAAATTAATTAATATGGTAAATCTCTCTCTTTTAAAAAAAAAAAAAAAAAAAGAAAAATAAGAAAAGCATTTTTTTTTTTTTTTTTTTAAAGAGTAGAAAGTGAGAATCTCTTTAACTTAAATCTTAGAGGCAGTCGGTCCAAATTAGTATTGCTATAATCCAGAGTAATTACTAATAGTATAAATAGCTCTTACAAAATGTGTTACAGCAACACTTATGGTTGGAGATCAGCTAGTAGTACAGGGTCCAACCGAACAATCTCTCAAATCTAGAACATAAACAAAAACAAAAACAATGGCATAGATCTAACAACATTAGATCTAATTGTTGAAATGAGTGATAGTTGGTATCTATCATTTCCTCAAACATTGTATAAACATAAATATTGTACAAATCCCGACAAAAGTAATAACAAACAGACTTTATTGTCTAACCAAATTCTAATGAAAACAATACAAAACAGAATAGATGAACGTCCTAAGTAAAAGAGTATTTTTTAGATAGTCTCGAGTCTACTAAATTGAGAATATAATAATGGATGTCAACTCGTGTTTGAGTAAGACCATTTCCGGTTTTTATTTTTTTATATCATAGTTGGGTGGAAAGTAAGAATCATGGACTTCAAATCTTTCAAACACTCAAGATCAATGAGTTTTATCTGCAGTTTGAATGTTACGTCTTCATAGTCGGCATTGAAAAGCAAAGAAAAAATTTTGAAAGTTGGAACAACAGGTCAAGGCAGAGCTGAATTGATCAAGATAGACCTGAACGCATCAAAAGGATGAGATTGGGGTAGCCCTGAACGCATCAAAAGGAACGGATCAGTGTATACCTTAACGCACTGAAAGGAACGGATCGGGGTAGATCTGAACGCACTGAAAGGAACGGATCGGGGTAGATCTGAACGTACTGAAAGGAACAGATCGGGGTAGATCTGAACACACTGAAAGGAACGGATCAGGGTAGATCTGAACGCATCAAAAGGATGAGATTGGGGTAGCCCTGAACGCATCAAAAGGAACGGATCAGTATATACCTTAACGCACTGAAAGGAACGGATCGGGTAGATCTGAACGCACCGAAAGGAACAGATCGGGGTAGATCTGAACGTACTGAAAGGAACGGATCGGGGTAGATCTGAACGCACTGAAAGGAACGGATCGGGGTAGATCTGAACGCATCAAAAAGAACGGATCGAAGTGACCTGAATGCATAAAATAGGAATGGATTTAAACCTGAACGCATCGAAAGGAATGGATCAGAGTGAACCTGAACGCATCGAAAGGAATGGATCAGAGTAAACCTGAACACATCAAAAAAGGACTGGATCGGGGTAGACCTGAACACATTGAAAGGAAAGGATCTGGGTCAACCTAAACACATCGAAAGAACGGATCAAGGTAAACCTGAACGCATCAAAAGGAACAGATCTTGGTAGATTTAAACACATTTCAGATTAAACAGATCAAGACAGAAAGTCATGAAGGAATAATTCTTGTGAAAAATGAATAATTACAATTTTTGCTGTTAGCAAATTAATTAATAAACGGGAAATAAGAAAAATCTAATAAAAAATTTTTTCTCTTTTCTTTAAGATTTTTTTTAAATGTAAAATGGGCAAATTCAAGCTATCATGATTTTCTCTTTATAATAATTCAAAGTTAAAAAATAAAAGACAAAAAATAAAAGACAAAAAAAAAAAAAAAGAAAAAGTCTGATGACAATGAAGTTTCAAAGTAAAGGAATTTTGTTTCTTGTTAAATGTATCTATTTCACCATTAGTTTATCAGATTCTATCCTATCAGGCTTTTTCTTGGTCCGTTGCTGCCGTTTGTAAGATATGGGAATTGATGAGTCTTATTCTGTTACATGTTAGCAGTGGGAAGAGAGTTAAAGTTGTTCTTCACTTGTTCTAGTTGCCTACCAAGACTAAAGTCTAGTCTACTCTACTATTTCACCCAAGGGAAAAAGAGATATATTCATGCCTTTTCCAAAGACACAGCAGGAACATGACCACTGCTCCTTATTGATTTGACTGTTAAGCCAACTTCACACAGACACATTGTATGTATATATATATATATATATATATATATATATATATATATATATATATATATATATACTAGCAAATATATGCACCCTCCGGGTGCAAGTATTTAAGTTTTAATGTAATAAAATATTGTATTAAATTAGAAAGACTAATAAAACTAAATAAGAATACAGATAAAAAGATTTAAAACAGAGGGAGTATAATAAAAGATTTGAAACAGAGAGAGTATAATAAAAAATGGAACAACTGAAACTTACTCTTCCATCACTCTCGTATTTCATTGTTATTTTTTCTAATTTAAGTATTTAGTTATAAGAGGAAGTAAAGAATAAAATGACAATTATTTTATCTTGTTAATGGATTTCATTTAAGATTCATTGAAGAGATTTTTGCTTATATTCATTAAAATAAAACCAAACAGTTAGAAATCAATAATACTAAGCACATATTTATTAAATTCGATTTTTTAATATTAATATGCAAATTAGCATTCCCTTTCACACTGTAAACCGCTATTTTGTTGTATATATAAATATAATTGCATGTTGTCAGTACGTAGACATAGTTAACAGTATTAATAATGTAAGACAATTTTATTAATAATTGAGGTTTAGATAAAAATAAAATCATGGAGAATGTGATGTCAATAACTAAGAAAATTGTGACTTGAGTAGGAATATAGTTTCGGTTACAGACAGAAAAACACACTATCTCCATTATAATAAGATATATATATATATATATGATAAAGGAAATGACTTACCGGGAAATAAAATATTGAGTTAACTGCAATATTGATGGTTGATACAAGTATTAACCAGACTGTTAAACCAACTTCACACATACAGATTGTATGTATATATATATATATATATATATATATATATATATATATATAAGTGCTTAATTGGAGTCGTACCTACTCTAAACAAATCATAAAATCTAAGAAGTCCGTTTAGTGTAGAGGTTATGGGATCGGCCTGTCAGCTTGGCAGTCCAGTTTCAAATCACGCACAGGGCGGTCTTCCGATCTATAGCTCTGCTGATGAGGCCTAATAGGCCGAAATGTACATACAGAGATTGATTTTTCTCGATTTGTTTAGCCATACATTTAATAGGTATTCCCGCCTAATTCATTATTAATTAATTAATTTTCAAAATTAGGTACGACTCCAATTAAGCACTTATTCTCCCAAAAATTATCGGCAAAAAGCCATTCTAAACAAACCTTGTTTATATATATATATATATATATAAAAGGGGACTCTCTCATCAATTTTCGACGCATGAGTGTTCATCGAATGAAAACCAACACAGTGGTTTGTTTATAGTGGTGAAGGCTTGTGTTGGACCATTCCACACTTTTTGGCACAGTCGATAGGAAAGAATTGGTGCATCAAGGAATGCCACGAACCCAATCAACAACTGCCCTCAGGAATTTTGAATTCAGAGTTATCCCTCTCCTAGACTGGTTACCTACCCAAGGTTAAAGAGTCCAGTCTGCCCTACTATTTAACCATAGCTGGAGGGAGAATATATGGATTCATACCTTTCCCAAGGGTATTAGCGCTATGTGAAATGCCAACAGCTTCGTCTAGGAATTGAACTCAAACTGATGAGTCCATTTTCCACGACTCTAACCACTAGTCCACGCGCCTATATATATATATATGATAAAGGAATGACTTACTGGGAAATAAAATACTGAGTTAATCACAATATTGATGCTTGAAACAAGTATTAACCAGATAGGTCAGTGTTATAACGAATATAAAGTGCTCAATACTTTAGTAGAGTGGATTTAGTATTACAGTATTAGTATTGAAATAATCTACCCTAGTTTCACCATAAGGATCTTCAGGGTTAATTCCAATGAATTAATCAAGATATTGATTAATTACATCCAATTGCTGAAGTGAATATTGCAATTATGACCATTGCGAAACTGTGCTAGACAAGGGATATTGCTTTTGCACTTGTTAGGGTCCCATCAAACCTATAGTCAAGATTATAATCAAACATTTAGAAATGAATCAAATTTTGGCATTAAATAACCCATAAGGAGATGAAATGCCGTTAGATAACCAAACCAAACCTATAGTCAAGATTATAATCAAACATTTAGAAGTAAATCAAATTTCAGCATTATATAACCCATAAGGAGATGATATGCCATTAAACAAATAAACAAAACAAAAACTAATACCAATGATTTTCAAACAGATCTATTTAACTCATAGAGGGGATCATAACAGATACTACCACTCTGGGTCAGAGAGGACCCAGGGGGAGGGGGTAAGGGCAATGAAAGAGAATCCCACACTCTACAGAACTCTAGAACTGGAACCTCACTTTCAGTTTAATGTCATACCCAAACCACTCCTATTGGGGTGGGTTGGGGGCGGGGTTCTTTCTGTAGAAGATTCAGTTGTATTGAGGATTGAACTGACAATCCTATTCATCTGCAAGATTTACTGGCTAACCACTACGCTACAGCAATTCTCCTTTGAAGATTATATTAATCAGGAAGTTCATTAGTAGGTTTAAGGTGAGGTCAGTCGGTGCATAAGTAGTCACGCTTAGGATAATGTCAGTAAGTTCGTTTGTGTTGGATATTGGGGGGGGAAGGATGGGGGGGGCACCAACCCCCTGCTACTCTAGTCTCTACTCCCCCAATCCTTTTCAATTAATCAAAGGCAGCAACAGAAAAAGAAAACATAAAAGACCCAATTCCTTTTTTTTTTTCCCAAAACGGTTCCAAGATTAGATACAAACACCTCAAAGACTTTTCTTTCTTTTTTTTTTTAAAAGGAGTTATGGCTGTTGTCAATGAATTAGAGTGTCAAGGTCGTGCAGAGGATGTAGTACGTTAAGAGGTCAAAGTTCAGAAGTCAGTGAATAAGTCTCATCTTCAAAAGTTTTCTTATTCAGGGAGTGGGGTGGGGTAAGATGCTTTAATTGTATGACTTGCAGAAATTCTACCACAGATTAAATGAGAGATCAAGTCGGAGTCTTTGAATTTCTTACAGGAAGACCCCAGGAGACTTGTTGTCACTCAGACTCCAGTGAACGACCATCAACTGTTCTGAAAACTTTCAAGGAATGAAATAATAATAATGATAATTCCAAGCCAGAAGCCCAACTGCCCTGTCGGTGGCGCGTTAAAATACACCGACTGCACCTCTGAAGAGGGGTAATACTCTCCCAATGGGGCCACCTGTTGGCTGTGGGTGGCGACCTGTGATGCTTATGGATAGAACCAGGTGGTTGAGTAGTCCATGACTTGCAATACTCCACTTTGGCCCTTTCTTGGGCTAGACAGCCGGTTGGAGTGACCCCCTCCGATCAATCGGCTGGTCACGTCAAGCCCTAGAACCTATATGATTGCCCCAACCCTATTGCTCCTATGGCAACCCCCAACCCTTTCTATCATATGGGTGCTAGAAGGCAATGGCTGAGGGTCTTAATGTCCTGGGTATGACATTAAACTATCTGATGGTGAGGTTCTAGTTCTGGAGCTCTGGGGAATGTGAAATACACCTTCATCCCCATTACTCCTAGGTTCACTCTGACCTGGAGTGGTAGTACCTGTTAGGGTCCCATCTATGCGTTAAATAGAAAAATGTTAATAAAAAAATTGAGTACCCATTAAGAATGAATTTATTTAAAAACTGTTTATTAAATCATTAAATGACCCACCAAGGTTGATATGCCATAAAACAAAACAACAAACAGAATAGCTCACCATGAACTTACATACTTTGTGTTTCACATAGCGCTAATACCCTTGGGAAAGGTGTGTGTTGTAACTTGAGTAACAGAGTTAATTGAGCATAATAGGAAGAAATACAAGTATTATGGATAGGGAAAAAGGTTTACTAAGCAAAGAAAAAAGATGAACAGTAATTAACAAAAGTTCTGTAAGATCATGTTTCTCTCTTATGAGGTTTTGTCAGATATCACTTAAAGGAAAAAACAGAGGATTCCATTCTCATTATTTAGATACTATATGACAGTATGCATCCAACTATTTTCCCTCCAGCTATGGGTAAATAGTAGGACAGACGGGGCTCTTTAACTTTATTTAAGCAGTCTAGGAAAAGGAAAACTCTGAATAAAACCTATTAAACTCTGCTTAAAAACTTCCCACATCCTGCTCGTGTGGAGGTGTTAGGTAAATACATATATCCAAATATACTCTTGGGAAAGGTATGCATCTAACTGTTCTCCTTCCAGCTATAGATGAATAGTTGGACAGACTGGGCCCTTTAACCCTGGTTATGGAACCAGTCTAGGAGAAAGATAAAACTCTAAATTCAAACCTGTTAAACCTCGACTTTATTTTGTATCCTACACAGGTGGAGAGGTTGGTAAATATATATATATATATCTTTATTCTTTCTATTAAACTTACTTAGGTAATCATCATCATCAAAGCGTGCCGACAGCATGGATTACCACGACTATCCCTTGCCACCCATCCCTATTGGTCATTGCTACTGGCAGGTTTCCTGTATGGCATCTATTGAAGTCAGTTAGTCTACTGTTGGTTTTAATAACAGCAGCTAAGTACAACTCAAGCAGTGTCCAAGACAATTATTCTTCAGCATCCAGAATCCACACAGAGCTGATTGACATGGGTTAGGAGTTTGTGCTTGTTTCTCCAGCATGTCTTGCTCATCTTACTAGGATGGTTTGTGCAATAGGAGGTAAGTGGCCATATAGCTACTTTTTTGTTTGTTTTTGGTGCTGTTTCCAGGATTTATCCATGAGAGTATGCAGCATCCCTGTGTAGTTCACATCTAGCCTTTTCTCTAAGCATTTCATTATAGTCCAAGCGGTGCAGACATACAGTAGCACTGACACAGCTACAGCTTGGAAGAATTCTCTCTTTATTTTATCAGAAAGATCAGATTTTCATATATATATATTTACCAACTCCTCCACACGAGCAGGATGCAACACAAGGTCAATTTCTTAAGCGGAGTTTAACAGGTTTGAATTCAGAGTTTTCCTTCTCCTAGACTGGTTACCTAGCCATGGTTAAAGAGCCCAGTTTGCCCTGCTATTTACCCATAGCTAGAAGGAGAATTGGATTCATACCTTTCCCAAGGGTATTAGCGCCATGTGAAATGCCAACAGCTTTATCCAGGAATTGAACTCGGGTTGATGAGTTCATTTCCGATGATTCTAACCATTAGACCATGCGCCTCCATCAGATTTTCATATAATCAATAATCTATCGAAGTTCATACCTTTTCTATGCGTATATTGGTATCACTTTCTGTAGATAAGATATTACTACCTAGGTATGTGAACTGGTCTACTAATTTTAGAAGCTTACCATACAGTGTGGTGATGCTTCCAGCTTACCTTAGTTCATATAGATACCCCACCTTCTCAAGGCCACAAAGCAGTGATCCGGCTTGTGCAGGTGTATTTACGAGAAGTACTAGATCATCTGTGTAGTCTGTATCTGTAATAGTCTCTGAGGGATATCACTGGCGTGCATTTTTTAGCATGAAGCCTTTTTTTCTTTTATGAGATCTAATAATGTTCATAGTATATAATCTAGGCATATCATAAATATAGTAGACAAGTAGGGAGAGTAGCCTATTGTCAGTATTAACTGGACAGTGAGGGAGTCTATCTCCTTTTCATTACCACTGAACCAGGGAAATTGTTTTGTGTCTGAGGTGGAGCGCCACACCTACCACCAGTTCTCTACTTTACCACACAAATCCACATTGTGCTACTCTATGCGCCGAGTTGGTGAGGGCTGATATCAAACCCGGAACCATGTGGTTCCAAGGCAAGCCGGTTTAGCTCAGTCAGTAGAGCATTATAAATATGAATGGTACTAATGTATGTCCTTGTAGGACTCCAGCAACTTTTCTCCAACTAATATTCTTTAAGGAAAATAAAATGACGAAACAAAATTTAGTTGCTCGTATTAGTTTTGGCCAAAACAAATATGCTTACATATTTATATCAGCATGTTGCCTATATAATGGCATGCACATAATTGTTGTGAGCTCTTAAATCAGCCATGGTAAAGTGAAGTCCCTTTGCGTATTAAGCCCATGTCTCGAGAGCAATATCATATTACCAAAATGTTTTAGGTATATTAGTTTAACTCAAGCTTTGTATATATATTCATATTTTCTGTTCATTGTAAAACTTTTATGTCAATTCTCCTTTTGCATGTTACTTATCTATTAATTGTAATTCAATAAATTTTTGTTTTCTTCTACTTCTTCTCTAGGGTAAGTCTAAATTTATGAAATATTTTGGTTGGTTTTTATGGCATGTCAACCCTTGTTGGGTTATTTTATGCTGAAGACATGTAGTTTTATTCATTCTTGATTGGTATTCAACTTTTATTTAAAAAAAAAAAAAAACACATTTTCGTTTTTAAACTCATTTTTTTTCTATTTAACCCATAGATGGGACCCTAACAGGTACTACCACTCCGGGTCAGAGTGACCTGGAAGTAATGGTGATGAAGGTACTCCAGATTCCCCAGAGTCCTAGAATTGGAATTTCACCATCAGATAGAGTTTAATGTCATACCCAAGACATTAAGACCCTCAGCCACTGCTTTTTAGCACATATATGATAAAAAAGGTTTGGCGCTTGACATAAGGGCAATAGAGTTGGAACAATCATATAGGTGCTAGGGCTTGACGTGACTAGCTGATTTGATCGGAGGTGGTCTCTCCGACTGGCCATCTAGCCTAAGTAAGAGCCAAAGTGGAGTGTTGAATGTTATGGACTGCTCAACCATCAGGATTCCATCCTTAAGCATCACAGGTCGCCACACACAGCCAACAGGTGGCTCCATTGTTGGAAATAATTTGGTATGTGCTATTTCGCAGTGTGTATATCACATGACATACTGTGCATTGCTTCACTCTATTTGTGATTTAAAAATAGCAACAATCACAAAAATAATCAGAAATGATTTGCCTATTGTTTCTACTGTAGCTATGTCAGTACTACTGTATGGTGGCACCACTTGGACTAATGAAACACTTGGACTAAACATGAATGCTATATGTCATTCTAATAAATCTTGTAAGCAGCACTTGTTGGAGTAATTGTGATATATAGACTAGCCTAGGTTACGTGGTTTACTCCTCCGGCCAATCAACAAGCCATACTGATACATTACTTAAACACTGATACTTGCCACAGTTCACTTGCAATCATTGAGGAGGAACTTACGACCATTGATGAAGGAACTGAGGACTCTTTACCTCTTTACCAGAAGAACCAAAGGATTCATTATCGGAGGACTCTTTACCAAGAATCCAATTCCACTGGACAAGCGCTCTGGCCTAAGACCTACAGGTTAGTAAAACACATTGTAATAAATATAAAATAGCATTTGTAGGGCCACTTACCTCCCATCTAAAAACCCATCCAAGGACCTGTTTACAATATGGGTAAAAATTGCTTATGAATAATTATCCTTTATTTTTTAATAATGACCATCTTACAACCTATATGAGTAAATACTGCTTGTAAAATTTAATAAAAGTAAATCTACATCCTTTATTTTTAATAATGACCATCTTACAACCCGTATGTAATATTAACAAGTACTGCTAGTAAAGTTTAATATAAATGACTCTATATCCTTTATTTATGAAATCAACAGTGATATCCCCACCCCCTCAACAATGACAAACAATTTCAAAAAAAGTATCGAGAATCTATAAGAGTAATCCGCATGTTGTAACAACAAATTAATAACCACCAACAACGTTAACAGAGGGAGAAAAGAATTAGCAAGGATTTAGTCGGGAATGGATTATTGACTTAAGTAATTAACCTTAATTCATAATCTGGGACTAATTTCCTTCAATACAGGTCATAGACAGGATTTTGAAAAATGTAAGGACCCTGATACACAGACATACAAGGTATTGCCAAAAAGTATTAAAAGTTTTGATTGGTTGATTTTATGGCAGGTCAACTCTTCAAGGGTATTTAAAGCTGAAGTCAGTCTTTTTAATTTTTTTTTTACAAAATTACAAGCAATTATATGATGATGATTAACTGTATTCTGCCGCTGTAATAGTTTGGAATATCCTACAGTAGCATTCAGTCCTTTCTCATTTAAAGACGCTGTCAGTTCGTTTGCAAAGGTCCTTAGCTCCCTTAGTCACTTGCCAGATCTTAGGGTTCCCAGTCCTGCATTTTGATGATTTACTGTATTCTGCCGCTGTAATAGTTTGGAATATCCTACAGTAGCATTCAGTCCTTTCTCATTTAAAGACGCTGTCAGTTCGTTTGCAAAGGTCCTTAGCTCCCTTAGTCACTTGCCAGATCTTAGGGTTCCCAGTCCTGCATTTTGATGATTTAGTGTATTCTGAAGCTGTAATAGCTTGGAACATCCTACAGCAGTATTCAGTCCTTTCTCATTTGAAGTCACTCTGTCAGTTCTTTTGCTAGGGTTGTTATCTCGTTCAGTTGCTTGCCATATCTTAGGGCTCCCAGTCCTGAATTTTGGAGGTCCACCTGCAGCTTACCAAGCAAGTTTGTACAGTAGCGGCCCCTTCATGCACAGTAGAGATTTTTGTTCAAGTGTTTCCAGTGGGCAATCCATAGCACATAACTAGTTTGGCAATTTCATTAGATGTTGTTTCCCAGGAGTTATTGATGGTGAACAATAAAAAGGTCACACACAGACACACACATCAATGCTCTTCTATATAAAAAATGGAGCCCTCTGTACACTCTTTACACACAAAGCGATGTGTGTATTAAAACAGTTAAAATCCCCTTCCCATTCTATAAGTGAAGACAGCCTAATGGTTAAGGTGCCGGACTGACACCCAACAATTGGATTCCAATTCCAGCTGTAGGTAGCTTACAAAATGTCTAGCCACACTGAAGAGACTTGATAAGTTGAAACACGTGTCTGTGGATGACCCTATATATATATATATATATATATATATATAATGGCTTCAAGTAGATGATAATAATCATTTGAAAGCAATTATAGTTTCAATCAATTGGCTGGTCACGTCAAGCCATAGCACCTATATGATTGTCCCAACCCTATTGCCCTTATGACACACTCTCAACCCTTTTTATCATATATATATGCTAAAAGGCGGGGGCTGAGATTTAGTGTCCTGGGTATGACATTAAACTGCATCTAATGGTGAAGTTCCAATTTTGGAAATGTAGAGAGTGTGGAGTACCCCTTCCTCACCATTACTCCCAGGTACACTTTGAACCCAAGTGGTAGTACTTGTTATGAGTCCAATCTATGGGTTCAATAAAAAAATAAAAAATGAGTTTGAAAAAACATTTTTTTAAATAATTAAGTTAAAAAAATATATTTTTGTATACCCATCAAGAATGAATAAAAGAAAAACGTCTTCAGCCTAAAATAACCCACAATGGTTGACATGCCATAAAATCCAACCAACTAACCAGTCATGTATGGTTTCAAGTAATTATTCTTGATACCAATAAAGGTAATTTATGAGGAAGTGCGTCCCGGTCTCCTGCCTCAAAAATTGCTACCCAGTGACTATCAAAATAACAACCCCAGCTCATCGTAATTCTTGTTTATTTATCATAATTTGTCGTAATTCTTGTTTAGATATGAAGATGGATATATAGTTTGGAATAGACTTAGATAGATAGATAAACAAAATAATATAGATAGATATGAACAAATGGAGATAGATAGATATTTTCGACAAGTAAATGTATTGGGGGGGGGGGGTCCGCATCTTTTTTGTTGTTGTAATTCTTGTTTATTTAAACTAAAAACAAGACATTAAACAAACATGAATAAAAAAAAATCTTAGTATTTAAAGTAATATAGATAAATATGAACAAATTGAGATAGATAGATAGATATGAAGATGGATAGTTTTGAATAGACTGAGCTGGGTCGTTATTTTAATAGTCACCGGGTAGCAGTTTTTGAGGCAGGAGACCGGGACGCACTTCCTCACAAATTACCCCAATAAATTACACACAGTTATATCTTTTCAATAATTGATTAATTTTAATGGCATGTCAACTCATCTAGGGCTATTTTTTGCCAAGAGGTTCTTCTACACAAATGAGATGTGGCACAGTTAGAGAGAGTATCTGCCAGACATATTACTAAGGAGAGGTTATCAATGTAATAGGGAGGTACTGACTGGGAGATGGATCACCAGGAAACACTAGGTATGCATTTAACATTATAATGGTTAAATTAATTCACTTCCTTTATAATTTGTTCACCTTTGAAGTATCAAACATCGAAGAAGGATTTTTTATTTTTTTAAAAAAAAGAAAAAACAAAATTACTTTGTATTTCATTTTGATAGAACAAAAGTAAATGTCACTAGGATACAGGGAGAAGAAAACGTGAGTAATTATGGGGGGTGGGGGTTAAAATTTTTTTTTTTTTTAAATGAATAAATAAATAAATAGACAAAGAAAAAAGAAGAAAAAAGAGTAACACATATAAAGAAGAAAAAGAAATTAAATGAAAAATTTGAATGAGAAGAAGAAGATAAATTCATAGAAAAAGAAGAAGAAATCCCTAGTAGAAGAAGAAAAAATAAACAATGAAATAAAATGAAAAATTTGAAAGAGAAAGATTGATAATGAAGAACGAAAAAAAAAATGAAGCAAAGAAAAAAGGACAATGAAAATAGTAAATAAAAATATGAATGAGAAAAAAGAAAAAAGGAATTGATAAACTATGAAGACAATGAAAAAGAAAGAAAGAAAATGAAAGATGAAGGTAGAAAAAGAAAAATGAAAGCAGAAAAAGAATGAAAGAAAGAAAGAAAAATAAAGACAAAAAAGAAAGAAATAAGGAAAAAAAGAGAGAGAAAGAAAAATGAAAGCAGAAAAAGAAGGAAAGAAAAATGAAGGTAAAAAAGAATGAAAGAAAAATGAAGGTAAAAATGAAAAGAAAATGAAGGTAAGCAAAGAATGAAAGAAAGAAAAATGAAGGTAAGAAAGAATGAAAGAAAGAAAGAATGAAGGTAAAGAAGAATGAAAGAAAGAAAAATGAAGGTAAAAAAGATGAAAGAAAGAAAATGAAGGTAAAAAAGAATGAAAAAAGAATGAAGGTAAAAGAATGAAAGAAAGAAAGAATGAAAGAAAGAAAGAATGAATGAAAGAAAGAAAGAAGGTAAAGAAAGAAGGTAATTAAAGAATGAAAGAAAGAAAATGAAGGTAATTAAAGAATGAAAGAAAGAAAGAAAAATGAGGTAATGAAATAAAGAAGAAAAGAAAGAAAAAGAAAAGCAGGAAAAAAGAAAAAGAAAGAATGAACATTTTTTTTAATTGAAAGAAAAAAGATGAACAATAAACAAAGGAAAAATAGACAACAGAAAAAAATAAAGTAAAAAAAATAAATAAAATAAAATAAAATAAAAAGAATAAAAAATATGAAGACAGAGGTGGGGCGGGGGAGAGAGTCAAATTTTAAAAAAAGCTAAAGACTGACATAGAACAAAGAAAATTAAAGAAAAACTGAATTAGATAAACATAGAAAAGAAAAGAAAAAAAAATCTGAATGAAATAAAGTAGATGAGGAAGACTTAAGAGAGGTAGATTCAGATAATTATTCAAGCGAACTTGTGCACGAAATGCAAACGTTTTATGGACTCATTACAACGTAGACGCACTTGAAAACATTGTCTACTCAGATGGTTATCAAGCGAACGGGTTAATTTAACCTTCCGAACTTCAAATCTTATTTAATTTCGCTATAATTAACAATTTTCAGATCAGTTACACCAATTCTCGATAAGAATCCTTTTGAAATATTCAGCCTGATTAAAAATAAATTTTTTTTCTTTCCTTTCTTTCTTCTTAAGAATCTTTTATTCTAAACAAACCTAAAGGCCGCCATCTACAGCAAGTAAGTTCAATGCTAAATTACTTTGCATATATATATATATATATGTATTTACCAAACCCTTCCACACGAACAGGATGTGACACAAGATCAATTTTTAAGCAGAGTTTAACAGGTTTTAATTCTGAGTTTTCCTTCTCTTAGACAGGGTTGCTTAATCAGTAGGCAAAGAGTTAAAACTACTGCAAAAAAAAACTCTTGTGGAGGCTGACTTTAGTGTAATGGTTATCGTCATAGGAAATGGAATCGGCAAATCCTGGATACGGCTGTTAGCGTTTCACTACACTAATTCCCTTGGGAAAGTTACAAATCCATCTATTCACACACCTTCCCCTACGATAGGTAAATAATAAGGCAGACGTGTTTCTCTAGCCTTGTTAAGCAACATGTCTAACAGAAGAAAAACTCTGAATTCAAACCAGATGTAATATGCTTCAAAATTGACCTTGTGTCACATCCTGCTTGTGGTGAAGGTGAACTAAGGGATTATCAATGGTCAGGAATTAAGGCATGTTTTATTAAAAGAATTATTTCAAATATATATTAATTTCCATTTTATAAAGTTTTTAAAAAATCTTAGAATATATTGAGTATTTACCCAACCTCTGCACACGAGCAGGATATGGCACAATGTCAATTTTTTAAGCAGAGTTTAAAAGTAAAGTCAGCGGAAAGGCGTATTGTCAGTATTAGCTGAACAGCTAGGGAGTCTACCCCTTTTTGCTAGTGCTAGACCAGGACCAGGGAGATTGTTTTTGCTGTGGTGAAGCCCTACACCTACCGTCAGCTCCTAGATGTTTTACCACACAGATTAGTTTACCCAAGCTGTGTTACATATGTGCTGAGCTGACGAGGACCGGTATCAAACCCAGAACCTTGTAATTCCTAGGTAGATATTCTACCGACTGACCTAAACTGTCCCCATAAAGAGTTTTTAATAGGTTTGAATTCAGAGTTTTTCTTCTAAAATTGTTGCCATACCAAGGTTAAAGAGCCCAGACTGCCCTGCTATTTACCCATAGCTGGAGGGTTTGGTTGTTTTGTTTTAGAGCATATCAACCCTTTCCGGGTCATTTAATGCCGACTCACTTTTGATAAATAAAGGACTCAGATTGCTTACAGTATCTGTTGTTATGGCTGGAGGGTAAATAGTTAGAGCCATACCTTTCCCAAGGGTATTAATGGAATTTGAAATACAAACAGCCTTGTCTAGATTTGAAACTCTGAGTATTATTAAGTACTAGCAAGACCTATGGATATACCAAAGTATGATAATTTAATTATTACAACGTTTGATATGTTTACTTAAGAGCTATTGCCAAATAGTTCAATATGTAAAAAGTATAATATTCTTTGATTTAACTCTCTCTCTCCCTCTCACACTCTTTTTTCCTTCTTTTCATTATGTTGGATTGAAACAGATTAGCATTATCACTTACATGTGCTCACTCCTCTCTCTTTCTTTCCCATACTCTCTTTCTTTCTTATCATATTTTTTCTGTGTAGCATGTCCTTTTTCTTCCCTTTCTTCCTTTCTAATAAAAACAAAATGGTCCATTTTTTTAGCTGAGGTGACAACACTCATAAGAGATAAGAATTTTGCAGATAAGCTACACCAGATAATCAGGAGTTACATTTTTTTTCATTTCATCTTGGACAATTTGGACAGTCTCATTTTTAACCAGAGGGTGTTGCAAGATGATAATATTTGTATAATTAAGGAACACGAGTATTAATATATAGATGTCTTTTGTCCATTTTTAGTGAGTTTGATTCTCACTTGCCTTGTGCCAAACTAAGAAAAATTTAATAAATGCAAAACTTTTCCTTTTGTTGTATTTAAGATTCATACCAGTTTTTAATTTTCTAGTTTCTTTGCACCAATAAAGAGTCTTTTATATTGTTCTGTACAAAAGAAAATAGTTGGTATTGACATGACCCATATAGGAGATGATGTGCCAGGAAATAGATATTCTCAGGACAAACTAAGTAAAATCGTCGGGGTGGCCTAAAGTCGGTATCAGACAGACAGCAAGGGAGTCTATCCTCTTTTCACTCGCACTAGACCAAGGAGATTGTTTCTGGTGACTGAAGCGGAGCATCACACCTATCATCAGCTCCTCACTTTACTGCACAGATCCCTGTGCTACTTATACGCTGAGTTGGTGAGGTACAGTATCAAACCCGAAACCTTGTAGTTCCTAGACTGACACTCTACTGACTGAGCTAAACCGGCCTTATAATTATACCTGTTTTTAATTTTCAAGTTTCTTAGCACCAATAAAGAGTCTTTTATATTGTTCTGTACAAAAGAAAAATAGTTGGTATTAACATGACCCATATAGGAGATGATGTGCCAGGAAATAGATATTCTCAGGACAAACTTCTTAGTTCTATTGTGTGCAAGTTCAATGTACCATCATCGTTTGTGCATTCCAGGTGCATTTAATTTACTTGTTAATTAGTGAACAGCAAGTAAATAACAATCAATTGTCTCTGTGGTGGACCAATATGTCTGCGGAACCTCTTGGAGCCGATTTGTAAAACCAGGAAGCAAAGCTGATTCTATTTATTTTGTTTTTCTTATGTTTTATTACTTGATTGACTTCGAGAATCCACCTCGAAGAATAAAAATGAATTTTTTTTTTCCCTTACACAATAAGAAAGTATTTTTTGGTGTTTTTTTTTTTTTTTTTTTACCTATAATTAAGCCTCATTAACTTTCTCAAAATGTTTGTGTTAATTTTTTTTTTTTTTTTTAATCTTACTTTAAAATGTATTGAAAAGGAAAGTAATTTTTTTTTTTTTTTTTTTTTTCATACCATTAAATTTTCTTTCCTATGATGCTTCAGTTAACTTTGTATTCTGCCATATTTTTTTTTTTCACTTGTTTAAAAAAAACAGAGAAAACAAAACAATTTTTTTCCCTCACTTTCAGAAAATTAAAGCACTTTTTTTTTTTTATATCAATGATTTAAAAAAAAAATTTTTTCCCCCCTTGAGATGGAGTCATTGAATAGAAAATCGGTGAAGTTCATTCATTTTTTTTTTTTTTTTTTTTTTTTTTTTTCTGTCGGAGAAGCAAGAGGGGTAGACTTCTAATTTTCAGTTAACATTTAACTGTTCAAATTTTGCAGATCAGGGATTTTTTTTTTTTTTTCAGAGTGGCAATCTCTCATGTTTGTTGTTGCGATACAGTCAGTTTTTTTTTCGTGCTTACTATTCATTAATCTTACATCTCCAATTACCCCTGGATATTTGTTGAATTGAGAGAAAAGAAAATTGAGGTGGGGTTAAGAAAATTTTTTAAAAAAACAAAAGAGCAAAAAAAAAAACCCAAAAAACTTAACTTGAGATGATAACAAAGAATTTTTTTTTAAAGTTATCTATATACTGTAGGTATCACTGATTTTATAGTATGTATTTACCCAACTAATTTCAACAAACTGGCTTGTACAGCAGGATCCAAAAGTCTAATCATCCCTACATATTGTTTTTGACTTTCATTATTCTTTATGGTATTATTTTCATAATACCATATATAAGTTATTTTTATTTCTCTGAATGTTTTAGATGAGGCTTGAAGATTAGTATTATCTGCGTTATTCGGACTATTGTCCCCATCTTCATTGTTATTTGCACAACGTTTCGGCTGATATGCCCTCCGGCCTTCTTTAGGTATTTCTTGTCAGACTCGGGAACCTTCTCGGACTCGGGAACCTTCTTTACATACAACAAGAAAGTTCCCGAGTCCTGTGACTTGGTATGGGGGCATATATATTTATATCCCATCCTACCTGTGGCAAACAGGTTGGGTAAATAAGAGTGTCCCATCTCGGTCTAATGGTTAGCAAACTAATCTTGTAGGCCCCATTACTAATTAATAGCAAGTTTGATCCTAGCTGGATTCCCCATACCTGCAAACTTGTGTCACATCCTACCTGTGGCAAACAGGTTGGGTAATTAAGGGAGTCCCATCTTGGTCTAATGGTTAGCAAACTAGTCTCACAGATCCATTACTGATGAATAGCAAATTCAGTCTTCACTGGATGCCCCATACTTACAAGGTTGTATCACATCTTACCTATGCTAAACGGGTTGGGTGAATAAGGGTGTCCCATCATAGTTTAATCATTAGCAAGCTAGTCTCACAGATCCATTACTACTGAATAGTGAGTTTGATCCTCACTGGATGTCCCATACCTGTGACCTTCTATCATATTCTACACATGGCAAATAGATTGGGTAAATAAGGATGTCCCATCAGGGTGAAATGGTTATCTAGCAAACAGGTTAGGTAAATTCTTATATCCAACATAAGAAAAGAAAAAAGTTTTTGATCCTTTGGTCTATATCATCTAGATAAACATTATCCGCCCAGATATATTAACTTTGAATAGACAACCCAAAAGAGATTTTGGATTATTTTGGAGAAAAGAAAGCAGGATCTTAGATTTCATCAAATACATTGAAATTAATTTTTAATCTATGAATTAGCAATATTTATGGAAATTCTACTTTTTATAACATTTCAATTTCTTATTTTGATATTTGAAATTTACTAAGAAAACTTTATTAATCTTTTTGTTTTGAATATACCATTTTATTATTCATCTGATTTTTTAAGACAAGGCTTGATGACTTTTATTATTTTGATTTTTCAGACTGTTGTCCTCATCTTTATTGTTATATACACAACGTTTTAGCTGATGTGGCCACCGGTTTTCTTCAGGTGTTTCTTGTCGAACCTGGGTGCCTTCATGAAACTTCGAACCGAACCCTTTATTCAATCCGCAGGGGTAGACTGTTCTCTTTCCGTTAACCATGATCAGGTACAAGTGTTAAGCTATGTTAAGTATTCTATGTTATAATTGCCCTTGGCCAGAATTGAACCTGCAACCTACAGATGATTCGTCACACAACTGTATTAAGTCAACCCGTATACCTGTTGCACCATGCACATATCTGCAGAAACATTGTGTATATAACAATAAAGATGAGGACAACAGTCTAAAAAACCCTTTTATTAGTTTAAACTTTATCTAAGCTTCTACGTGTCTTTTGAGTGTCTGCTTGTGTCCCAACTGCCCTGTGACAGCCATTGCAAGTGAGTTTCATTTTCAGTAGATGCTTCATACTGCTGGCCTTGTGCCAAACAAATTTTGATAAATGGTTACATTCAACTTTAGGTTTATGGAGTTTTTTTTTTTTAAAGTTTTATTTGGGGATAGGGAGAGTGAGGCGGGAAAAAAAAAAAAGAAAAAAAAAAGGAAAAAAAAAGTACAAACCAAATGTTTTTCGGTCTTCCAAAATTTCTCGTTGCTCACAGCTATGACGGAGAATATTATCTACAAATGTAAAGGAGACGAAACATAAGAAAAATCATTTAATTTATTGGTTGAGGATGATTATTATTTTATTATGAAAATGATGATGATTGCTTCTTGGTTTGTTATATTTTATAATGAGGATGATGATGATGATTGCTTTTTGATTTAAGTGGATTGTTATTGTGTTATAAATATGATGATGATGGTTATTTTATTAGGAAGATGATGATGATTGCTTATTGGTTTATGTTGATTGTTATTTTGTTATAAGATGATGATGGTTATTTTATTAGGAAGATGATGATGATTGCTTATTGTTTATGTTGATTGTTATTTTGTTATAAAGATGATGATGATGATGGTAATTTTATTAGGAAGATGATGATGATTGCTTATTGGTTTATGTTGTTATTTTGTTATAAGATGATTATTTTATTAGGAAGATGATGATTATTTTATTAGGAAGATGATGATGATTTAGGAAGATGATGATGATTATTCTATTAGGAAGATGATGATGATTATTCTATTAGATGATGATGATGATTATTTTATTGGTTTATGTTGATTGTTATTTTGTTATGAAGATGATGATGGTAGTGATACTGGTCTCAAAAATATCACTGAACTGAGAAATACACTCTATTTTTATACAGAAATTTAACCAAGTTAAAAACAACAAAAATCAGGATATTAGTTTGAACTCATTGCTAGATTCATGTTATTCTTGACGAATCTTTTTTTTTTTTTTTTTTAAATAATGTTTTATTTCTTTTAATGGGCGATGAAGATATTAGTCGAACTAGGATTTTGAGGGGACGTGGAGTTAAAATAGAAAAAAAATTACCAAAGACATAGTAGGTGACTATTATTTTGGCTGGCAGGAATTTTAAGGTTAGCTTTTGATTAGTTGAGATTCTTCTTTTTTTTTTTTTTTTTTTTTTTACTTATAAAATTTCTTTATCTCGAAATGTAAAAAGAAAGAAAAAAAAGTCCTATTACTTTGCTGGAGTCGTGGCCTTGTGACACCTCCTGCCCGTGGGGTTGGATAAATACATACTCTGCCGATGTCAAGGTTGGGGTGTTTCTGGATACCCCATACCCCTGCCCTCTCCCCTGCTAATCAGTGGGGGTTATTCTGATATCCCCAATTCATCAATGTGGAGAATTAATTTACAATGAAAACTTTTTTTTGTTTTTTCTTCTTTTTATTATTTCTTTTCTTTTTTTCTTAAGAGTAGGAATATTTAATCTTCATTTGAATAATTACAAACAAAAAAAAAATGTATAAAGACATTTTCTTTCTCCAATTAAAAAAATGTTCAAATTGCCTCACCTCACACTCTCCCACTCCTACCTCCTTGATATTTCTATTTGCTTCTCCTTCACTGTTTCAACCCCCCCCTCATTATTGCCATCTACACTCCTCCTACTCCTCCTTTCCTCCTTTGATGTTTCTCCTTCACACTTTCCCTCTCAATATTTCCATCTGCCTCTCTTCTCACCCTCTCTCTCTATCTATCTATCTATCTGCTCCTTCAGTGTTTCCCTCTCAATATTTTCACCTATCTCTCCTCTCACCTTCCTTTTCTATTTGCTTCTCCTTCACTATTTCCCCTCTCAATATTTCCATCTGCCTCTCTTCTTACTCTCTCTCTCTCTATCTGCCTCTCCTTCAGTGTTTCCTCTCTCAATATTTCCATCTGCCTCTCTCTTACTCTCTCTCTCTCTCTATCTGCTCTCTTCTCATCTCTCTCTCTCTCTCTCTCTCTCTCTCTCTCTCTCTCTCTCTCTCTCTATCTGCCTCTCCTTCAGTGTTTCCTCTCACAATATTTTCACCTGTCTCTCCTCTCACCTTCCCTTTTCTATTTGCTTCTCCTTCACTATTTCCCCTCTCAATATTCTCATCTGCCTCTCTTCTCACTCTCTCTATTTGCTTCTCCTTCACCATTTCCCCTCTCAATATTCTCATCTACCTCTCCTCTCACTATCTCTCTTCTCCCTCCTCTTGATGTTTCTGTCTTCCTTCATTCCTTTCCTTTTTTTCACTTCTGTTTCCTCTCAACCTTCTTCTTATTCTTCCTTCAATACTTCTATTTACTTTCATTCTCTCTCTCTCTCTCCCCTCTCTCTCTCTCTCTCTCTCTCTCTCTCTCTCTCTCTCATTCATTAATTCTCTCTCTTTTTCATTCTCTTTCATTCTCTCTCTCTCTCTTTCTTTCATTCTCTCTCTCTCCTCTTTTCATTCTTTCATTCTCTCTCTCTCATTCTTTCATTCTCTCTCTCTTTTCATGAAATTCCTACCTTCTTTTAAAGATAAAAAGATAAAAAATAAAAAAAAAAAAAAATAAATGCTATTATTTGCCTTCCTTCTTACACATTTTTTCTTTTCTTCTTTTTTCTTTCTCTCCCTTGATCTCTTCATAGATTTTATCTTTCTTCACCTCCTTTCTTTCTTCTCAAAATCTCACTCCCCTCTCAAAGTCCTTCCTTTTCTTTCTCTCCCTTCATCTTTCTCTATAAACATTATCTTTTCTTACCTCCTCTCAAAGTCTCACCCTCCCTCTCAAAGTCTTTTCTCTCCCTTCATCTCTTTCTCTCCCTTCATCTCTTTTCTCTATAAACATTATCTTTTCCTTTACCTCCTCTCAAAGTCCTTCCTTTTCCTTCTTTTTTTTTTCTTCTTCTTCTTCTATCTCTACAAAAATATAATCTTTCTGTACTTCCTCTCTTTCCTTTTTCTCTTCTCGCCCCCTCCCCCACTTCTCACACTCCTAAAAATAAACCTTTTCATTCATTGTCTACACTAACCAACCAACCCACCACCCCCCCACTCAACCAGAAGTACTTGTTCTACTCTCTAATTCTTTCAATTTGGCCCGTAGACATTAAAGAAGGAAGACGAAGAGGAAAAAAGAAAAAGTGACAAACATCGAACTTTAAAGAAGAAGGAAAGTCACTTTACAGTCAAAACACAAACAAACAAAAGAAAACTTTCACATAATCAATAACACCCACTAAAAAGTCAAATATTGCCGATGTGAAAACAATTTATATCATAGGAAAGGGAAGTGGGTACTCTTACACATTTTGACAAATGTATAAATAGACATAAAGGTCAACTTTCCACACCACAAATAAAATTAAAATAAAAAATAAAATAAAATAATAGTATGGTTGGTTCATTGCTTTTATGGCATGTCAACCCTTGTTGGGTTATTTAATGCTAAAGTCAGTCTTTTTTTTTCCAAGCAATTATATTATTTCAGATAATTAATAATCATTTGTAAGCAATTATAGCTTCAAGCAACTGGTTGGTTGGATTTTATGGCATGACAACCCTTGTTGGGTTATTTAATGCTAAAGTCAGTCTCCCCCCCCAAGTAATTATATTATTTCAGATGATTAATAATCATTTGTAAGCAATTATAGTTTCAAGCAACTGTTGGTTGGTTGGTTGGTTGGATTTACGGCATGACAACCACTGTTGGGTTATTTAATGCTAAAGTCAGTCCTTTTTTTTTTTTTTCAAAGCAATTATATTATTTCAGATTATTAATAATCATTTGTAAGCAATTATAGCTTCAAGAAACTGTTGGTTGGTTGGTTGGTTGGATTTTACGGCATGACAACCACTGTTGGGTTATTTAATGCCGAAGACATTTTGTTTTATTCATTTTTGATTGGAACTCTTTTTTTCTTTTTCTTTTTTGCTCATCATCAAAAGAAATGAACTAAGCGTCCTGAGTTCAAATCCTGGAAGAGACCGTTTGCATTTCACATAGCGTTAATACTCCAATGAAAAGTATACATCCAATTATTCTCCCTCCAGAGTGGACTGGGCTTTTTAACTTTGGTATGGCAACCAGTCCAGGAGAAGAAAAAAAACCTCTGAATTTAAACCTTTTAAAACTCCTTAAGAAATTGACTGTGTGACATGATGCTTGTATGGAGGGGTTGATTAACCAATCATAATCTTTGGAACAATCCCCAAAAACCTGGAAAAGAGACTGGGGAAACTGAATATCCAAGGAAAGATTGAAACCATCTAGACCAGTGGTTCCCAATCTATGGTCACATGGCCAAAATGGGCCACAACAAATTTCAGGTGGGCCAAGGAAATATTATAATTCTATATGATTTCTATTATATTGATAATAAATAGTCATTAAATTGGAACTGAAAAGTACATGTAGTTTAGATACTTTAGATAAAGTGTGTGCGTCAATATGATTGTATCTTGATTGAATAAATATCTTATGTAAAATGGAAATATTTTTTCTATTATAATAATTTCATGGGCAACAAAAAATTTCTGGTTTCAAAGTGGGCCATGAGTTGATAAAGGTTGGGAACCCCTGATCTAGACCACAGCAGTGTTGAGATTGGTTAGAATACCACAAGGAATCCTGGAGAGCTAAGGAGACTTGCTATCACTCAAATTTTAGTACTGGTTTGATTTGGTTTCTTTGTTTAATGGCATATCAACCTTTGTGGGTTATTTAATGTCAGGCTATCTATGTAGAAGAACAGTTGTAGTACTATTTAACCCATAGCTGGGGGGGGGATAAGGGGGGCTCATACCTTTTACTAAGGTTATTAGCCTGAAAGTGAACGTAATGACACAACTGGAGCTTGAAGTCACTTACTACAAAGTTGAAGTCCAGCACATTCACCACTACACCATGGGGACTTCCCCGGATGCCGTCTAGAGGACCTGACAAGAGCGATGGTCAATAGGGACAGATGGTAAGAGAGAGAGAGTTAAGGAAATTAGTGCTATCAGCACAAATTGATGATGAATGATAATGATATAATTAGTGTTTAATAATTATCTCTCTTGAGAAATCTTTTTTTTTTCCCTGTTACAAATAATGGATGTACAGAAATCATATATATAATATATATATATATATATATATATATATTTATATATGAGGAAAAATGAGTAAAGAAAAGAAATGTAGATGGATAAAAATGAATTTTATCGATATCACTTACACATGTGTTTCGGTCTGTTTATCAAAATGTATACGGATTTACGTTATTATTATTATTAAAATAATCAGATGGAGTTGAAATGATGATGATAATAATAATAGGAAAAATGTATAAAATTTTCCGTACACAGAGAGATTTTGACAACCTCATCAGAGTGATTTTTTTTCTTTTTATTATATATATATATATATATATATATATATATATATATATAAAGGACAGTTGTGTGTATGTATGTATGTATGTATGCATATCCGGATGAAACTATGAAAATAAAACAACAAAATAAATATACATATACACATTAAATATCACCAGTTCTTAGTTTTTCTGCAAAAATTATCAAGATTTGATTTATATTCAAAGATATCTAAAAATTAAAAATATACATTGAAATAGCATTGAAATTCTACTTGAAATGTCCAACATTTGTAAATCTCAAAAAGTAAACATATCAGTACACCAGGGTTTTCCCCACCCTCTACTCAGTCGACACTAGGTAGCCGCTTCTAGTATTATCATAATACAGACAGGTACATATAGATTTATAAGTACTTCTCGTATATATATATTTTTTATCTACTTTTTTTCTACGTCTATCAGTTATTTTTCTCCATAACTCTGATTTTTTTTTTCTTTCTTAGATTAACAAAGGATAATGTTTTAAATTTAAATTTCTTTTTCTACTTTTTTTTCTTTCTTTTCTTTCCCTTTTTTTTTTTTTTTTTTTTAACCAGACAAAAATAGTTCCATTTTTATTTTTATTTCTTTCCGATATCTTATTTTTATTTATTTATCTATTCCGCTTGAAGCAAACTCCAGCAATTTTTCTCTCTTCCTCAACAGACCACAACATTCATTTAATTTTTTTTTCTCTCTTTCCTTATTTTTTTTTTTGTTAAAGCTTGAGCCTCTTTTGCTGTCCGTCTTTTGTCTGTGGAGATGTTTGTCTGATTATTTACCTTCTGATTCTCTTATTTTTTGATGATCTTATTTCTTCTCTCTTTCTTTTCTGTTGATTAGGACTTTTGTTTTACCAACTCACTGTCCTAACCCTTTTCTGGATATAATCGGTCTGGCTCTAAATTCAGACCAATCAATATGCTTTGTTGTCTACTTTTTATGATATGGTCGACTTACTCCTGTTGATGGCTGCTCTTGAACCATTATTATAGTCATAATCATCTAGTTTTTTTTCTTCTGGATAGAGCAGCAGACTGGCAACCAGCAGTTAATACTATAATGGTTCTTGAGTTGCTCAGATTTTCCAGGTAACTCTTTTGATTTGGTTTGTTTTGTTTTACGGCATATCAACCTCAGTGGGTCATTTAATGCCGATAAAGTTTTGAAATAAATCAATTCTTAATGGATAATACAATTTTGTTTATAAACTCATGTTTTTATATTCAACCCATAGATGGGACTCTAACAGGTACTACCACTCCGGGTCAGAGTGAACCAGGGAGCAATGGTGATGAATGGGTGCTCCACATTCCCCAAACCTCCAGAACTGAAACCTCACCATCAGATAGAGTTTAATGTCATTCCCAGGACATGTAGACCCGCAGCCACCGCCTTCTAGCACCCATATGATAAAAAGGGGCTGGGGCTTGCCATAAGGGCAATAGGGTTGGGAAAATCATAGAGGTGCTAGGGCTTGACGTGACCAGCCGATTGATCGGAGGGGACCTCTCCGACCGCCTGTCTAGCCCAAGATAGGGCCAAAGTGGAGTATTGCATGTCATGAACTGCTCATACACCTGGGCTCTATCCTTAAGCATCACGGGTGTCAACAGGTGGCCCCATTGGGGGAGTCTACCCCTCTACAGAGGTGCATTCTAACGCCCCAGCCGACAGGGAGGATAACAACTTGGGAAGTTATAACAACCAAATGCAGTTCCCACACTACGATCCTTAATTTACAAATTGAACTGGAAATTGCTTTATTTGCTAATTCATTTTAACACTATTACACTAACAAATATCATCAAACATCTCCACAAACTAAAGACAGACAGGAAAGAGACTAACAGGGAAAAAAAAACAAAAAAAAACAAAAAAACAATGAATCCAGGAAAACTGTTGTTACATTACTAATAAAATAGATAGATATGAACATACTGAGATAGATAAGAATAGATATAAACAGACTGATAGATTGAATATTGACGGAGATAGATATAAACAGACTGAAATAGATGTAAACAGGAGAAACAGACTGAAATATACAGAAAGATAAAAGAAACCGACAGAGGTATATAAATAGAAATAGGCTGAGATAGATAGAAAGAAAGAAAGAAAAAGACTGAGAAATAAAGAAAGAAAGAGACTGAGAAAGAAAGAAAGAGACTGAGATAGAAAGAAAGAGACTGAGATAGAAAGAAAGAGACTGAGATAGAAAGAAAGAGACTGAGATAGAAAGAAAGAAAGAAAGAAAGAAAGAGATTGAGATAGAAAGAAAGAAAGAGATTGAGAGAAAGAAAGAAAGAAAGAAAAAGACTGAGAAAGAAATAAAGAAAAAGACTGAGAAAGAAATAAAGAAATAAAGAGATTGAGAAAGAAAGAAGAAAGAAAGAGATTGAGAAAGAAAGAAGGAAGAAAAAGACTGAGAAAGAAAGAAGGAAGAAAAAGACTGAAAGAAAGAAAGAAAGAAAAAGACTGAGAAAGAAAAAGACGAAAAAGAAAAAGACCGAGAAAGAAAGAAACAAACAAAGAGACTGAGAAAAAAAAAGAAAAAATGAAAGAGACTGAGAAAAAAAAAAAGAAGAAAGAAAGAGACTGAGAAATAAAGAAAGAAAGAAAGAGACTGAGAAAGATAGATATGAAGAGCAGAATAAATAAAATATTTCAAAGAAGAAAAGAAAAGAAAAGCATTTTAGCTAAAAACATAATGATTCATTTGAAGCCACTTGAAAAATGAGATTTTGGCTGCTTGGACCTCCGGGTGTTTTGGGCCCAAGGCGCAGCTGATTGACCGACCACTCAATTGGCTCCAGGGTTCAGTTCGGCTGTCTAAAACTACTAATTATGGGTAAATACCGAGACTTTGCCAGAGAACTTAAAAAAACTTTGAAATATGAAGGTGACAGCAATAGCAATCATAGTTAAAAACTCTTGGAATAATTCCAAAATGCTTGGAAAAAAAGAGACTGGGGAAATTGAAGATTCAGGTAAAAATTGTCTAGACCACAGCACTGGATAGAATACTGAGGGAGTTACTGTCACTTAGACTTCAGTGAAGGCTACCAGTTAATACTAGTGTGATAACTAAATTCAAATGGAAAAAAAAGGGAAGAACATGAAGACAGTGTTACCAGTCATAATTGGAGCACTTGGATCAATCTAAAATGCCAGGAAAATATAATGGGGACAGTGGAGATTCAATGGAAGGGTTGAAACTGTCCAGATTACTTCAATATCAAAATTGGCTAGAATGCTAAGAGCCCTGCAGAACTGAGGAAACTTGCTGTCACTTGGACTCTCATGAAAATTATCAGCTGGTACTGGTATAGAACCCCAAATAATAATAATAATAATAATAATAATAATAATGATAATAATAATCTTTAAAATGAAAATCCAAAAATTTCCTTCTCAGTTTAGAAGGTTGGGGAGGGAAGAAATAGAAATGAAATCAGAGAACGTAAAAAATATGAAAGAAAAAGAAAAGTGCCAAAGAAACGAAGAAAGAAAAAAGGAGAAAAAGAAAGAGAAAAGAGAAAAAAGGAAGAAGAAAATGCAAAAAAGGAAAACATTTATAAAAGAGAGAAAAGAAAGAGAAAGAAAAGGAAAGGAAAGGAAGAAAGGAAAAAGAGAAAGAAAAGAAAGGAAGGAAGAAAGAAAAAAGAGAAAGGAAGAATGAAAAGAAAACAAAGAAAAAGAGAATGGAAAGAAAAGAGAAAGAAAGAAAAGTAAGAAAAAACAAAGAAAGAAAAGTAAGAAAGAAAAGGAAGAAAGGAAGAGAAAGAAAGGGGATAAAGAAACAAAAGAAGAAAAACAAGGAAACAAAGAAAGGAAAAAAGAAAAAGAGAGAAAGGACACATCAAAAGGGAAGGAAGAAATGAGAGAAAAGAAGAAAAAGGGAGAAGAAGAAAAAGGAAAAGAAAGAAACCAAAAGGAAAAGAGAGAGGAAAGGAAAGGAGAGAAAGGAAGAGAAAAGAGAGAAAGGAAGAGAAAGAGAGAGAAAGAAAGAGAAAGAAAGAGAGAGAAAGAGAAAAGGAAGAGAAGAGAAAAAGAGAGAAAGGAAGAGAAGAGAGAAAAGGAAGAGAAAAGGAAGAGAAAAGAGAGAAAGGGAGAGAAAGGAAGAGAAAAAGAGAGAAAGGAGAGAAAAGGAAGAAAAGAGAGAAAGAAGAGAAAGAAGAGAAAGGAAGAGAAAGGAAGAAAAGGAAGAGAAAAGGAGAGAAAGGAAGAGAAAAGAGAAAGGGAGAGAAAAGGAGAGAAGGAAGAGAAAAGGAGAGAAAGGAAGAGAAAAGGAAGAAAAGAAGAGAAAGGAAAAGAAAAGAAGAGAAAGGAAAGAAAAGAAAGGAAAAGAAAGGAGAGAAAGGAAAAGAAAAGAAGGAAAGAAGGAGAGAAAGGAAGAGAAAAGGAAAGAAAAGAAGAGAAAGGAAAAGAAAAGAAAAGAGAAAGGAAAAGAAGAGAAAGGAAAAGAAAAGAGAAAGAAGAGAAAAAGAGAAAGGAAGAAAAGGAAAAAAAAGGAGAGAAAGAAAGGAAGGGAGAGAGAGAGAAGAGAAAGAAAACATGAGAAAGGAATAAAAAGTAAAAGTAAAAGTAAAAGAAAAATGAAGAAAGAAAGAGAAAAGGTAGGTGTAAAGGTTAGAAAAGGAGGAAGTGGACTCTGACTTGCCCTCATCACTAAACCCCGCCTCCCCCGTGCCCAGCTGGTCCGTCCCGCCCCCGCCTTTCCGTGTCCGTCCCATTGTGTTAGTTATCATTTGTAAGCAGTGACCTTTTCATATGAAACTTCTATCAGGAGACGTGAAAAGGATATTTTGCTTTGTCTAGCCAACAAGTACAAAAATTGATTTTGTCCGCATTTCCATTTCAGTCATCAGTAGGAGTAATTCTCCTTCAACGGCCGATTTATTCTCCCTCCTTCCCACCACGCACCGTCCCCCTAGTCTGCACTGTACTCTACTACAATGATGATGATGATGATGATGACAACAACCACCTCAATCCAATCATTCATCATCTTTCTTTTTAATACACTAAACCAAGTGCTAGACAGTTAAATGTTTTATCTGGCAAGGTGTCAACCAGTCTGGCTGAAAAAGATCTATTCCTCTCTCTATGACAATTACATTTTGTTCGGCTATTTTTCATATCTGTGTGTATGTGTGTGTGTGTTTGTATACGTATGTGTGTGTGTGTGTGTGTGTTGTATACGTATGTGTGTGTGTGTGTGTGTGTTTTATAGACTTTGAAAGAAAGAAAAGAAAGAAAGAAAGAAAGAAAGGGCGATATATGTCCTCATCTTTTTAGACATTGCAATAATATACAAAAACAATTTAGTTAAAACAATTGACCAATAGCTGGCTGATCTGACAACTACTGACTGTAATTGCTTGAGGATAATCATATATTTATCCTAAGATCTCTTCTTCACATTGGAAATGAGACAGAGAAGAATTTTTTCCTAGACAGACACAAACTAAGTAACTACCTATCTAATAGATTTAATAATAGGTAGATAATATCTATAACTAAAATTCTCATTATATATATATATATATATATATATATATTTATTTTAACAATGGAAAGGAGCAACCTACTCGAGTTTCATCGATTGATTCTTCAGGGTTACTTTAGTTAAATTAATCGAGTTTTCGGATTAATCTTAGGTGTTATAAACATGCCCGTTGGAATAGGACTTAACTTTAGTAGAGGATATATATATATATATATATGGATGATATCAAGTGTTACTTTGATAGAATTCAACCTGAAATTGAGAACTCAAACGTGTCTGTGGATGACCTATATATATATATATATATATATATATATGGATGATATCAAGTGTTACTTTGATAGAATTCAACCTGAAATTGAGAACTCAAACGTGTCTGTGGATGACCCTATATATATATATATATATATATATGGATGATATCAAGTGTTACTTGATAGAATTCACTGAAATTGAGAACTCAAACGTACATATAAAGATTTGTGTATATATTTTTTATAAACAAATGGGAAAATCACACCTGTAAGACCGACAGTGAAATATCAAAGACAATATATATTATATTCTAAAGGTATATATCCTTTTTTATATATATATATATATATATAATATATATAAGGTTCCTAGTTCGATACCGGTCCTTGCCAACTCAGCATATGAGTAGCACAGGGATCTGTGTGGTAAAGTAAGGCGCTGATGGTAGATGTGGCGCTCCACATCAGATGCTAAAAACAATCTCCTTGGTCTAGCGCGCTATTGAAAAGGGGATAGACTCCCTCGCTGACTGGCTGATACCGACTTTAGGCCGCCCCGTTGACTTTACTTATATATATATAATATATATATATATATATATATATATATATATATATATATATATATATATAGTCGGTGTGGCCTAAAGTTGGTATCAGTCAGACAGTGAAGGAGCTTATCCCCTTTTCACTAGCACTAGCCAAGGAGATTGTTTTTTTAGTGTCTAAGACGGAGCACTACACCTACCATCAGCTCCTTACTTTACCACCCCGATCCATGTGCTACTCATACACTGAGTTGGTGAGGGCCGGTATCGAACCAGGAACCTTGAGGTTCCCAGATGGATATATAAAAACAGGATAAATGGCACACCAAAGTAAGATTTTTTATTAAACCAATTGCAATTGAAAAGCTCTTTTTTTTAAAAATCTATATTCACAAACATACTTAATAAAAAGTATAGTTAAACTTGAATTAAAGTTTTGGCATTAATAACCCACAAAGTGTTGAACACTGGGTAAACAGAAAAATCTAAGCAAAATGCTCTGAGAATAAAGCATTTCCAGTCCAAGTTGTATGTGAATGATAATTTTGTGTGGTCAGCCTTTACCCTTTTTTTAAATCATAGTTTGGCTTGGTTTATTTGTTTGATGGCATTTCAACTTCTTATGGGTTATTTAATGCCAAAATTGGATTCATTTGTAAATGTTTGATTATAACAGCGAAGAGAAGAAGAGAGAGAGAAGAGAGAGATAGAAGAGAAGAGAGAAGAGAAGAGAAGAGAAGAGAAGAGGAGAGAAGAGAGAGAGAGAAGTGAAGAAGATAGAAGAGAGAAGAGAGAACAAGAGAGAGATAGAGAAGAAGAGGGAGATAAAAGAAAGAAAATATAGATAAGAGAGAAGAGAAGAAGAGAGAGAGACAAAAAATAGATAGAAGAGAGAAAGGAAGAGGAAGAGAGAGAGGGGGGAAGAGATAGATAGAAGAGAGAGAGAGAGGAAGAGATAGAGAGAGAGAGAGAGAGAGGAAGAGATAGATAGAAGAGAGAGAGAGAGAGAGAGAAAGAGATAGATAGAGAGAGAGATAGATAGAGAGAGAGAGAGAGAGAGAGGAAGAGATAGATAGATAATAGAAGAGAGGAATAGAAAAGGGAAGAGAAGTAGAGATAGAAGAAAAGGGAGGGAGAGGAGAGGAGAGAGGAGAGAGAGAGAGGAGAGAGAGGAAAAAGAGAGAGGAGAGAGAGGAGAGAGAGAGAGAGGAGAGAGAGAGAGAGGAAAAGAGAGAGAGAGGGAGAGAGAGAAGAGAGGAGAGAGAGAGAGAGGAAAAAGAGAGAGAGAGGAGAGAGAGAGAGAGAGTGAGGGAGAGAGAGAGAGTGGGGGAGAGAAAGGTTTGGCTTGGTTTATTTGTTTAACAGCATATCAACTACTTCTGGGTAATTTAAGGCCAAAATTGGATTTATTTGTAAATGTTCAATTCTAATTATAATTATATTTTCAATGTTCCGTTGCACGTTTTTATTTGTCTATAATCATTTATTTACACAGTTATATGATATCAAAAATATTCCTATTTAATACAAATAATTTGCAAACAATTATATGGTTTCAAGTAACTATTTCTATTTAATAATAATCATTTGTTTGCACAGTGTTATGGTTTCAAGTATTACTAAGTCAAGACTGCTGTTAAAAATGATTCAGTACTTTTTAATCAGCTGGGGGTTTTTTTTTTGTGTGTGAAACACAGGATTATGCAAGTGCAGCAACTGCTATACTCCCCAAACTCTCAATGTCTGTGCAAATTTTTCTTTTCTTTTTCTTCTTTATCTCAAAAGTAAGATTTTGCTTGGTTTCTTTGTTTAATGGCATATCAACCTTTGTGGGTTATTTAATGCCATAAACATCCTGTAATAATGCAATTGGAGTTCAAAACTACATATACAGTCCAACACATCAGCCATTATGCTATGGGGACTCCCCAAGAGTAAAATTTATTTATGTATAAATGTATTTACCCAACCCCTCGGCATGGGCAGGATGTGACACAGTGTTCATTTTTAAAATGGAGTAAAGCTGGTCTGAATTTAGTTTCTTTCTCCTAGGCTGATTGCCTAACCAAAGCCAAAGAATCCTGTCTTCCCTACTATTTACTCATAGCTAAGAGAAGAGAGGTATTGTTACCTTTCCTAAGGGCATTAGCACAAAGTGAGACACAAACAACCTAGATTCTATTTCTTACAATGGTAACCGTTACACTCTCAGATTTGAGGACGTGGAAGATGTTAAAAGATACACAAAATAGCTTCACATAATATCAAAAGAGGAATTTTAAAAGCGCTCCAACCCATGGAAAACTCACTGGAATAATTGTTGAATGTTTGCATTTTACATAGCTTTTTTAATATTATTTTAAATTTAATTAAATTTATTTAAATTCAAAAATTAAAAGAAAGTAAAGGGATTCTAAATTAAAAGAAAGTTCTAAAATTTAATATTATTTTAAATTTTAATTAAATTTATTCAAATTTAAAAAATTAAATTTAAAAAAATTAGATTTAAATTTAAAAAAATTATTTTAAAAGTGCTTCAACCCATGGAAAACTCACTGGAATAAGTGTTGAATGTTTGCATTTTACATAGCGCTAATATTTTTGGGAAAGGTATAAAGCCAATTATTCTCCCACCAGCTATCGGTAAATCGCAATATAAATTAAACTGGGCTCCTTAACCTTGGTTATGCAACCAGTCTAAGAGAAGGAAAACTCTGAATTGAAACCTGTTAAATTCCGCTTTAATAATTGACCATGTGTCACATCCCCCTCATGTGGAGGGGTTGGTGTGTGTGTGTATGTATGTATATAATTCACTAATAATAGGCTTGTTTGCTATTACACTATGCAAGGTGCTCAAATCTATATCTCAAATAGCCAATATTCAGTAAAAGACAAATTGATGTTGACTGAAGTTAAGCAGCGATGAGCCTGTTCAATACTTAATTGGGTGACCACTTAAACAACAGCAAGTACCTGAAGCAACTTGTCCTTTGTTTATAAAAAAAAAAAACTTGATTTGGTATTCAGTAAGTAAGTAAAGTCGACGGGGCGGCCAAAAGTCGGTATCAGCCAGATAGCGAGGGAGTCTATCCCCTTTTCACTAGCGCTAGACCAAGGAGATTATTTCAGCATCTGAGGCGGAGCGCCACACTTACCATCAGTTCCTCACTTTACCGCACAGATCCCTGTGCTACTCATATGCTGAGTTGGCGGGGGGCCAGTATCGAACCAAGAACCTTATGATTCCTAGCTGAACGCTCTACCGACTGAGCTAAACTGACCCCCAAAAAGATTGATATGCCATAAAACCAACCAACCCACCAACCCACCAACCAAATTGATGTTGCTTTTTACATATCACAAGTGACACAAAACTTTTGAATTCCAACTTTCAAATGAACTCTAGGAAAATAAACAATTACATGTCAAGCCCTAGCACTTATATGATTTTCCCAACCCTATTGCCCTTATGGCAAGCCCCAACCCCTTTTTATCATATGGGTGCTAGAAGGCGGTGGCTGCGGGTCTACATGTCCTGGGAATGACGCTAAACTCTATCTGATGGTGAGGTTCCAGTTTTGGTGGTTTGGGGAATGTGGAGCACCCCTTCATCACCATTGCTCCCTGGTCCACTCTGACCTGGAGTGGTAGTACCTGTTAGGGTCCCATCTATGGGTTAAATAGAAAAATATATTTATAAAAAAATTGTATTATCCGTTAAGAATTGATTTATTTCAAAACTTTATTGGCATTAAATGACCCACTGAGGTTGATATGCCGTAAAACGAAACAAACCAAACCAAACAAGAGACACAAAACTTTTGAATTCCAACTTTCAAATGAACCCTAGGAAAATAAACAATTAACAGTTTTGGTTTAAAAAAATTAAAAAATAAAACTTGTTATTGTTGTGGATTTATTTCTGTTTGCATGTTGATTTACTTCCCACTTCTGAGTGCACAACAATTTTTCAATAAATAATCTTTAACAAAAAGATCTGAGGTTTTTCTTTTCAGTAATGCCTGAACGTCACAACGTTTCAGCTGCTGTATCCTCCAGACTTCTTAAGATGTCTGTCTTTGTCAGTAACCTTATGGCAATTTAAAGCCTTACCCTTTATTCAAACGCATGGGGTTAGGTTGTTCTTCTGCTCAAGGACAAATTAGCAAGAAAGAAATTAACTGATATGAGATATCCTCTAAATACGAACAGTGGAATGAAAAGAATCTCATAGTGTGAATTGAATAAACAGCACTTGACAACAGTGAAGAGGGCGTCTAATAGCTAATTAAGAACCTTATCTGCTTAGGTTGCCTCTTGGTTTACAGCCGATTCTGTTAGCAGGTAGCAGAAGGCGCTCTTAAACCTACCGGGGTTAAGAGAGGATGATCCAATCTAATCGGACTCGATGCTCTCTCTCAGGTAATTATCGGAGCATGGCTTTCTCCTAGACGTCTCCGGCTTGACGGAGAATGTCCAGAATCTCTTAAAGTATTCAAGTATACTTAGTGCTTTGCATTCCGACCACCTGACTTTTGCGACTATGGCTCAACATCCTCATCCCTGCCATAAAATTTCCAAGATAGACTTATCATTAGGTCGTGCCGACAGCACAGATAACCACGACTCTCTCTCACCAACCGTTCCTATCAGTCATCACCCTTTCTAGGTCCTCCACACAACATCCAGAATCCACACAGAGCTGATAGATGTAGGTTTTTGACCACCTGACTTTTGTGACTATGTCTCAACATCCTCATCCCTGCCATAAAATTTCCAAGATAGACTTATCATCAGGTCGTGCCGACAGCACAGATAACCATGACTCTCTCTCACCAACCGTTCCTATCAATCATCACCCTTTCTAGGTCCTCCACAAAACATCCAGAATCCGTACAGAGCTGATAGATGTAGGTTTTTGACCACCTGACTTTTGCGACTATGTCTCAACATCCTCATCCCTGCCATAAAATTTCCAAGGTAGACTTATCATCAGGTCGTGCCGACAGCACAGATAACCATGACTCTCTCTCACCAACCGTTCCTATCAGTCATCACCCTTTCTAGGTCCTCCACACAACATCCAGAATCCACACAGAGCTGATAGATGTAGGTTTTTGACCACCTGACGTTTGCGACTATGTCTCAACATCCTCATACCTGCCATAAAATTTCCAAGATAGACTCATCATTAGGTCGTGCCGACAGCACAGATAACCATGACTCTCTCTCACCAACTGTTCCTATCAGTCATCACCCTTTCTAGGTCCTCCACACAACATCCAGAATCCATACAGAGCTGATAGATGTAGGTTTTTGACCACCTGACTTTTGCGACTATGTCTCAACATCCTCATCCCTGCCATAAAAATTTCCAAGGTAGACTTATCATCAGGTCGTGCCGACAGCACAGATAACCATGACTCTCTCTCACCAACCGTTCCTATCAGTCATCACCCTTTCTAGGTCCTCCACACAACATCCAGAATCCGCACAGAGCTGATAGATGTAGGTTTTTGACCACCTGACGTTTGCGACTATGTCTCAACATCCTCATCCCTGCCATAAAATTTCCAAGATAGACTCATCATCAGGTCGTGCCGACAGCACAGATAACCATGACTCTCTCTCACCAACCGTTCCTATCAATCATCACCCTTTCTAGGTCCTCCACACAACATCCAGAATCCATACAGAGCTGATAGATGTAGGTTTTTGCTGTTTGGTCAACACTAGTATGTCAATGTATAGGTATCCACAGCACAATGACACTTTATGAGTGTGTCCTTGCTTCTCCAGCAGTGTCCAGCATGTCTTCTTCATCTTACTTGGATGGTTTGTTTGATACCAGGCAAGTGGCAGTACAGCTACTTTTTTGCTTCCAGCACGTATCATCCTTGTAAAGTTGCAATGTAGCTTTTTCTCTAAGCATTTCATTATAGTCCAAGTGGTGCAGCCATACAGTAGCACTTATACAGCTACAGCTTGGAAGAATTTTCATTTTATCTTATCAGAGAGATCAGATTTCTATATTATCAATAATCTGTCTGTAGCATTCCATGCTTTTCCTATCTTTATATTGAAATCACTTTTTGTAGATGAGATATTACTACCTAGGTATGTGAACTGGTCTACTAATTTTCAAGGCTTACCACAGATCATATCTGAGTTCACATAGAGACCAATACCTCTTGCTGCCTTTTCAAGGCTATGAAGCAGTGATTCAGCTTGTGTAGATGTATTTACGAGAAGTACTAGATCATCTGTGTAGTCTGTATCTGTAATAGTCTCTGAGGGATATCACTGGCTTGCCTTTTTTTAGCATAAAGCCTTTTTTTTCTTTTATGAGATCTAATGATGTTCTTAGTATGTAATCTAGGTATATCATAAATATAGTAGTAAAGTAGGGAGAGTAGCCTATTGTCAGTATCAGCGAGGGAGTCTATCTCCTTTTCACTAGCATTAGATCATGGAGATTGTTTGCATCTAAGGTGGAGTGCCACACCTACTATTTAATTACAAAGCTTTGCAGTCAGCATTGATTTTCAAGAATGGCTTTGTACAAATGTTTTTCTTTTGGGGACACACGACTTTATCTCAAATGTCATTTTTTTCCCCCTTACTGGCAAACAGGGTCAGCCATTGAATAAGTCCACATGTCATACACCTAATAAGTAATTGAGAATGCTTTTGTAATATTCTAGATACCAAGAGATTAAGCACCAGTGGTCAGTGAGTTGGGGTGGAGAGGGGGTGGTCGTTGTAGACAGCTTGAGGGGAGAGGAAATAGTGGGTGAAAACAGTACCAGGTATACACTTATCTTTACTGAGCAAGTAAATAAATATGAACCACTTCTCCCAGGGTGGCTTGACTTATGTTCAACACCAGACACTCAGGTTTTATGCTATCAGAGGGCTATCAAAACAGTTCTGTTATATTACAATGTTACCTCATGGGCATTATTATTATTAATAGTTTTGACTGGTAACAGTCTTAGGCTTCCTAATTCTTTCAGTTCGTTCAAAAATTTATGGGTAAATATTAGAGCAGACTGGGCTCTTTAACCTTGGTTATGCAACCAGTCTAGAAGGAAAACTCTTAATTAAAGAAACCTGTTGAACTTTGCTTTAGGAATTGACTGTGTCACATCCTGTTCATGTGGAGGGATTGGTATATATATATATATATATATATATATATATATTTTATATAAAAAAAGGTCTGCAAAATGTATTGTTCTCAGAAAAAATGTTTTATTCTTTTTATTTCATTTTTATTTTATAAAATATTAAATTTTCTCCATTGGAACCAGAACAACATTATATATATATATATATATATATATATATATATATATATATATATATAAAAGAGAGACAGAGAGACAGAGAGAGAGAGACACAGTAAAGAAGATGGAAATAAATCCGACATATGTTGAGAAGATAACTGGAAAAATATAAATATATTGGTATGGATTTAGTCCATAAATTTCATCCATACAAATATATTTATAATTTTCCATTTATCTTCTCAATACATATATATATATATATATATATATATATACATACATACACACACACACACAATGAGACTCCAATGAGTTTGTTAATTAAAGATGATTTTTAAGAATCATCCAAAATGTGCAGAATAAAAACGAGTACCCAATGAGTAAATAACATGTAACCCCTCAATGACAGACAAACCAATATATTCAAGCGAGATATTTAGTGTGCCTTTTTTTTTTAAATGGTATGAAATTTATGAATCTTGTCGAGAACAGATTGGATCTCCAATACCAATGGATAATAAATGGCTGTGCATTTAGATGCCATAAGTGAATCTGTTCTCTTTATAAACAGAGTTGAGAGTACTTCATGGCCTATTGATGCTATTCCACTTTAAACTTTGGGGCTTTATGCTAAAAAGAAGAAGAAAAATTAAAATCCAATAACCTTTACAAAATCTTTTGTTTTTATTCTTGTGTTTTTGTTTCTTAAACAAAAACAAAAAAAAACAAAGTTCATAATGATGTTAGACTAACAGTTTTGTCAGTTGATTCTATCGAATGCTGATTTGTTTGTTTCTTTTTATTGTTTTTTCTTTTTTCTTTTTTTTTTTTTTCTTTTTTAATGCTGTTGTTCTTCGAGCCTCAACAGGAAATAAGAGAAAGGAATTGTTTGCTGTATGTATGATATTCAACTCAGACATTTGGTATAAAAATGCCAGTTAAGACAACAACAAAAAAAAAAAAAATCGTTTTCCACTAAAGAACATTAAGAATTAAAATTTAAAAAAATAAATAAATAAACACTATTTTTTTTTTTTCAAGATGAATTTGACATTTAATTTCAATTCAATATTTCTTAATCAAAAACTTGATTCCAGTTGACTTATTTTAATATGATGAATCTTGAAGTTATTTCCTGAATACAATTCAACTTTTCAGTTTTCCTTATTGAAGATCTATATCAGTATTTATCAAGCCCAGCTGAGTCTGGCACAAGGCCAACTATTGTGAAGCCCTGTTGTCTGGGGCTTTAGAATACACCGACTGCACCTCTGCAAAGGGTTAAAACCCGCCCCCAATAGGACTTCCTGTTGACAGTGGGTGGCGATCCATGATGCTTAAGGACAGAATCCTGGTTGATGAGCAGTCCATGACATGCAACACTCCACTTTGGCCTTTACTTAGGCTAGACGGGCAATTTGAAAGACCCCCCTCCAATCTATTGGCTATCACGTCAAGCCCTAGCACCTATATGATTGTCCCAACCCTATTGACCTTATGGCAAACCCCAACCTCTTTTTATCGTATATGAGCTAGAAGGCAGTGGATGAGGGTCTTAATGACTTGGGTACGACGTTAAACTATCAGATGGCGAAGTTCCAATTCTGGAGCTCTGGGGGAATGTGGAGTACCCTTTCATCACCATTACTTCCAGGTCAACTCTGTTAGGGTCCCATTTATGGGTTAAATAGAAAAAATAAGTTTAAAAAAATGTTTTAAAAAAATTTGGTACCCATCAAGAATAAATAAAACAAAACATCTTTGGCATAAAATAACCCAAAAAGGGTTGACATGCTGTGAAATCCAACCAACCAACCAACCAACTATTGTGTTATACCAATCTGCAAGGAAAGGTATAAATCCTACTCTCCCTCTAGCTATGGATAAATAGTAGGGTAGACTAAACTCTTAAACCTTGGTCAGGCAACCGGTCTAGGAGAAGGAAAACTCTGAATTCAAACCTGTTAAATTCCGCTTAAGAAATTGACCTTGTGTCACATCCTGCTCGTGCGGAGGGGTTGGTAAATATATATACCAATCTACAAGTAGGTATGGCCTGCATGTACTCCTAGAAAAATCAGTACTCAAAATCCTAGTGTTGACATAGGCTTCACCTCTGACCTCTCTCCCAATGAAAAATACTGTGACCCTTGATTTATGGTCACAAAATCCTTATTTTATAGAATACAACAATGGTTCCCCCAAGTTCTTCTAATCATGTTCAAATTTCACTCATGGAGGCACCTGTGGTGTAATGGTTATAGTAAAAAATTGTCATGGCAACACAAGTTCAAATCCTGGAAGAGGCAGCTAAGGTAAATGCAATCTGGGGCATTAGGCAGCCAGATGTTAGGTTAGGGGTGATGTGGTGACAGAAATGGTGAAACAGGACTATACATGGATGACAATACATATGCTCCCCACCCCTGGTAGGTTGAGCTCTCTGAAAATGGAATTTTCTAGTGGCTGCTAATTAAACCAAAATTGCATAGCTCTCCTTAAACAGATAGAGCACTCCTAGAGGCCTAATATGTTTATATCAGTAAGTTCTCTTTCTTAAAAGTGGGTGTGTAGATGGTGCGGAAGTAAGAACTCTGACTGATGACAAATTAGTTGAGTTTCGATACTGTCCTGAAGCAGCCTCTATCCGCACTGATGAGCCGTGACACAGAACTGTATAGGGATGATTACAAATATATACATTACACGCACGCACGCACGCGCACACACACATGCACAGAGGCAGAATTTATCAGATCCCTGTAAAAAGGATGTCCTAGGGATTGCTAAAACAGACTTTTAATGGCTACTGATTCTTAAAAATGGCTGGAGATGCACCCAAAGACATTCAAAATACAGAATCTTATGGATAATTTCTACATTAATTCAATCCAGAATTACGATTCCTCGTTTGGAAACAAGAAAAACATTTTTTAAAAGTCTCATATGTTTCCTTGTCCATTCTTTTTAACCAGTGTATGTGTGTGTGTGTGTGTGTGTGTGTGTGCTGTATTCATTTTTGCTGTCTGATGATTGAATCTATTCATTTCCCCAACCCTCCTTCAAGATGTGCTCAACACATATTATCATTTAATGACCTGAGTTCTTCTGAAAGTTTTTATTAGAGTTTTAACTCTTAACATCCTGTTGAGAATTTTCCATGTCCTATAAGGATTTATCAATAAATGGCTAAAAATGGCCTTTTTATTTAAAGTTACCTATTATTTCCCGTAAATCAAAGACTGCTAAATGTTTAATATTACATTTAAACAAAAGCTATTATTTGGGGTGAATTAGGAAAACAAATGTGACTTCCAGCCGGGCGGAATGAGGCGGTATAGGACATTAAGAGTTAAATAAGATCCAAATACTTTCAGAAGAGCTTGGATCATTATATAAGCTTCTAAAACATTCAGAAGAGCTAGGATCATCAAGAGATACTATATGTAGGGTATTATATAAGCTTCTAAAACATTCAGATGAGCTAGGATCATCGAAAGATACTATATGTAGAGTATTATATAAGCTTCTAAAATATTCAGAAGAGCTAGGATCTTCAACAGATATATGTAGAGCATTAAATAAGCTCCAAAAAGGCTTAAAGTTTATTAGAAATTAAACTAATTTTAATAAAACCAAATGAAAACCAACACAGCTGTGCTAAATCCCTCAAAAAGCATCCAAACCAATCGTGGTAGCCTTATTCACAGCCAATGGAAATCGAGCACTGATCACACGTCATAAAGTATATTGCGAGCCAGTGATGACAGAAGTAAGCAGAAGTTTATGTAATTACAAATCAATATTGAAAGAAACACGGACAAGGAGGAGGCGTATAAAGCAATCGACCAATACAGGGGGAAAAAAAAAACAAAAAAAAAAACAGTTTGGAGCATGTCTTTGAGTCAAGGCGAACTGAATACCATCGGATCGTCAAACGAAAACGGTGACAATTACAGCGGCAGCAGCAGTCAATTAACAAGTGACAAACATTGATGGAGACGTAAAAACTGATGGAAATACAAAAACATAAACCAATGTGCACATGTCAATAGGTTCCTTATCAAAGAATTAATTAAGGAGACAAATTACTTATGTACACATTCCTGTGCATAGGTATATACCAATGAGTACATGAGATAGTTGAGTATGCGTATATATATATATATATATATATATATATATATGTGTGTGTGTGTGTGTGTATATATATATATATGTGTGTGTGTGTGTATGTATATATATATATATGTGTGTGTGTGTGTATGTGTATATATATATATATGTGTGTGTGTGTATGTATATATATATGTGTGTGTGTGTGTGTGTGTGTATATATATGTGTGTGTGTGTATATATATGTGTATATATATATATATATGTATACGTATGTATGTATATACACACATACGTGTGTATATAGTGTGTGTGTGTGTGTGAGTAAATATGTATCAGTGGTTGTGTGAATTCACACCTCTGAATGTAGATATGGGCATACATGTATAAATACACATCTGAATGTGTATGCATGTGTGAATACATAGCTGTACAAATGGATGTGTATGTATGAGTATACATATATATAAGAATGTTTGTGCATATATGTGAGTATATGTACACATCTGAATGTACATATATGCTTGAATGTGTGTAATCAGTGTGTGTGTGTGTGTGTGAATGTATGTAGGAGATTGGTGTATGCACACATATACATACCCATTAATGTGGGTCTGTATGTGTGTACTGTGTGTGAGAAATTGGTGTATGCACATATGTACATACCTATTTATGTACATGTGTGTGTGTGTGTGTGTGTGTGTGTGTGTGTGTATCAATGTATATGGGAGACTTGTGCATGCACATATCTGCTTGTGTGTGTGTGTATGTATGTGTGTGTGTGTGTACTAATGTGCATGAGATATGTGTGCATGTACACATGTGTATATTCATTTGTGTGAGAGACATGTACGTGTGCATATGCAATCTTGCATGAATGCATGCACAGCAGTTGATACAACCTAAAATTTTTTCTTTCTTTCCTGAAGAAAATTTTCTCTGAATTTGATGTAAGAAATCTTATTTCTTCTTCTTTTCGACATCAACATGAGAGATACGTTGACTGATTGGATTTATGACATGTCAACACTTGTAGGGTCATTTAATGTTGAAGTCAGTTTAATTCTTATCAGCAATTATATCATTTCAAGTAACTAATAATAATAATCAGTTGTAAACAATTATAGCTTCAAGTCAAAATTCTAACAGCTCTGTTGGCTAGAATCTAAGTATGCTAGCTGTACCCGCTACACAGGGGGTAAAATCAACCAAAAAGAAATGTCCAGTGCATGAGACTAGTGGTGAGGCTCCAGTTCCTTTTTATTACACTTTGTTTATAGAATATTATGTCCAATTAATATGTTTTGGTATAAATGTATATATTATGTTAATTTGTTGTTACATGTAATATATATCAAACATTCATATGGGTGTAGGGATTATCTTCCCTTTGCCTGGAAGAGTTATCTTCCCGCTGGGTTTCATGTGAGTTAGTTGTTTGTCTTTCCTTACTGAATGTTCCATGCACATATATGATAAAAAGGGTTATAGCTTACCATAAGGGCAATAGGGTTGGGCCTATCATGTATGTGCTACGGCTTGATGTGACCAGTCGATTGATCGGAGACGGCCTCTCTGACTGTCTAGCCCAAGTAAGGACTAAAGTGGAATGTTGCAGGTCATGGACTGCTCAGCCACCAGGGTCCCATCCTTAAGCATCATGAGTCGCCACCCGCAGCCAATAGGTGGCCCCATTGGGGGGGATTTTACCCCTCAGCAGAGGTGCAGTCAGTATATTCTAAAGCCCCAGCTGACAGGGCTTTTGTCCCTGGTTTTCAAAGGGTTAAGACCTGTTTTTAGTCTCCAACTTTGTCATAGCATTTTATTGCACATCACCATGAAAACCATTGAAAACACAATAAATCTTTTCTAACCATTTTTAATACATTTTTCATTACACTTATTTTTTTCTCCATGGAAGATCATATAAAACTGACCTGTTTGGGATATATATATATATTATGTTATTTTGTTGTTACATGTTTTATATATTAAACATTCATATGGGCATTGTTCATGTGAGTTAGTTGTATGTCTTTCCTTATCAAATGTTCCATGCAAATGTATCTATGGATGTACTAATGCATTAGAAGGACCGAGTCAGTAGAGTGTCCAGCTGGTAACCTCAAGTTTCCTGGTTCGATACTGGCCCTCGCCAACCCAGCATATGAGTAGTACAGGGATCTGTGCAAGAAAGTGAGCTGATGGTAGGTGTGGCGTTCCACTTCAGATGCTAAAAAAACAATCTCCTTGGTCTAGAGCTAGTGAAAAGGGGATAGACTCCCCTCACTGTCTGGGTGATACTGATTTTAGGCCAGCCCGACGATTTTACTTATTTATTTACTGGTTGGCTTATTTCCTAACATAAAATTATCTGAAATGAACTTAATTGTTATTAAGAACACATTTTATGATATTTTTGTGTTAAAGCATGCAGTTGTATTGTTTTCGAAAAAGTTTCTAAGATTTGTTTATTTCGCACGGAGACTTTCAAAATAGCAACCGGCTTAGTTCAAAGCGGAAGTCAAGGGAGGTTACTCTAATTGCCTTATTTGCTAGGAATTTTAACAACTAAAGGTGAGAATTACCGATCATTATTAGTTACTCAAAGCCATATGACTGTGCAAACAAATGACTATCACTGAATAGAAATAATAATGCCCTAATTAAGAACTCGCTATGATGTGACATTTTGACAAAATATAATAAATGCTGGAAAAGTAGGTTGTTATTTTCTAAAACATGTGTAGCTTCTACAGCATCACTTTCCTATGTAAATAAAGCTCACCTTGGGTGCATCTTTGTCTGACGGTTTATTAGTGACATTCTACTTGAACTATTTGCCATCGAAATAGAGTTCACTTATCTGTTTTCTGTCAGTGATAATTAAAGTTTTCTGCAGCCAGATACCCTTGCTGTCACTCACTCACCCCCAAAAAGAAAGTACTGAACCTTATCTTGAAATATCCCAGATGCAAATGGACAAAGACAATTTCATATTCTTATTGATTGTTTTTATTGAGATGAAGAAATGTTAAACATTTTTTGTGATTTTGTCTTTCTTTTCTTTTAGGCTGTAATTTGAGATTTGATTAACTTGAAATGAAACAAAGAAAAATGGAAAAGGAAATACCAGTCAAAATTAAAAATGATTGATAATGGTTCATCTTTAAAGAAGAGAGAGAGAGGGAGAGGGAGGGAAAGGGAGAGAGAGGAGATTTGAAGAGAGAGAAAGGAGAGATGAAGAGAGAGAGAGGAGAGATGAAGAGAGAGGGGGAGGGGGAGAGAGGGAGAGATGAAGAGAGAGAGGAGAGATGAAGAGAGAGGGAGAGATGAGAGAGAGAGAGAGATGAAGAGAGAGAGAGAGAGAGGAGAGAGAGAGAGAGAGAGGAGAGATGAAGAGAGAGAGAGAGAGGAGAGAGAGAGAGAGAGAGAGAGAGGAGAGATGAAGAGAGAAGGAGGGAGAGGAAGAGAGAGAAAGAAAGAGAAGAGGAAAGCATGAAGATAAAATGTGCTATTAATATAAAAAAAAAAAAACTATTTGAATAATTTTGATGTTTCGGACTGTTGTCCTCATCTTTTATTGTGGTAAGTATAAACACAACGTTTCAGACGCTGTATCCTCCAGCCTTCCTCAGGTGTTCCCTGTGTATCTGAACATAGTAATGACCCAACCTGGGAAATCATTAGTTTGACTGTTGATCAAACAGGTGTTGAAGAACCTTTAAAGATCTTATTCAAATAATGACATCATTGTTTTTGCATGCCATTCATTCTGACATATCTCACAAGAATCACAATCATTTAGAAAAAAAACAAAAATGTTTATTGGCGTTACCTATAAAACTTAAGCTGTAAAATCCAATGACATCAGTCTTTTTTATATAAGGGCCGAGTTAGCTCAGTCGGTAGAGCGTTCGGCTAGAAACCACAAGGTTCCTAGTTCGATACCGGCCTATCGCCAACTCAGCGTATGAGTAGCACAGGGATCTGTGTGGTAAAGTAAGGAGCTGATGGTAGGTGTGGCACTCCATCTCAGATGCAAAAACAATCTCCTTGGTCTAACGCTAGTGAAAAGGGGATAGACTCCCTCACTGATTGACTGATACCGACATTAGGTCGCCTTGACAACTTTTATACATACCACAATAAAGGGGAGGACAACAGTGTGAAACATGAAAACTATTTACATCAAGCCTCATCTCAAAAATATAGACAAATAAATTTAGTTGTATATATAAATACAATTGTATGCTATTAGCACAGAGATGAAACAATCCTAGTTCGATACCGGCCCTCACCAACTCAGCATATGAGTAGCACAGTGATCTGGGCAGTAAAGTGAGGAGCTGATGGTAGGCATGTCGCTCCACCTCAGACGCCAAAACAATCTCCTTGGTCTAGCACTAGTGAAAAGGGGATAGACTCCCTCGCTGTCTGGCTGATACCGACTTTAGGCCACCTCGATGACTTTTTTATAGTAAGAATTATCATTAATTTTTTATCCAAATTTTTGTCAATTTGAGTCTGTGTAAGGATGTTGAAATACACATATATATGTATATTCATCTCTCTCTCTGTCTCTCTCTCTCTCTCATATATATTATATATTATATATTATATATATATATATATAATTTTGGAGGATATGAGCTTAATTGAAGTCGTACCTAATTCTTGAAAATTAATTAGTTAATAATTAATGAATTTAGGCGGGCATATATGTTCAAATGTAAGACTAAACAGATCGAGAAAATGTCAATCCCTGAATGTACATTTCGACCTATTGGGATTGACATTCAGGGATTGACATTTTCGCGATCTGTTTAGCCTTACATTTAGCCCGCCTAAATTCATTAATTATTAACTAATTAATTTTCAAGAATTAGGTACGACTTCAATTAAGCACATGTCCTCCAAAAATTGTCGGCTAAAAGCCATATCAAATAAACACAGTGTTTATTTACGTACTTTATATATATATATATATATATATATGTACACGTGTGTATGTATAAAGTAGCAGAAAATCCATATAAGTACAAAATTCAAAAATAAAACAATGACTAGAATTTATTTGTTGCGTCTGTTAAGCTAACGGCAACAAAACCAAACAAGTAAATAAAAATGGTAAAAATAGTGTAAAAAAAAAAAAAAAAAAAATACTACATAAAAGTAAGTCAATCTCAATTTCATAAATATTTTTTAAATCTAATTATAGTTTTTTTGTTTTTTTACTTCTATAATTTTTTAATGATCATTATCATCAGATCACAATGACAGCAGAGATTCTTTTCTCTTCACCCCCCATCCCTATAGTTGGCCAATTTCAACATTTGCTTAATGATTGATATGTTTTATGGTTGTGGCAGGTGTCACCACAGCAAAAATTGATATGAAAGTTTAATGAAAATATGGATTTTGATTGGTTAATACAAACATATGAACAAAGGCGAAAGACAGAGATTTTTCAATTAGATTTTAGAGTTGGTTGGGGGGGGGTCAGTCAGTAGAGCATTCAGCTAGAAACCATGAGGTTCCTAGTTCGATACTGGCCCTCGCCAACTCAGCGTATGAGTAGCACAGGGATCTGTGCGGTAAAGTAAGGAGCTGATGGTAAGTGTTGCGCTCCACCTCACACGCAAAAAACAATCTCCTTGGTCTAGCGCTAGTGAAAAGGGGATAGACTCCCTCGCTGTATGGCTCATACTGACATGTCAAAGAAATTTTGTTTTATTCATTCTTGTTGGGAACTCAATTTTTTTTTAAACACATATTTTTAAAACTCAGAGCGGCTGGATCAACGCACGGTCTTTTGTTTTTACGTGGGGATTTTAATAGGGCATCCAACAAGGATCCAACTTGCAAATTCAATAATTATGGATCTGCTAGACTTAAGCAATCCATAATCCAGACACTAAGTGATCCTGTGACATGCGACATGGGTGAGACAGGCAATCGGAAAGGCTCGATCAAATGGTCGAGGCACATCAAGCTGTAGCAACTATATGATTAGTCCCGATTGTATTCTTCAAATTGCTGCAAAAAGCCAACCCATTTTATCATATAAGTGCTAGAAGGAGGTGGCTGAGGGTCAACACCACTAGTTTATTAATTCTACTGATCTATGAATACACATGAAGTTAATGAAAATTCATTCTAACAGTTTATAAAACCAAACGAAACAAAAATCTATTAATAATGGAGATTCGCTTTCGGTTTTTGTCTGTAACAAAAATTACGTCACTGCTTACGTCACATTACCCAAAATCGTGTCATAATATAGAATAAATACACTCAAAATTTGAACATGCAACATTAGACAGTCCTCATTGTTTTTTTAAACAAGTTTTAATAAATACATGACTGGTATTATATATCTATATATAGTTTGTTTTATTTTAATACATATTTAAAGTTTACATTTCAAATTGTTTTATTTTTTAATCCTTTAATGAATTTGATGATTTTACTTACTTAGGGTACAAACTCGCTGACATTGAATTTTTTCTCCCACCCCTCAGGCAATATGTTTCAAAAATCTATTTTTACATCGCCTGGAGGGTGTTTTTTATTTTGTACTAGTGAAGTTAATGAAAATTCATTCAGTTTATGAAACCAAACGAAACAAAAATATTTACCAATAAACTATTCACTTAAAATCATGTAAACAAGAAAAATAAAATAAAATAAAAATAAACAAGTTTTGGCATTAAATAACCCACAAGGGTTGATATGCCTTAAAAGTATAGTTGGCAGAGTGGCCTTTTGTTGGTATCAGCTGGACAGCGAGGGAGTTTATCATCTTTTCGCTAGCACTAGACCAGAAAAAATGTTTTTTTTTTTTTTTTTTTTGTTGTTGTAGTGGAGCGCCACACCTAACATCAACTCCCCACTTTACTGCACAGACCAGATTACTCAATCTGTGCTACTTATGTGCTGAGTTGTTGAGAACTGATATCAAACTTGGAACCTTGCAAACCAAAACAGGTCATTTTCAATTTTGACCCATTTTGACTTGCTCTTTAAAAAAAAAAACCAAAATCAGTAAAATAAAGATGATGTTATTGTTAACAAGTACACACACACACACACACACACACACATATATATATATATATATATATATATATATATATATATATATATATGCGGAAAATGGGATTGGAATGAATCCGACAGAATGAGGTAAAATAAGGAATGAAAGAACAAAACTCAGACAAAAATGTGTAGTATATTTCGCTGGAACGTTATAATAAAGGCTTGAGGAAGCGGAACTTAATGTTCCAGTGAAATATACTACATATTTTTGTCTGAGTTTTGTTCTTTTATTCCTTATTTTACCTCCTACCATCAGCCCCTTACTTTACCGCACAGATCCAGTGCTACTCATATGCTGAGTTGGCGAGGACTGGTATCGAACTAGGAACCTTGTGGTTTCTAGCCAAACGCTCTACCGACTGAGCTAAACCCGGCCCCTTTTGGCCCCAATACCAAAGACCTAGCTCAATTTGATCTCTTATGTCCAGATCTCAATTCTTCCACAGTCTTTCCTCCTATATAAAGATGATCTTTCTTTTTGGCTCAAAATCTAGATAAATTTGATCCTGGCTTTTCATTTAAAACAGAAAAACTAAGATCATTGAAGTGTATGAACAAAACCCATGACAAATCTAATCCTCAGTCTCAAGATCTTCCACCTCGAAGACAGGTGCTATTTCTTAGAGAGAGAAGAGGCTGTATCAGAATATGACCAAGTGAGAGATAAGTGTCGGGTGGAAAGGTAAGATGTGACAGTGCTTGGCCAAGATGTCTGGTCATCAAGGCCATCAGTTCATTTGAACTAACTGGCCCCAGCCGGATATCGATCCTTGGAATTTTTCTCTTTCCCGATTATTGGTTTTGTCTAATCCGCAACACAAACACGGAACATACTTGGTCGGCTGGTAATAACAATTACGTTAACAGTCTCAGACGTTCACTTCCCCAATAAGAAAAGAGACGTAGCAGTAATATCAAAATACACTGCGATTATGTCTTGCCAAAAAAATAAAGAATAAAAAAAAAAAAAATAAAAGATGTCAGGAGAGAAAAAGTAGTCAACTTTTTTTCTTTGTGTTTTTTTTTTGTTTTTTCATTTTATTTTATTGTAAGTCTTTTTATTATTATTATTTTTTTTTTTTTTTTTTTGACGGCCACTCTTTATAGATTTTGGGGAAGAAGGAAAGACGATGACTGGGGGTGAGAAAAAAAAAGTACAAGTTTTGCTTTCTTTATAATCAGTTCATCTTTGCCACTACAAATGAAACAAGAGGCTACAAATGAATTAAATTATATATACAAAGATGGTATTTATGTATATGTATGTGTGGGCCTACAGATAAAATCTTTGTGTATATATATATATATATAGTGTGTGTGTGTGTGTGTGTGTGTGTATTTGCAAAAAAAAGAAATAACACAAATTTGACTTATACATATGAAATATAATAATTATACCCATATGTGTGTATGTATGAGTCGAGAGAGAGAGAATGATAATAACACATAAATACTATCTTTGTGTATCTATAAGCTCAGCTAAATATAATCTAAGTGTGTGTGAGTATATACACACATATATATATATATATATATATATGTGTGTAAGTAGATCAAAAAGTCAGTAGCCTAATATATGTCATTAGTCAAAATTTGATTTGAAATTTCAACTATATTCATAGATATAAAGTAAAAGTAAAGTCATTAGGGTAGTATCAGCCAGACAGTGAGGGAGTCTATGTCCTTTTTACTAGTGCTAGACCGAGGAGCTTGTTTTGTGTCTGAGGTGGAGCAGCACGCCTACTATCAGATCCCTGTGCTACTCATACGCTGCATTGGCGATGGCCGGTATCAAGCCAGAAACCTTGTGGTTCCTAGGTGGATGTTCTACCAACTTTATATATATATATATATATATATATATATATATATATAGATAGATAGATAGGTAGATAGATAGACAGAGATAGAGAGTGTGTGTGAAAGAGAGAGAGAGAGCTATAGATATACACATACATGTATGAGTGTGGTTGGATCAAAAAGTCTAAAGCCTTTTACATCATTATAAGCTGAAATTTGATTCAAAATGTTAATTGAGGGAGTCTATGTCCTTTTTACTAGTGCTAGAACGAGGAGCTTGTTTTGTACAATCTAACTTGCTAATCGTTTAATTAAGTGCATTGTCAAGGAAAGAGACTATGTTGAAAAATGTTTTTATATGAAATAAATGTTTTTGTCATCACTGGACTATGGCCATAGATATATCTATATATGATTATATAGAATTATGCATCTATAACGATAAGATCTTTGTATGTATAAATCAAATTTCTCTCTGGGCATTACATCATGGTATAATAGTTAAAAAGCTAGTCTTACAGGACTAGTGAGTTCGATCCTCGTTGGATACTCCATACTTGCAACCTTGTGTCATATCCTACCCATAGCAAAGGGGTTGGGCAAATATCAACTTAAATTTCTGTATAAACACAATCTTGGTAGGATTAATCAATACATATACATATATATATATATATATATATATGTGAAAATGGAAAAGGAATTGAATCCGACAGTATGAGGAAAAATGAGTAAAGAAAAGAAATGTAGATGGATAAAATGAATTTAATCGATATCACATTAATGGATATCACTTACACATGTGTTTCGGTCAGTTTATGTGTGTGAAAATATTTCGCACACATAGAAGAATTGACCTTCATCAGAGTGAACATTTATTTTGAATTCAAAATAAATGTTCACTCTGATGAAGGTCGATTCTTCTATGTGTGCGAAATATTTTCACACACATAAACTGACCGAAACACATGTGTAAGTGATATCCATTAATGTGATATCGATTAAATTCATTTTATCCATCTACATTTCTTTTCTTTACTCATTTTTCCTCATATATATATATATATATATATACAAAACTTATTAGTAAACCCTTGTGGTAAGAAAAAACCCAGCAAATAGTTTGATAGTAAAAAAAATACTACCAAACTTCACCTGGGGAAAAAATGAAAAAAGAAAAGACCAAGAGGGTCGTACCAACCAAAAATAATCAATTAATACTTTAATAAGTTATATATATATATATATATATATGTATATGTAAACCACTAGGATTATCTAAAGCTTAAATGTAAAAAGTGCTCAATACCTAAGTAGAGCAAAATATATATATATATATATATATATATATATATATATATATATATATATATATATATTAAGTCATGTAAGTGTAAACACAATCTTAGCTATAATCAATGCATGTATGTATATATATATATATATATATATATATATATACATAAAATATGAATATGTGTAAACACAATCTTGGTAGGTATAATTAATGCCCATTATATATATATATATATATATATATATATATATATAGAGAGAGAGAGAGAGAGAGAGAGCGGGGTGACTGTAACCGCAGATTGTGTCTGGAAAAGAAATTATGTATCCTAGTAAATGCTGAAACCAAATAGCTGAACAAAAGAAGTGAATTGATATCTAATTGTATACATGTTAACAAATATCTCCTGTTTCACCTGACCCTGACTAGTCAAATAATTTATTTCCTGCTATTTGGATTGGCCTAAATTATATATATAATTCTTTTTCGTCTGAATGCCACATGTACTCATATCTTATCATGTGACTATACCTCTATATAGACGCTTGATTAGCCACTTTTCTCACATGTTCGTCTGATGATTGTGCAAACCACATCTTCTGGTGTCCATAATTTTAATATCTTTTATTTTATACCTACTCTGCCATAATAGCATCAAGCATTCCTTTTATGAAAAAACTTTTCTCATCTGCATTTTTTCTATTATATATATATATATATATATATATATATATATATATATATTTCTATTATATATATATATATACATTTTCTTTTGAATAATTCCAACTTTTGACTAGCAGTGTTCTGTTTTTGCTAAACGGTCATTTCTTCCCGTCTTATTTTTGTTGAAGACCGATCCACGTGCGGTCGATGCATGATATTACTTGGGTCCTCACATCATCAGTGAGGAGGGCCGGTGTTGCTATATAAAACCGTAGAGAGAAAGGCCCCGAAACGGTTTGCACATTCTCTCTTGATGAGCCCATGGATTTGTAAACATCCTTTGTTTTTTCAATATATCATATTTACACTGTCGGATTAAGTTCCAATTTTATTTTCACACACACACATAATATATATATATATATATATATATATATATATATATTACAACAGTGTATGGTGAGTCAGTTGTGGGCCAATATTTGCAGTATCATTAGGAGAGTGCCCAATATCTGCAATAGAGCTATGAATATTAGTTTGTGTATATATATTTAATTACATGGATATTTTATCTGCGACCTCAGGTTTCATGTCCGTCTTTTCCAGCAATCATCAGGCACTATAGAGAAAGATCTTGAGAAATCAAAAAAATATAGTCAAACTATATATATATATGTATGTATGTGTGTGTGTGTGCATTCAGACATACATAAAATATACACAGATTACGCTTATAACTGTACATATACATAAGTTTTGGTCACAATAAAAAATTTAAGCGCACACACATTTAAATTAGCGTAGTGAAGACATGAAGTCAACAGCACTTGGTAACTGACAGTGTCTCACTTATGTGATTTTCAAACCAGGTCTTACATATATATATATATATATATATATATATATATATATTTCTTTAGATTTTTCGTTTTGTTTAGAAGTAGGGTTTCTATTCCTCTTATAGTGACTTCTTCTACACGACAGTATGAGAAGTAAATACACACAAGCGGTGTGTTTATGATATGGCTTTTTTTAGCCGACAATTTTTGGGAGAATATGTGCTTACACTATAAGAGGAATAGAAACCCTACTTCTAAACAAAACAAAAAATCTAAAGAAAGTCCGGTTGGTGTAGGGGTTATGATGCTCGCCTGTCAGCTTGACAGTCGGGTTTCAAATCACGCACAAGGTGGTCTTCCTATCTATAGCTCTGCTGATGAGGCCTAATAGGCCGAAATGTACATACAGAGATTGATTTTTCTCGATTTGTTTAGCCTTACATTTAAATAGGTATGCCCACCTAAATAATTAATTATTAATTAATTAACTTTCAAAATTAGGTACAACTTCAATTAAGCACATATTCTCCCAAAAATTGTCGGCTAAAAAAAAGCCATATAAAAAAAAAAACTGCTTGTGTGTATTTACTTCTCATACTGTCGTGTAGAAGAAGTCACTATAAGAGGAATAGAAACCCTACTTCTAAATATATATATATATATATATATATATATATATATACCCACACACATATATATACACACTGCTGTAATTATTTATCTTTTGAATAAGTCTATGCATTTGTACATACACACACCTAACATTAGGCATATATATCTATATAATATACATTCATTTATTAAAATATTATACTGTTTGTAAGTATATACATTACATACACACAGCTATAATTATATATCTATTGCACATGTGTATTTGTAAATATGTATCTTTCATTATATATGCGTGTTTCCATGGGCGTCTGTGTCTCCAATCATTTCCACTTGTTTAGTCGGAAAACAAAAACAACTTATCTCAATTCCAAAAAAGAAAAAACTTTTTTCTTCTTCCCATTTCCCACATAATGGACAAAAATCTTTGGACCTTATTAAGAGCAAAAAAAAAAGAAAAATTGATAAAAAAGAAAAGAAAACGTAAAAGAAAAAAAAACCCAACAAAACAAAAGACAAAAAAAAAATATTATAAAAAAAATCTATTTGATTTTTAAACAGTAAATAAATGAACCTTAAAGTAGCCATTAGACAAATTTTTTTTTCTTCTTCTTCTTCTTCTTCTTCTTGTTCAAAACTCGAAGTCATTTTCCAAAGCACAGAAAACAGTTCAGCATAACAACCATTTCTTGTCATTACGAATCAATAATATTTTTATAACTAGTAGAATATGATTTTCAGACTTCATAGCTCTCTCTCTTCCCCCCATTCGGCGAGTCACCTCAATTCCCACTGACCCAGCTCAATATTCTCACACCAGGTCTAATTTCTTTATATCTAACATATACTGAGGTATTAGTTGAGATTCTTTTTATCTTTTGTTTATATTATACAATCAGCACTACACTTTCAGGATGGAATCTTAAGTGTGCAAGAAACACACCACCCTCACCCTCACACCCACACGTGAGCCAAAGAAGAAGAAAAAAAGTCACAACATCTTTAGCTGTAAACCTTAATTCTTTAGACTTTTCACTATTCATCACACAAGAAGAAAAAGAAAAAGTAAAACAATACACTGTACTGTGTTTCATAAATTTTAAATTACAGTATCAACCATGTAAACTGAGTGAATGAAAGAGAGAAAGGCAGGCAAGGGAGTACACATAAAGTACAAGATGTTATATATGTACAGTACATAT
>CM042165.1:14616800-14644300 GCA_023376005.1 Doryteuthis pealeii | reverse complement strand
ACCACTAGCTCCTCCCTTTACCGCACATATCCATGTGCTACTTATACGCTGAGTTGGCAGGAGACAGTATCGAACCAGGAACCTTGTGGTTCCCAGCCGGACACTCTACCAACTGAGCTAAGCTGGCCCAATGAATAGTATATGTATTTATCCAATGCCTTCACCACAGACAGGATGTGACACATGGTCAATTTTTAGTCGAGTAAAGCTGGTTTGAATCCAGAATTTCTTTTTTAGACTGTTTGCCCCCAAACCCAGTCAGCACACTTATTTTCCCAAAGCTGGGGGGAGAACTAATTTGTTCATGCCTGGTTTGAATATGAAATTTTCCTTGAATTAGACTGGTTGTCTAGCTCAAGCTAAAGAACCCATTTTGCCTATTTTTCCCAGAGCTGGGGAGAGAACAAATGTATTCGTGTCTGGTTTGAATCTTAACTTTTCCTTCAACTAGACTGGTTTCCTAAGCCAACTTAAAGAACCCTGTCTGCCCTACTATTTTCCCATAGCTGGAGGGAGAAGAGGCTGTAGTATTTGTGGTGCTATTAGAGAGAGAGAGAGAGAGAGAGAGAGAGAGAGAGAGAGAGAGATCATTCCATGATTGGACAATCGACAAATGCAACCTCATGCCAAATTCGGCTTTACCCAACAGTAATCTAAATAACCAGCAATCTGTCGCCTGATGAAGGAGGGAGAAAGTCTAACAGATCCAAAAATAACCAAAGAAGGTAGAGAGGAATGTGAGTTTATCAGTATACAATAAACAAGAATAGATCAACTTTCTAAATTTACCGAAACTGTTTCTAAATGCAGGTTCTTGTCGAGCAGGAAGGGGTTTAAAAAGAGCAATGTCTGTCTTCCGTTTTCTTTTTTTGTTTCTTTTTTGTTTCTTTTCTATTCTTGATGCACACAGACAATTCAAACCGATCCACACACTGCACCGCATCACCCCCACCCACCATCAAATGATAACACCTTATCAGACCACACCCTGACCAGCAATGTTACGCAGATGACCCTTAAAGCTGAGACAAATATAGATTTAAGATAAGCAGTAATCATATTTTAAATAACTTTGGAACAATTCAGGACTTTTAATCCACTATGTTCGCTGGGCTGCTCCAACGATCAGTTGACCAAATTTACTGTTAATTATTTGAATCAGAGGGTTCCCGGTTCGATACCAGTCCTTGCCAATGAGACTACACCCAATAAATCCGCCCATCATTTTTCAAAAAACTAACAGGTTATTGAAGTAAGTCCACTCGCAGCGCCATATTGAAGTAAGTCAGTTAGACAGTCAACAATTGGTTTGAGCAATGTGACTGGCCAAGCCTAACCATGAAGTTACTAGTTCTCCAATGAACCCACTATAACAGCTTAAATAATTACTGCCACTACTGCCAGGAAGAGTCCATTAAGCTGAGAAGGTGTTTGACTGTTCCACTGTCCAATAGTTAACAACCTGTAACAGTCATTTCCAGACTGCAGGTTCAATCCTGGCTAAGGGTGAAAGTAACACAGAATAACAATTAACAGTATTCTACACAGGTCAAGCAGATTAGCTTCACAGGAGGTAAGTCATCTTGTTCACAATGCCAGTCCTTGCCAACTTAGTTCATAAGTAGTGCAGATTAGGTAATCTGATCTATGTGGTAAAGTGGGGAGCTGACGGTAGGTGTGGTGCTTGACCTCTGCAAAAAAAAAAAAAAAAAAATGAAATCGCTGGCCTAGTACTAATGAAAATGGGATAGACTCCCTCGCTAGTCCACTGTGCCAACTTTACATTTACTTCATGAAGGGTCCTGTGTACTTTAATCTTTGTTGATCATTGGGGGGTTATTCAGGTGTTTGTTATGGGGTCACTTGGATCAGATCAAGTTCGTCAATCTGGTCGGAAGATGTCGGACGTAATCAGTCAAGTTTTTCAATTCAGGTTGGAAATTCAAGACAAGCTATCAATCAGCGGGCAAGGTTATTTGTCAAGAAATACTTTGTAATGTGAGTAGATGACACAGAAATTGATCACAAAGAGGTTCGATTAATAACATGACAAAAAGTTAATTGGTAAAACCAACTAAAAATTGAAGCACCGACTGCCATTTATCATGACTCACAACGGATAGAGCAGCATTTTTATTGGCATATGCAGTGGAACAACTCTTAACTCGAACAATTTGGAATTCAAACAAAAAATCTGTGTAAAAAAAGACCTTAGTTGTTGAATTTTCGGATTTCAAACACACAATGCTACAACGAAGGGAAAAACAACAAACATTGGATAAGTTTTTAGTTAAAGAGAAGAGGAAAGCATATGGGTGCTCCCTATTTCAGGCCTTGTATCAAACTAAGCTAAGATCAGTAAACAGCAACTGGTGCAATGATTAAGGAACTAGACCATTGCTAGCAAGTTTGAATATGGGTGCTCATTATTATGGGCCTTATGCCAAACTAAGCTAAGCTCAGTAAACAGCAACTGGTGCAATGATTAGGGAACTAGACCATTGCTAGCAAGTTTGAATATGGGTGCTCATTATTATGGGCCTTATGCCAAACAGCTAAGCTAGTAAACAGCAACTGGTGCAATGATTAGGGAACTAGACCATTGCTAGCAAGTTTGAATATGGGTGCTCATTATTATGGGCCTTATGCCAAACTAAGCTAAGCTCAGTAAACAGCAACTGGTGCAATGATTAGGGAACTAGACCATTGCTAGCAAATTTGAATATGGGTGCTCATTATTATGGGCCTTATGCCAAACTAAGCTAAGCTCAGTAAACAGCAACTGGTGCAATGATTAGGAACTAGACCATTGCTAGCAAGTTTGAATATGGGTGCTCATTATTATGGGCCTTATGCCAAACAGCTAAGCTCAGTAAACAGCAACTGGTGCAATGATTAAGGAACTAAACCATTGCTAGCAAGTTTGAATATGGGTGCTCATTATTATGGGCCTTGTGCCAAACTAAGCTAAGCTCAGTAAACAGCAACTAGTGCAATGATTAAGGAACTAGACCATTGCTAGCAAGTTTGAATATGGTGCTCATTATTATGGGCCTTGTGCCAAACTAAGCTAAGCTCAGTAAACAGCAACTAGTGCAATGATTAAGGAACTAACCATTGCTAGCAAATTTGAATATGGGTGCTCATTATTATGGGCCTTATGCCAAACTAAGCTAAGCTCAGTAAACAGCAACTGGTGCAATGATTAAGGAACTAACCATTGCTAGCAAATTTGAATATGGGTGCTCATTATTATGGGCCTTATGCCAAACTAAGCTAAGCTCAGTAAAAAGCAACTGGTGCAATGATTAGGGAACTAGACCATTGCTAGCAAGTTTGAATATGGGTGCTCATTATTATGGGCCTTATGCCAAACGGCTAAGCTTAGTAAGTAACAACTACAACAGCCTCTTTTTGTCTAGACTTCATTCTTGTAAAATCATTAATATATCAAAACCAATCTTAGTGGTGAAACATATTTCGATACAGAACGAAGGTACAACTTTATGAACTTGAGTCGGGTAAAAGACGTTATGTAACAGCGCTAGTAAGGGGTCAGAAAAATGTGGTAACATGCGGATAAGTTCGGATTAATGGAACGCATTGGTGATCGTAAAATTTGACTAGATCGTTAATTCTCAGTTTCTCGACACTTGAACTCGTGATAATCAAAGAGCTCATTAACTCTTTGTACATGTCGTTAAATGAAAGAAACGACAGTACCAAGTTCATTTTGAGTACAATTTCCAAAATCATATCTGAAGAAATGTCTAATTTGTTCATATTATCTACGTTGTCATACTGTTTGGGATCTAAAGCACTTATGTCAGTGGTGTAATGGTTATCATCATAAACACGATAACTCAAGTAAATATCCTGGATGAGGCTGTTTGTATTTCACATAGCACTAATACCCTTGGGAATGGAAGGGTGTCCCATTGTGGTGTAATGGTTAGCAAGCTAGTCTTGCAGATCCATTACTACATAACAGTGAGTTTGATTCTTACTGGATGCCCCTTACTTGCAACATTTTCTCACATTCTGCCTGTGGCAAACATATTGTGCAAAAAGGTATGAATCCAACTATTCTCCTTCAAGCTATGGGTAAATAGTAGGGCTGACTGGGTTTTCTAACCTTGTAATGGCAACCGGTCTACAAAAAAGAAAACTCTGAATTCAAACCAGTTAAACTCTGCTTAAAAATTGATCTTGTGTCACATCCTACTCATGTGTGTTAGTTGGTTGGTTGGCTGATTGATTTTAACGGCATATCAACCCGTCTGGGATTATGGCATGCCAAACAGTTAGGAAGTAATATATGTTGTGTATTTATATTTATACTTTTGTAGTAATTGGTTTTATTTAACAATGTATTAGCACCATTGGGGATCATGTTGTATGGTATTGATTAGGTTCATATCCAAATACATAATGTTTTTAAAGAAAATAAAATAAATATCCTTGAATCTCGGTGGGGGGGGGGGAGTACTCATGGTGTAAGTTCAAATCTTGGTTGGTTGGGTGGTTGGTTGGTTTTTACAGCATGTTAGCTAAAATTGAGTGTTGCATGTCTTGGAGTGCTCATCCACCAGGGCTCCATCCTTAATCATCACGGATCGCCACCCACAGCCAAAAGGTGGCCCCATTGGGTGGGGTCTTGTGCCTCCGTAGAGATGCCGTTGATGTATTTCTAAAATCCCAGCCAAAAAATCCTGTTAGCAGTGCCCTGTAAAACAGCATTTGTATGGCCATTTACCTCCCATCTTGCAAACCATCCAAATAAGACAAGCAAGATGGACACCGCTGGTTGAACTAAGAACAGACACATAAACTTTCTCCTATGGACTCCTACACATGGACACACTAGCAAAAACTTACATTCATCAGCTCTGTGTGGACACTGAATCCCATCTAAAAGACTTGCCCAAAGCGATAACTAATAGAGTTAGATGGTGAGAACGAGTCATGGAAATCTATGCTGTCAGCATGCCTTGATGATGATGATGATGATTTACTAATCTGTTTTTCCTTTATGAATTGGATTAATCTCCAGGCACATGATGAACAATGTCAGTAGAAAACCATTGAAAGTGCCCCAATGACTTTAATTAAAAATTTAGATTGTAATAAGACACTTCAGAAATTCTATGAATTCAAGCTCGTAGGATATAAAAATATGAAAATAATTTTTAGAATTTTAAACAATAGAAAATATTAGGACATATTAATAAGTGCCGATATTTATAGACTGTCATTGCATTTTACTGTCTTTAACTGCATCAAGAATGTCTGGTTGTTAAGGAAATGCATGTTTGCTTTTTAAATTTTATGGAATTGAAAAAGAAAGAAAAAGAAAGAAAATGAAGCAATTTTTAGTTAGAATTGCAAAATTGCTGTAAGTACTTAACCAACCCCCTCCCCCACAAGCAGGATATGACACAAGGTCAATTTTTAAACAGTCTTTTTCTTTAATAGTAGGATAAGAAGAGGAGCTCTCAAAGAAATTTTGATTAATAAGAAGAGAGCCCCTTTGGTTTGAATTCAGAGTTTTCCTTCTCCCAGACCGGTTGCTATAACCAATGTTAAAGAGCCTAGCCTGGCCTACTATTTACCCATAGCTGGAGGGAGAATACTTGGATTCGTACCTTTCCCAAGTGTATTAGTACTATGTGAAATGCAAATAGCCTACTTGATCACTGTGTCCATTTCCTATAACAGAAACCATTATACCACACACCACCACACACATGCATTTTAACAGGTTCTAATTAAGAACAGGAGCCTCACCACCAGATGAAAATTAGTGTTATACCCCGAACACTGATAATTGACCACTCTGTTTGTAAAGGATCTATTTGTTCTTTACACGATACATCTTCTGAGGGCCAATATGTATAAATCGTTGGCATTAATTATTATTATTATTAAGTACTGTTATTATATGAAAGTAAAGACAGGAGCCTCACCACCAGATGAAAATTAGTGCCACACCCGAACACTCTGATAATTGACCATTCGTTATGCGATGAAATAAATCGTTGGCATTATTACTATTATTATTCTTATTAGGTACTGTTATAATATGAAAGAAAAGACAGAGCCTCACCACCAGATGAAAATTAGTGACATACCCGAACACTGATAATTGACCACTCTGCTGTCTGTTCGTTATGCGATGAATCTTCTGAGGGGACAAGGTGTATAAATCGTTGGCATTATTACTATTATCATTATTATTAGGTACTGTTATTATATGAAAGTAAAGACAGTAACCAAGGAGACATAATTTGTAAGTGAGTATCTCATTGATAGATTTGGATTTAAATGAAATCTCAAGTCACCAGGCAATCAATACTAAAATTCAATCTGTAGATTTATATCGGGTTTTCTATATATTGTGGGAATCGGCCAGGTTAGGCTGACCCAAGGCTTGAACCAGTTTTGTAGTGTTCAAACAGACAAGATAGTCAATAACACTGGGTAGAAAGTGAAAAATATCAAATCTATAGAGCATAACAGAGAGGAGAACAATACAGGAAGGTGGAGAGTAAGGAAAGCAAGAAAAGGAGAGTAAGAAGTGGAGATGCAAAGAAAGAGAGGAGAGCAAATATGTGGGTAGCATTTTTCAGTAATGCCAAAGGTCTTAGCAGTCACTTGGTTTAATAGGTTGACACAAGGGGGTTGTGGGGAGTAGGGAGGGGGAGAGAGAGAAAAATCGAAGAAAGTAAAAACCAAGTCTATCTGTACAAACAGAACAAAATGATTCTTATTTCTTTTGAAGAGGGAAAAATGAGAACAATATTTGAGAAAAAGAAAAGAAAAAAAAAAAAGAAATTCAAGAAATTTGTATTTGTGATGATGGGATGAATATGTAAATGAAGGCTTGATATTCAAACATAAGCCCTAAGGATTGTGCAAGTAAATATATAAGTAAACATATGTCTCTCTCACTCTTTCTCTCTCCTACAAAATACTATACACACACGCATATATAAATATATCACACTGCTCACACACACGGAGGTATATCAATGTCCGTAGCTTATTGAACATTATAGAGTGAAAATTATAGAGAAAAACTCAGCTAATAACTATATCAAGTAATGGACTAATTCATCTACATTTACACACACATTATATATATATATATTATATATATATATATATATAGAGAGAGAGAGAGAGAGAGAGAGAGAGAGAGAGAGAAAATAGACACACACATAAATAGACACACCCATAGACATAAACACACATATATGCACATACATACCTACTCACACACATACATGCATACACAGACATATACACACACACACACACACACACAAAGACATGCACACACACACACACCATATATATATATATGCACATATGGGCACCTCGTGTGGTGTAATGGTTAGCAAGCTGGATTAGTAAACCATTGTTAGTGAGTTCAATTTTCACTGGGTGCTCCATACCTTTGGCCTAAGCTACGCTTAGTAAATAACTATATATATGCACATATATATGCACATGCACACACACATAATACACATATAATACACACACACACACACACAAATATATAATACACATATCACACACACACATACATATACATAATATACATACACCACATCTAAAACATGATCTCATTCTTTGTCAATGCACTTTATTCACTGGTTAGGACCGGCTTAGCTCAGTCGGTAGAGCGTCTGACTAGAAACCACAAGGTTCCTGGTTCGATACCAGCCCTTACCAACTCAGTGTATGAGTAGCACAGGGTTCTGATGGTAGGTGTGGCACTCCACCTCAGACACCAAAAACAATCTCCTTGGTTTAGCGTTAGTGAAAAGGGGATAGACTTCCCAGCTGATGCCAACTTTAGGCCACCCCGACGACTTTATTTTACTTACTTAACATTATACACTGAAAATAGATTTAAAAAATTCAAATAACTATTCATAAGACAATAGACTACTTAATCTATACATATACACACACACAAAAAAAGTGTTTAAAAGAAATGAGTTTAAAAAATATTTGAATATCCATTAAGAATGAATAAAACAAAACATCTTCAGCATGAAATAACCCAATAAGGGTTAACATGCCCTAAAATCTAAACAACACACACACACACACACACACACACTACACCGATCCATAGACACACAAAAGACCATATGAGAATAGGAAATTACTATGTCAGGATTTAATCCAATTTAATCAATACAGTACTTAACTATAAACTTATATATATATGAGAAGTAAACAAACAAACAATGAGTTTAATATGGCCTCAGCCGACAATTTTTGGGAGAATATGTGCTTAATTAAAGTCATAGCTAATTTTGAAAATTAATTCATTGATAATTAATGAATTAGGCGGTCATATCTGTTCAAATGTAAGGCTAAACAAACGAGAAAAAGTCAATCTCTGTATGTACATTTCGGCCTATTATTATATATATATATATATATATATATATATATATATATATATATAGAGTATTTTTATAGTATACATCATTTATAAACACTAAGCACATATTCAAATATACAACTTTACTTTTTAAAATATTTCAGAGTCCCAATTTAATTTAAGTGGCGTCTCAGTCAATTTATTGTATATTGAGATTAGATAAACACTAAGTTTCCCTACAGCCATAACTATTTAAACGTGCGCCAGAATCACTTCATACCAGCGTTTTCCATCTATCTTGGTACGCATGTAGAAGAAGAAGAAGAAGAAGAATGTTCATTATGATCCACATGTTCACTGGATCTCTTGAATTTCACTTGGAAAATCTCAAGTCACTTCGGATAGATCTATCAATTTGTTAAAGTCAAAATTTGTTATATTGACGATATGGTTATATAAGTTACGGTAGGGGGGACAATGTTAACTTCATGTCTCCACTACCCTAACTTAGAGATATACATGCTCTATCAATGATTTTGAGTAATCTTTACTTATAAATATAGCAAACTATATTATCAATATCAATAATAATAAACATATATATATATATATATATATATATATATATATATATATATATATATATAATTACTGTGTTTCAAGGTTGAAGCATCAACAATGAGTTCTTGATATCTGGGTTATAGCATACATAGAAAGTTCGGATAGATCTAGGAGTTGTTAAAGACAAAATTTGTTATATCAAAGTTTATATATATATATAATTCAGACCACGTTTTTATTTTATTTAATAAAATAAAAACGTGGTCTGAAGAAGCTCGATGGGCCCCAGATACCCACGAGGGGAAATGGTCTGTAATCACAATACCATGGTATTTAAGGCCTTTATTATTCACAAATAAATTTGCTCTGTTTATAAAAATTAAACATTGAGCTCTCATACGGAACCTGAACTCTACAACAAACTACTGGTAGAGAATAGGTCCAGCCTAGAATCACCTTGTATCAAGAAACTTGGTACCCCAACAAAGAATATATATACAAAGAATATATATATATATATATAAGATTTATCCAAAACTTGGTAGTAAGGGATGATTCTATATGTGATATCTAAGATCCACTGTATTAATATTGATGATCCAGTATGTATAAATACAGCGAATCTTTAAATCACTGAAAGAGCTCAATGCATAATAAACTTATTAGATTATATACAGAGCAATATTTATCAATAAAGGAATTTTGGGGAGCTTTATTAAATCAACTTAGGTTTATATAGGCCCCAATTTTGGTCGAAATAAATTTATTATGGAATTACGGTGTTGAGTTCTTCCTTCCTTTATTGATATATATATATATATATATATATATATATAGTAGCACAGGGATCTGTGCTACACAGAGACAGACAGAGAGAGAGAGAGAGAGAGATGTAAACACATACAGGTTATACACACACATGTACTCCATATCTACCTAACAAACCTTTAATAATTTCAGATAGTATAACTGTCAATAGCCAATGTCTCATAAACTGAAGTAGAGACATTTTTAACTCTTGCCACAAGCACCTGCACATAACAATGAGGTGTATCAAGGGCAAGGGAGCCAGACAGTCAAAAACAACAGGTTGACATTTACAACCTACCCCTTCCCCAGACTAAATAAGAGTACACTCCAAAAATGATCTCACCCTGTTGGTGAGGTTTAGAAACCAACAGAAAAAATGTCAGACCCCAGCATAGAAAAGACCCCCCCCCGCCAATACTAGTGTGTCCATGTGTAGCAGTCCATAGGAGAATGTCATTTGAGTTCATCCTTGATTCTCCAGCAGAGTCCAGCAAGTCTTACTTGGATGGGAGGTAAGTGGCCATACAGCTGCTATTTTGTAGGGTTCTGTTTTCAGGAATTGTGAAAAACGGCATGCAGCATTCTTATGTAGTTCCTATCAGGCTTTTTTGTTAGAGTCCAACTAGTGCAACCATACAGTAGTACTGACACGGCTACAAGAATCAATACCACTTGTCATTTTCTGAAATAACAAGTTATGGTAATTTGCTTGCTAGGTAAACAAAACACTCTACCCTTAACAGACACAGATAAAAAAAAGAAGAAAAAAACAAACAAAAAAAAAGCAATCCAGTTTTTGTTTTTTTTTAACATAGACACCAGTGTTAAACAATAAGTAATTTTTTTTAACTTACCGAATGGTTTTCGGTCCTCTAACATATTATCTCTTTCATTTATACTTTGATGTATTATAGTGTCTGAAAGAGACAAAGGAAAAAATAAGGAATTATTAATATGGAAAATAAAATAAGAAAAATAAGAATGAAAGAAAACAAAAGAAAGAAAAAAGAAGGATGGAATAAAAGTTTTAAAAATTATTGAAAGTAAAAAAGGAAGAAGAAAGAGATGAAAGAGTGACAAAAGTAAAAAAAGAAAAATTAATGAAAGAAGAAAGAAGAAGAAGAAGAAAGGATTGAACAAAGTAAAAAAAATGAAAAAAAAAGAAAAAGAAAGAAAGAAAGGACTGAACAAGTAAAAAATGAAAAAAAAGAAAAAGAAAGAAAGAAGAAAGAAAGAAAGGACTGAACAAAGTAAAAAAATGAAAAGAAAGAAAGAAGAAAGAAGAGAAGATTGAACAAAGTGAAAAAAATGAAAGAAGAAAGAAAAGAAAAGAAAAGAAAAGAAAGGAACTGAACAAAGTGAAAAAATTAAAAAGCAAGAAAAGAAGAAGAAAGGATTGAAAAAGTGAAAAATGAAAAAGAAAGAAAGAAAGAAAGAAAGAAAGAAAAAAGAACTGAACAAAGTGAAAAAAAAGAAGAAGAAGGAACAAAGTAAAAAATGAAAAGAAGAAAGAAAGAAGAAAAGGAATGAAACAATAAGATCAAACAAAACAAAAAAGACTTTTTCATTCTTGCCACCTGAAAGACAGTTGTCAGCACTAAATGAAAAAAAAAGATGGCAGCCAATTTTGACAGTGTGATAATGAGAGTGATGGTAATTTTGAATAGGAAATGATTTGTAACCCCAGACTGATAGGATCAAGTGGAATAGAATAAAATATGTCCAATGAAATTGCTTAGTTAAGATTAAAGGATTAAAAAAGAGGGTGACACAAGGATTAACACACCCGGATGGTGAAGTGATTAAAACAGGGTGTCATAAGGGTTAAAGTGTAAATAGAGGGTGACAAGAATTTTGAGAGAGAGAGGGGGGGAGCAATTAAAACAGGTGACAGAGAGATTAAAACAGAGATTAAAAACAGGATTTCACAAGGATTAAAGAAATAAATAGAAAATGACACAAGGGTTATAAAGTGATAAAACAAAGGGTGGCACAAGGATTAAAACTTAGGGTGACACAAGGATTAAAACTTAGGGTGACACAAGGATTAAAAAAGAGGGTGACACAAGGATTAAAAAAGAGGGTGACACAAGGATTAGATCAGGTGGTGGCACAAATATTAAAACTGATTAAAACAGAGTAGCACAAGGACTAAAAAAAGAGGGTGGCACAAGGATTAGAACTGAGGGTGACACAAGGATTAAAACAGATTAAAACAGGGTTTCATAAGGATAAAAGGATAAACAGAAAGTGGCAGAAGGATTACAGACTGTCAAAGATCTAAACAGATTAAGGAGATAAACAGAACAGAGAGATTAACAGAGGGTGACACAAGGATTAAAACGGATTGGATAAGGATAAACAGGGTTTCATAAGGATTAAGGAGATAAACAGAAAGTGGCAGAAGGATTAAGAGAGATTAACAGAGGGTGACACAAGGATTAAAACTGATTGTCTCAAAGATCTAAACAGGGTTTCATAAGGATTAAGGAGATAAACAGGGATTAAAACGAGTGTGTTACAAGGATTAAAAACAGAGGATGACATAAAGAATAAAGGGATTAATATTGATTTTTTTTTTAACAAAAAGAGAGAGAGAGAAAATGAAAAAAAAAAAAAAAAAAACCAACAAAGCAGCCTATTTTGATTAATATGGGGTTCAGTCAGCATATTCTAAGCCCTGCCGACCTCATTTTAAAAATTCTCACAAATAATTGATAATATGTTTGCTATTTCTAGTAAGGGCTGGGTTAGCTCAGTCGGTAGAGCGTTTGGCTAGAAACCACAAGGTTCCTAGTTCGATACCGGTCCTCGCCAACTCGGCATATGAGTTGCACAAGAATCTATGCAGTAAAGTAAGGAGCTGATGATAGGCGTGGTGCTCCACTTCAGATGCAAAAACAATCTCCTTGGTCTAGTGCTAGTGAAAAGGGGATAGACTCCCTCGCTGAATGGCTGATACTGACTTTAGGCCACCCCGACGTCTTTACTTTTTTACTTATTTTTTATAAATAAAGAGTGCTCAATATCAGTTATAAAGCATATATATCTAAGTGAGGGAAATGTAGACATAGAGTCAATGGTCATAGATAACCTCAGTTTCTCTTGCCTATGCAATATTCTAACCAAATGAAAGTTACCAAGTGGTGTTTACTGTGTGCTATGCTATTGTATATATATATATATATATATATATATTATATTATTATTATTATCATACTAAAGCTGAGTGAATCAATGATTATATGATAAAGGCTTTTTTTTCTTATTTAGTTTAATGACACAAAATTCATATCAAAATATTCCTTAGTTTTAGGATGGAGTTACGTTTGAAAAAAAAAATCCATTTTAATTGGTTCTAATTAGTCGTAATTTGCAGTTAAGTCACAAACTGACCCATCTCTCACTTCACTGTCTGTCACTTTCCCCTCTCTATGTATATTTTGATTAGTTCCTCACTATATATGTTAGTTTCTCTATCTGCGTAAATAGTGATTTAGAGAGTGTTAAGTTTCAGAAGTAACTAGCCCATAGCTTAAATTATGTCAAATATTTCCTTTCTAAAAAAATCTTACAAAATGATTTTAATGTTTTTTTTTAATTCTCCGGTTGCTTTTTTTTTTTTAAATTTAATTCGCTTTGCAAACTTACTTTTCCCCAATCCCAATTATCTACCCAGAGCTCAATGGGTGACCCAACCGGTTACAATTTGTCTCGTATATATATATATATATATATATATACATATGAGAAAGATTTATATATAGAAATTCAAATAGTATCATGCTTTATTAATTCAATCAACTATTAAACATAGGGGGGGGGGTGTTAAAGAGACAGAAAAAAACGAAAGAAAAAAGGAGACTTAAGGACCCTTTCAACCGGTGCATTGTCAAAAGTTCACAACCTTTTTTCCCCTTTTTTTTTTGTTTGTTTCTTTCTTTCTCCTTTACCCCCCCCTTTTTATGTATAATAGTTGATCGAACCAATAAAGTATGATAGTATTTAAATTTCTATATAAAATCAGTTGTACCAAAAATTTATTTAAATATATATATATATATATATATAATGTATGTATGCACACACAATCCGTTGCCATCGGAAATAATACACAATTAAATGCAAAGAAAAACAGAATTAACATTATCTAATTTCTCCTTCAACCCTTCTCCCCCCCCGCCCCCCCAGGATACACAATTCAAATTTTGGGCAATATTTCTAGAAAGTATCAATTTTTGCTGTGTTCTGGGTGAGTAAAGTTATCAATAAGCGGCCAGACAGATCGGCAGTCGACATCGTCTCAAGTAGACAAGAAGGGTTTATTTTTAAAACATCTATACTTATTACTGCTATTCTCAGTGAGAAGGGCGGGGGGGGGGTAATAAAAAAAAAAAGACGTACTGAACAACGCGGAGTATGGGAGTGGCGTGGTGGTGTGGGGGGTGCAACAAGAACTGATTGTAAATTCAATAATAACACCAATCGCAGACAAATATTATCAATTGTATCCAAAAAAGAGAGAACAAATTCTTCTAATTCCTTTTTAATTGAGATTTACATTTTTGCAAAAAAGTGGTGGTGGTGGTGGTGGTGGTGGAAGAAGAAGAGGAAGAAGAAGGAGGGAGTGAAAAAAGTAAAATGAAGAAGAAGAAGAAAAAGGAAGAAGGAGAAAGTAGATGAAAGCAAAAGGAAGACGGAGAAAGAATAAAGCAGAAGAAAAATGAAGAAAGAAGGAGGAAGATGAATGAAAGAAGAAAGAAGAAGAAAAAGGAAGAAGAAAGGAGGAAGAGAAGAAAAAAAGGAAGAATGAGTAAGAAAAAAGAAGAAAGAAAAAAGGAGGAAGAGAAGAAAAAGGAGAAAGAAAGAAAGAAAAAAGGAAAGAAGAAAAAGAAAGAAAAAAGGAAGAAGAAAAAGAAAGAAAAAAGGAAGAAAGAAAGAAGAAAAAAAGAAAAAGAAAGAAAGAGAAAAAGAAAAAGAAAGAAAAAAAGAAAGAAGGAAGAAAGAAAAAGAAAAAAAGAAAAAAGGAAGAAGAAAGATGAAGGAAGAAAGAAAGAAGAAAAAGAAAAAGAAAAAAAAAAAGAAAGAAAGGAGGAAGAAAGAAAAAGAAAAAAAGAAAAAGGAGGAAGAGAAGAAAAAAGGAAGAAGAAGAAGAAGAAGAAAGAAAGAAGAATGAAAGAACCAAGAGGAAGAGAAAAAAATTTAAAAAATGGTGACTTCTTAAAAGACAGACAATGTGCAAATTAGGGATGCACACAATTCGTTCGATTGGTGAAATTATTATTTGTCAGTAAAAATTTTATTGGTAAATCCTATTTTAAGATCGGCTATGAATTTTGGAGGGGGGGGGGGGAATAAAATCTATACAGATTACTTGCTGCTATAGTTTTTATTATTTTGTCTTGTCAGCAGTTTTTGTTTTATCCTTTTCTTGTGTTGTTCACAAAGAATGAGAAAATCACAGACAAAAACAAAAATAGAATTGGTTATTGTGTTTGATAAAAAGAAGTATATTTCTATCAGTAATAAAATATAACTTAGACAAGATCAATAGAGATCATTAAATGGATAGATAGATAGATAGACAGATAGAAGTATATTTTATTATACTTAACTTAGCCAAGACAGATATTGATAGATAGAAAAATAGATAGATATAGACAAACAAACAGATCAATATACATAGACTGATCGATATAGACAGACATAGATAGATATGAATAGAATGGGATCGATAGAGAGAGCGAGAGAGATGAATAGAACAGATAGAGAGAAATAGAATGAGAGAGAGAAATAGAATGAGAGAGAGAGAAATAGAATGAGAGAGAGAAGAAATAGAATGAGAGAGAGAGAGAGAGAGAGAGATGAAATAGAACAGATAGAGAAATAGAATGAGGGAGAGAGAGAGAGAGAAATAGAACAAGATAGAGAGAAATAGAATGAGAGAGAGAGAGAAAAATAGAACAAGATAGAGAGAAATAGAATGAGAGAGAGAGAGAGAGAGAGAGAAAAATAGAACAAGATAGAGAGAAATAGAATGAGAGAGAGAGAGAGAGAGAGATGAATAGAACAAGATAGAGAGAAATAGAATGAGAGAGAGATAAATAGAACAAAATAGAGAGAAAGAGAGAGAGAGAGATGAACAAAAAGATATATATACATAAAGAAAAAGGGGGAGAATATAACAAGATAGATAGATAGATAGATATGAGAGTAGAACAAGAGAGACACATAGAATCAGAACAAGATAAATAGAGAGAAAGATTTGAACAGAACAAAATAGACAGAAAAAAACATAAACACTATCAATGATATTGAGCCTTATCTCCTTAGAAATATACCACCCATATTATCCTATATATTATATATATATATATATATATATATATATATATTTACCAACCCCTCCACACGAGCAGGATGTGACACAAGGTCAATTTCTTAAGCGGAGTTCAACAGGTTTGAATTTAGAGTTTTCCTTCTCCTAGACTGGTTACCTAGCCATGGTTAAAGAGCCCAGTCTGCCCTGCTACTTACCCATAGATGGAGGGAGAGTAGGATTCATACCTTGCCCAAGGGTATTAGCACTTGGGGCGACGAGTTCATTTCCCATGACTTTAACCATTACACCACGCGCTATATATATATATATATATATATATATATATATATATATATAGAGAGAGAGAGAGAGAGAGAAGGGGAGAGGAAGAGACAGACAGACAAACAGAACAAGATGGATATAAAGAAACAGATTGAGATAGAAACAGACCCAGACAAACTCAGTGACATACTGAGAAATACAAATAGACCCAGATAAGACTGACCAGAGATAGAACCAAAGAAATATATATATATATATATATATAATATATATATATATATATATATATTACTGCACTCATTAAATTAAATAACCCGTCTGAAAGTCTTGGATATCATATTTGGAAAAACATTATCATGAAACACTACAATATCACTTCAATATTTATAATCTTGCAATAAAAAATAATCCAACTTTAACCTCTAATGGAGTTTCATCTTTTAATTGTGTCAATTCAAACTTCAAGTCTCCTGGCTATCACTCTAAACTGCAACAAATAGTTATACTCCAGTTCTGGGGGAACTGTGTGGTCACGCCTACATTACCCTTACTCCCAGATCAACTTGACCATCCCATCATAGTGTAATGGTTAGCAAGCTAGTCTTGCAGATCCATTACTATTGAATAGCATGTTTCGGTCCTCGCTAGATGTCCCATACTTGTGACCTTATGTCTCAACCTACCTGTGGTAGAGTTCTCTAGTAGCCTTTACTTATGTATGTATTTATCAGTAAAAAAATCTGTTCCTACCAGGGTTAGAGGATCTGACTGATGAAAAATCAGTTGAATTTCAATCCCGGCTTGAAGTAACTTACAAAGCCATATTAAGAGTCATGATACATTGAAACAGGGCTGTATGTGGGATATATATATATATTTACCAAACCCTCCCATGAGCAGGATGCGACAAAAGGTCAATTTCTTAATAGGTTTGAATTCAGAATTTTCCTTCTCCTAGACTGGTTACCTAACCATAGTTAAAGAACCCAGTTTGCCATGCTATTTACCCATAGCTAGAGGGAGAATTGAATATATGTGAAATGCAAACAGCTTCATCCAGGAATTGAACTCGGGTCGACAAGTCCATTTCCTACGAATCTAACCATTAGACCTCACGCTTATATATATATATATATATATATATATATATATATATATATATATATATTTGGCAATAGCTTTTAAGTATATATATATATATACACGAGGGGGCAGAGAGAGGGATAGAGAAACAGACAGCTGAAGTCATCAGATATCGACACAGACATAAATACAGCAATATTTCTGTAGCCTAATGAAGAAAACATTTAGTTTATACAATTATTTAAATTTTCACCATAATATCAAGGCATTTATTGTAGAAAAATACAAATAAACTAATTTTCAAATTGACCCAAAACAGCATTTCTGTTAGCCATTTTGAAAACCCCAAAATGTCATTTGTCTCAGAGATAAAGTTAACTCAGATTAAAAACCAAGATATGCTGTTAAGGGTACAAAATCTCTGAATTTGCAAGTTTGGTAACTTAGTCTATGAAAGCATTTTTTTTTTCTAAGCTTATGTCAGAAATTGGCACAATATTTGAATTGTGGTCCCCATTGTAACACTCTTTTTTTGTCATTGTTGCTGAACCTATCTTTCTTCAATTATCTTTTTTTCTGAAAGTTAATCACAGTTTAATGATTAGCAAGCAAGATTAGCAGACCATTGTTAGTGAGTTCGATTCTCACTGGGTGCCCCATACTTCTAGCCTTGTGCCACAACCAAGCTGAGTTCAGCAAATAACTTATGTCTAACAGAAAATAACTTATTTATCAATATATAATATTACTAAAATTCTCATTGTATATATTTAATTATATCCTGGCAACAACAGCACATTATAGTGAGGTTTTTGATAGAGCAATACACTTAAACTGTTACAACTTTCAGTCCAATTTGCAACTGAATAGTAAATGTGTGGGCTTGTGCTAAAGGTAATTTCTTAGATTTAACAGAGATAACTATGAAATGCTAATTAGAATCCCTCACCCCTTCCTAAATAGAAGCACCAATATCATCATGGACAACAGTTACAACAGTAAGAACGGTTTCCCAGGTAGTCTAGTTTATTTCAATAATTAAATTCTTTGTGCATTTTGATAAAATAAGAATACTACATACTATAACAGAGCATGTTCTCCTCCCAGCTATGGGTAAATAGTAGGGCAGACTGGGTTCTTTAGCCTTGGTAAGACAACCAATCTAGGAGAAGGAAAACTCTGAATATGGGTAAATAGTTGGACAGACTGATTTCTTTAGACTTGGTAATACAACTAGTTGAGGAGAAGGAAAACTATAAATTCAAACCAGCTTTGAGAAAGAGTTAAATCAAGATTATTATACTTTTTACATATTGAACTTATTTGGCAATAGCTCTTAAGTAAACATATCAAATGTTGTAATAATTAAATTATCATACTGTGGTATATCCATAGGTCCTGCCAGTAATTAGTAATCCATTTATTTTGAAAGTTTAAATTAGTTCACCTATCATTCTTCTTTCTAGTAAATTCCTCTAATCTCTACTTGTAACTGTAATTTTTTAGTCTTTTTATTAGTTTAGAATGTCTAAAATATGTTGACAAAAAAATTACTAAATGTGGAAAATTTGATTGTAAATCCCAAAATGTAAGTTATCTTTTAGAACATCTATAATTATTTAAATAGATATGAAGAAAGATAAATAAATAGATAGATATGGACAAACTGGGATAGATAGATAGATATGGCAAACTGAGATAGATAGATAGATAGATATTGGCAAACTGAGATAGATAGATAGATATTGGCAAACTGAGATAGATATAGATAGATATGGACAAACTGAGATAGATATAGATAGATATGGACAAACTAGATAGATAGATAGATAGATAGATAGATGGACAAACTAGATAGATAGATAGATAGATAGATATGGACAAACTGAGATAGATGATAGATATGGACAAACTGAGATAGATAGATAGATAGATATGGACAAACTGAGATAATAGATAGATAGATATGGACAAACTGAGATAGATAGATAGATAGATGGACAAACTGAGATAGATAGATAGATAGATAGATAGATATGGAAAATGAGATAGATAGATAGATATATAGATATGGACAAACTAGATAGATAGATAGATAGATAGATAGATAGATAGATAGATAGATAGATAGATAGATATGGACAAACTGGATAGATAGTAGATAGATAGATATGGACAAACTGAGATAGATAGATAGATAGATAGATAGATATGGACAAACTGAGATAGATAGATAGAGATAGATATGGACAAACTGAGATAGATAGATAGATAGATAGATAGATGATATGGACAAACTGAGATAGATAGATAGATAGATAGATATGGCAAACTAGATAGTAGATAGATAGATAGATAGATAGATAGATAGATATGAAAACTAGATAGATAGATAGATAGATAGATAGATAGAATGGACAACTGAGATAGATAGATAGATAGATAGATAGATAGATACTATCTATTAGATAGATATGAACAGAGATAGAGATGAATTAAGAGAGAGTTCCGTGTTTTAGTAATTTACTCAGGACATACATAGCAATATCATAGAAATGAGACTAAAAGAAACTAAAGGTTTTTTTTTGTTTTTGTTTTTTTGTTGTTTTTTTTTTAATAAGTAGAAAGATAAAGATAAAGACGAAATAAAATAAGAGAAACAAAGAAAGGAAAGGAAAAGGAAATAAGGACAACAATCTTTTTTCCTTTTCTTTTTTTTCTTGAAAAGAAAAAATGATTTAAGAAAGAAAGAAAGACGGATGTTTTTCATGAAAAGAAAAAAAATAATTGAAGGAAAAGAAAGAAAGAAAGATGTTTAGAAGAAAGAAAAAAAGGAATGAAATAATGAAAAGAAACTAGGTAAAGAGAAATACCAAGTAAATACGGGAGAAGGGCGAAGAATGAATAGTAAATGAAAAAAAGAAAAACAGAAAGAAAAAAATATGAAAGAAAAAAAAACATTTACAAAAAAAGAAATACTACTGACAAACATAACTGTAACCTCAGATTTTTTAAAAATATGTCATGACACAAAAAAAAAAATAGAATGTAAAAAGAAAATTACCATTAAACGAAACATTTCACGAAAAATGTGAAGCTTAAAAGAAAATTAATAATTAGTTTTCAAACTTTTTCTGTTTTCTTATTTTTTTTCTCCCCCATAACTACAGACAGTAAACAAAATGGCCGAGTTTTTCACTTTTGCCGTTTTTCTTCTTCATCTTTCACTTGCATTTGTGTGTGTGTGTTTTTCCTGACACATTTTCCAGTCATTTTAATGCTCAGCCAAAAATATCTTTTACGGCTGCCCCCAAAACATATAACAATGCCTGTGTATATCAGCTTGTTGTGTAATTGGGGGAAAGTGTTACGATTTGTCGGTCACAGCGAGAGTGTCAACTCTTTTTTTTTTTTTCTTTTTTTTTTTTTGTTGTTTTTTGTTTTTTTAGGTCTGGTCTGTCTCCTTCCAAAAACAAACCAAAACAAAAATCTAATTACTTAAACATTAAATCATTTTTGGTGTTTGTTTTTTTTATTTTGATTTTTTGTTATGAATTTAGGTAAAGACATAATAAAAAAAAGGCAAAAAATAGGGTGAAGACTAACAAACAAGATAATAAGATTGAGAAACTGGCACAGATTGGTACTTGTCTGAAAAGATGGTCTCAAATGGAATGTGAGGATCTAATGCTTATGTCACACAGGAATGTGGTGTTCTAACAGTTCTTAAGACTTTTCGTCAGTTAGTACGAGAATAATAACAAAAAACTTATTTTCATATATAGGAATTTAATCAAATAAATTTCCAAATTTATATGTGATAAAAAATACATCCCTTTCCACACACATACACACAGATAGATAGATATGCATACACACGCATACAGATACATAGACATAGATATACATATATACACCAGACATTATATATATATATATAATATATATATATATATATAAGAGAGAGAGAGAGAGAGAGAGAGAGAGAGACACACACACACACAGATATACATGTATACATACAGAAATATACACACACATGTATATATAGAATAAGATATATGCACATACAGAAATATACACACACATACACATAAAATATATGTAAAACAATATAATATATATATATATATAATATATATATATATATTAGAATAGATATACACAAACACACATATATAGAATAGAATATACACATACATACACACACATATAGAATAGATATAACATACATAAACACACACATATATATATAGAATAGAAATATACACACACACACACATATAGAATAGAAATATACAACACACACACACACATATAGAATAGAAATATACACATACATACACACACACATAGAATAGAAATATACAACACATACACACACATATAGAATAGAAATATACACATACATACACACACACATAGATATAGAATAGAATATACACATACATACACACACACATAGAATAGAAATATACACATATCATACACACACACATAGAATAGAAATATACACATACATACACACACATATAGAATAAAATATACACATACATACATACACACACATATGAATAGAAATATACACATACATACACACACACACACACATATAGAATAGAATATACATATACACACACACACACATATAGAATATACACACACACACACACACACACATAAATAGAATATACATATACATACACACACACATATAGAATAAAATATATACACACACATAGAATAGAATATACACATACATACACACACCACATAGATATAGAAATATACACATACATATATACACGTATATATGTATATACATATATAACATACACACATTGATACATTATACACACATATATATTCATATATAAGTAAGAGTCCTTTAAAGGAGAATGAAAACAGAAATTATCTAAATCTTAACATTAAATATATCATATTTAACAGAATATTTTAAAATAAAAAATTTAAAAAAACAAATTTAAAAAATTGAGCCGTAGGCTTGCATAAAAATACCCCCAGGCTGTATCCGGCCAACAGGCCATATGTTTGACACCCCTAGGCTAGACATTTATTGATTCACCGCTATATACATTTTTTTAAAAACATCTTATTCATGAACAAAAAAAAAAAACAAGGGAAAAAACTTTTTATCTAAACATAGACAAGGGGGCCCGTCTGCAGTTTAAAAATAATAGTCTCCAAAAACAAAATTCATACAGAAAAAGTAAGAACTAAAAATGACTGTTTTCAAATAGAAATACTAACATATTCTGCTATGTGGGGGAATAAGTAAAGTAATGTTGGAGTGGCCTATTGTCGGTATCAGCCAGACAGCTAGGGGTCTATCTCCTTTTTGCTACCCCTAGACTAGGAAGATTGTTTTGGGTTTTTTTTTTTTTTTTTTTTTTTGGTGGGGTCTGAGGTGGAATGCCACACCTACCGTTAGCTCCCTACTTTACTGCACAAATCAGATTACCCAATCTGTGCTACTCATGTGCTGAGTTAGCAGACACTGGTATTGAACCAGGAACCTTGCGATTCATCAGCAGGTGTTCTACCGACTGAGCTAGGCGCCATAAATAATTCTCATACATTGTCTTTTCTTAACATCCTGTTGAGAATTTTCGAAGTCCAGAGCATTCCTATAAGGATATATAAAAAAATTGGCTAAAAATGGCATTTTCATTTAAAGTTACCTGTTATTTCCCTTAAATCAAAGACTTCTAAATCTGTTTAATATTACATTTAAACAAAGGCTATCATTTGGGGTAGATTAGGAAAAGAATGTGACTTCCGGTCAGGTGGAATGAGGTGGTATAGGACTTCAAGAGTTAAAGATTGTTAGGGTAACAGGACATGTGTATATTCTTAATCTTAAATTTTTGGTTGGTTGGATCTTACAGCATGTCAACCCTTATTGGGTTATTTTATGACAAAGTTTTATTCATTCTTAATGGGTACTCAAATAACCAAATTCTTTTTTTAAACACATTTTTTTCACTATTTCTCTGATGTTTGAGATGAGGCTTGAAGATTAGTATTATCTGCGTTATTACTATTGTCCCCATCTTCATTGTTATTTGTACAACGTTTCGGCCGATATGCCCTCCAGCCTTCTTCAGGTATTTCTTGTCAGACTCGGGAACCTTCTCGGACTCTGGAACCTTCTTGGCTCCCGATTACGAAAAGAAAGTTTCCGAGAAGGTTCCCGAGTCCGAGAAGGTTCCCGAGTCCGACAAGAAATACCTGCAGAAGGTCGGAGGGCATATCAGCCGAAACGTTGTACAAATAACAATGAAGATGGGGACAATAGTCCGAATAACGCAGATAATACATTTTTTTTATTTAACCCATAGACTGTATCCTAACATGCACTACCACTCCGGGTCAAAGGTGAGCTGGGAGTAATAGTGATGAAGGTGTAACTCCACATTCTACAGAGCTCCAGATATATACATATACATACATACTGTTGAGAATTTTAGTATATAAGTCATGTGCCAGATGTCCACTTCTACTTATAGACTCGCCGATAAGCACGTGACCAACCTATTGTCCAATCACTGGCAGTGCTCTGCTGCTGATATTATTATTTATACTGACCTTTTCTGGTCATACTAGCATTACTACTTGGATCTTCTTGGATGACGGAACGTAGTATTATATCACAGGACTTATTCACTTACCGAAGGATTCTATATGACAGGACTTATTCACTTACCGAAGGATTCTATAACTCGGGACTTACTTACTTATTTACTTTAAGTTCTTTACAACTGGCCAAGGATGGCGGCCAGATACTTAACACATACATACATACCCATATTTGGGAATAATCAAAACTAGCTCAATAGACCAACTTTTAAGCAAATACCTTAAAATGGCTGATAGACTGTTATATATATATATATATATATTTTTTTTTTTTAATTGTTCAGAAGGTCTGTACTCTAATACTGTTGTAACTTAGTCATTTTCGCTTAAACTGTCCGATGATATACGAGTATAACAGATATGGTACACACTGGATGTACAGTAAAATAATAAGTTATTCAAAATACCAGAAAATGAGAGAAGTGATCCACCATGATGTATAAACAAACATAGCAATGGAGTAAACTGTGACGTCAATAGTAAGGTGCTGACTGGTATTATTTTATCAAAAAATTACACCTAGTATATACTGTTACCTTAGATATTAATTACTTATAACTCTACTCACTGTACCAATAATCTTAAAGTAAGGAGTTTGCAGTTTAGTTCACACACACACACACTACAACATCGAAACCACAAGTTGGCATTAGTTTACCTAAAAGTCAGCGTTACAGTACATAAGACACTGGGTGTTTTTTTCTGAAATAGTTTTGTTTTTAGGGGTGGTGGAAAAAGTGTGCCTTATATGCAAGAAAATACAGTACTCGGCAACTATGTATCCTAAGTATTTCATTTTTCAACAGGGTGGGGCTCTGTCTAACTTCTATTACAAGGCACAGAGATTCCTTAAACAGGATATCTGAAAAAAGAAAAAAAAATGGCTGTTCTGATCTATTGATATTAAAATAAAGGTCCATGCTGATCTAGCCACTCTAATCCAATGATATCTGGAATTTGGCCATTCCTATCCACTGATATTCGGAAGAGTAGCCATCCTGATCTGTCAATCTGGAAGTATTGCCACACAGATCTGTCAATCTGGAAGAATTGCCACACAGATCTGTCAATCTGGAAGAATTGCCACACAGATCTGTCAATCTCACAGATCTGTCAATCTGGAAGAATTGCCACACAGATCTGTCAATCTGGAAGAATTAATCTGTCAATCTGGAAGAATTGCATCTGATCTGTCAATCTGGAAAACACACAGATCTGTCAATCTGGAAGAATTGCCACTGTCCATTGAAATTTGGAAGAGTGGCCACGCACATCTGTCAATAACTGGAAGAATGGCCATTCTTATCCACTAATATTTGGAATAGTGGCCACATAGATCCATCAATATCTGGAAGAATGGCCACACAGATCTGTCAATCTTGAAGAATGGCCACACAGATCTGTCAATCTTGAAGAAGAATGGCCACTCTGATCCAATATCTGTAAGAATAGCCATCTTGATATCTCAATCTCAGACGCTAAAATAATATCCTTGGTCTAGCGCTAGTGAAAAGGGGATAGATTCCCTCGCTGCATGGCTGATACCGACATTAGGCCACCCCGACGACTTTACTTTACTTTTTAATTTTTTTTAAAACAATCCTTTTTGCGAACCTTCTTTTTTCATAGAATATCTAATTTTCTCCCGTTTGACCCATAACCACACTTTTATATATATATATATAATATATATAATATATATATATATACATACATACATATATATATATATGAATAAATCGACAGATGAAAGTTATAATATTAGAAGACTCAAAAGTCTACTAATACTTAGTTTTTCAAAGAATTTTATAAATATGATAATAATCCAAGAAAATATCCCTTTGTCGCAAATTTTAAGAAGGATAGAATATTTCAGTATTTGAAGATCTATAAAAGAATTGAAATAGAATCAGTACATTATTTGATTTGCGGCTTTACAAAAAGATAACTGTCCAATTTTAACGACAATGTTTTTATCTACTTACAAATCTATCTTGGAAAAAGGAATCCTTTAAAAATCAACAACAAAACAAATCAACAACAAAAGGGAAAAAAAAAAAAAAACAAATTTCATCTTATATCTGAAAAGATACCATCAATTTGTTTTAATATAAAATATATATATATATTTTGTATTTAATGAAATCAGTTTAAGCTGACAAAGTAGAAAAGTCTTCTTTTTTTTTTCTTTTTTTTATCAAGAAAATCTTTGCATAAAAAGAATAAATAAATAATTAGGTTAACCCTTCATCACCAGTATCCTATGATGCTACAGTTTATTCAGAGAAAGATAACAAAAAAAAACAAACTCTGATACAATTTGACCCCCCCAAAAAAAAAAAACAAAAAAAAAAAACACCCAACTCTGATACAATTTGAATCAGTTTTTCATGTATATTAATATAAGATAATATATAAATATTCTTAAGTTATATAAAATATTCCTAAATTATATAAAGTAACTTAAATTATATGTTTAAGTTATATAATACTAGCAAATATATGCACCCTCTGGGTGCAAGTATTTAAGTTTTAAGGTAATAAAAATATCATATCAAATTAGAAAGGCTAATGACTTCGGCCCTGGATCTTTACAAGTTGATACCGTTGATCCCAGGGGGCTATCCCCCCAGGCAATACCTGCCCCCTTGACTTAAGGGGGCAGGGCTGGGTTTATTGCCCAGCGCCTGAGGCGCCCCCCTTGAGGAGGTATGCCAAAGGGACCAACGCAATTCTTGTTCTTTCCACCCATGAGCTTCGGCTTGTGGGTGGGCCCACGTTAAAATGAGGCCTTGTGCCCAGCCCATACAGGTGGGGTATGAGGCAAATACCTGTAGATATGGTCAACAGTATTAATAATGTAAAACAATTTTATTGATAATTAAGGTTTGAATGAAATCAAATCATGGAGAATTTGATGTAAATAATTAACGGAATTGTGACATGAGTAATGACATAGTTTCGGTTACAGACAGAAAAGCACACAACCTTCATTATAATAAGAGATATATAAATATAAGCATATGACATGTTTAAGTATATATAAATCTATTATAATGGAGATTGTGTGTTTGTCTGTCTGTAACCGAAACTATATTCCTACTCAAGTCACAATTCTCTTAGTTATTGACATCACATTCTCCATGATTTTATTTTTATTTAACCTCAATTATTAATAAAATTGTCTTACATTATTAATACTGTTAACCATATCTACATACTGACAACATGCAATTATATTTATATATACAACAAAATAGCGGTTTACAGTTAAACGGGAAGGCTAATTTGCATATTAATATTAAAAAATCGAATTTAATAAATATGTGCTTAGTATTATTGATTTCTAACTGTTTGGTTTTATTTTAATGAATATAA
>CM042165.1:14574300-14611800 GCA_023376005.1 Doryteuthis pealeii | reverse complement strand
AACTAGTCCAAAAGAATCAATGTATAATAGTAACAACACCTCATCTCAGACATTCAAATAGAAAGAAGGCCAGAAGGTAGAGTGGCTGAAGCATTGGGATAAAAACAACAAAGATGAGGAAACTAGTCCAAAAGAATCAATGTATAATAGTAACAACACCTCATCTCAGACATTCAAATAGAAAGAAGGCCAGAGAGTAGAGTGGCTGAAGCATTTGGATAAAAACAACAAAGATGAGGAAACTAGTCCAAAAGAATCAATGTATAATAGTAACAACACCTCATCTCAGACATTCAAATAGAAAGAAGGCCAAAGAGTAGAGTGGCTGAAGCATTGGGATAAAAACAACAAAGATGAGGAAACTAGTCCAAAAGAATCAATGTATAATAGTAACAACACCTCATCTCAGACATTCAAATAGAAAGAAGGCCAGAGGGTAGAGTGGCTGAAGCATTGGGATAAAAACAACAAAGATGAGGAAACTAGTCCAAAAGAATCAATGTATAATAGTAACAACACCTCATCTCAGACATTCAAATAGAAAGAAGGCCAAAGAGTAGAGTGGCTGAAGCATTGGGATAAAAACAACAAAGATGAGGAAACTAGTCCAAAAAAATCAATGTATAATAGTAACAACACCTCATCTCAGACATTCAAATAGAAAGAAGGCCAGAGAGTAGAGTGGCTGAAGCATTGGGATAAAAACAACAAAGATGAGGAAACTAGTCCAAAAGAATCAATGTATAATAGTAACAACACCTCATCTCAGACATTCAAATAGAAAGAAGGCCAGAGGGTAGAGTGGCTGAAGCATTGGGATAAAACAACAAAGATGAGGAAACTAGTCCAAAAGAATCAATGTATAATAGTAACAACACCTCATCTCAGACATTCAAATAGAAAGAAGGCCAGAGGTAGAGTGGCTGAAGCATTGGATAAAAACAACAAAGATGAGGAAACTAGTCCAAAAGAATCAATGTATAATAGTAACAACACCTCATCTCAGACATTCAAATAGAAAGAAGGCCAGAGAGTAGAGTGGCTGAAGCATTGGGATAAAAACAACAAAGATGAGGAAACTAGTCCAAAAGAATCAATGTATAATAGTAACAACACCTCATCTCAGACATTCAAATAGAAAGAAGGCCAGAGAGTAGAGTGGCTGAAGCATTGGATAAAAACAACAAAGATGAGGAAACTAGTCCAAAAGAATCAATGTATAATAGTAACAACACCTCATCTCAGACATTCAAATAGAAAGAAGGCCAGAGAGTAGAGTGGCTGAAGCATTGGGATAAAAACAACAAAGATGAGGAAACTAGTTTAAAAAATCAATGTATAATAGTATATCTCAGCTGAACAGTTATTTTAAAAGATCTTTTTTCAGTGAAAAGGTGGCATTCTTTTGCCGATTCCCAACCCATTAACAAATGGGATTGTTCGTGTTGAAGAATTTAAGGGTTTTCGTGACTAATATGTTTTTATATTGGCACCATTGGTCAGGGTGAAACAAGTTCCTGTGACGATGATGATACCAGACAATTTATTGGGTGTAAAGTTTGTTCTGCCTATTAAAAGAGGAGGAATGTGTTTTTATTAGCTCTAAGATTACGAATGTCTTGCTGAGAGAGGGCAAAATGGATCCTTATATAAACTGTTGCATGCTAATTTGTTAAGCATAGAAATGACATATTAGACACAAAATAATCATCACCAGGTCACACTGACATCACGAATTCCCATGAGTCACTCTTGCCACCCATCCCTATCTCTCATCACTCCTGGCAAGTCCTCTGCTGCATGCATCCAGTGTCCGCACAGAGCTGATCAATGTAAGTCTTTGCTGGTCGACCCACTGGTGTATCCATGTGTAGGTATCCACAGGAGAATGTCACTTATAAGTTCCTCCAGTAGTGTTAAGCGTGTTTTCTTCCCAGCCCATAATCTTACGTGGATGGTTTGTGCGATAGGCGGTTAGTGGCCATACAGCTGTTTTTTTGTGGGGTGCTGCTTCCAGCATTTTTTCATGACATGATGCAGCATATATACATAGTTCCCATCCAGCTCCCCCCCGTATACTCTCTCTCTCTCTCTCTCTCTCTCTCTCTCTCTCTCTCTCTCTCTCTCTCTCTCTCAGATTTTGTTAAAGTGTTTAGTTTAACTCAAGTAACCAACACTGCACACACACACATTATATATAATGCTCTCCAATAAAAGGGATGGAGCACTCTATGGTGGCCTTTACATACATACATACAGATGTGTGTATTAAAACAGTTAAAATCCCCTTTGCATTCTGTAGGTGACGATAGCCGAGCGGTTAAGCTGACCAACTGATGCTGAATCGATCGGGTTTCTATCCCAGCTATAGGTAGCTTATAACGGCGCAGTATATTAGATGTTAAGTGGTGGCAACATGTTTCAATCAGGACCATCCTGAAGAGAACTGGATTTCCCTGGCATGCACAAAATACATGTCCAATGCAACCTGAGATGGGCTGGCCACTTAAACAGATTTGGAGATGACAGACAGAGTCTGTACCCTCAACTGATAGAGGGATTATGTGAAATCGGTAAACCAAAGCCCAGGTACAAATACAACATCAAGAGGAGCCTGAAAGACTTTAACCTCCCCATAGGCAGTTGACAAGACCCAACCAGAGACCAAATAACTTGGAGGAAAATGATTTGTGTGGTGTCATCATCGGATACGATGGACAGCAAGTAATATGAATACATAAAATACGAGTCCTATGGTTATCAAAATGATGTGATTTGGCATTAAATAACCCGATAAGAGTTGATGTGCCATTAAAAAAATCACCAACCAACCGTGTATATATATTTACCAACCCCTCCACACGAGCAGGATACGACACAAGGTCAATTTCTTAAGCGGAGTTTAACAGGTTTGAATTCAGAGTTTTCCTTCTCCTAGACTGGTTACCTAGCCATGGTTAAAGAACCCAGTCTGCCCTGCTATTTACCCATAGCTAGAGGGAGAGTAGGATTCATAACTTTCCCAAGGGTATTAGCGCTAAGTGAAATGCAATTACCACGTCCAGGATTTGAACTCGGGTTGACGAGTCCATTTCTCATGACTTTAACCATTACACCACGCGCTTCCTACCGTGTATATGGATTCAAATATCTTGTGCAAGGGATAGATATATATTAATCCTACATTTTTATATCCAAAGAAATTGTGCCGATACAAGAACTGGCAGAATCCTATTAGCAAGTGATGTTTGCACCAAGTCACGCCCATAACGTGTGGAGGTATTTGTCTGAAAGCCTTTGTTGAAATAAAGACAAGGAAATTTGTCTAAATCCTTCCAATAAAAAAAAAAATTAAAAAATGAAACAAGACAAACGTCTTATTTAACGGAGAATAATTCTTTATTTATCATTTAAGTTTTGCTAACTTAATCAGAATCAGTTTACGCCACAAACACAGAGTGCGTCCGTGTATGAGTACAAGGAATCGTACAGGGATACATACATTGCATATGGGAGAGAAGGGGGGGGGGAGATTGCACACTACATGAGTTGATCTCTCTGTCTGTGTGTCTATATAATCAAGGGGGTGGAGCAATAAATCCATAGACTGACAATTAATATCTGAATATCAATCAGATATTTACATTGCATAATTTTCAATCTATAGGATCAATATTCCACGCTGGATAAAGTGCATTAACAAGGGGAGGAGACTATGTTGTAAAATAAACATCTATACATATATAAAGGGCAGTTGTGTGAATCTGTATATCCGGAGGAAACTTCGAAAATAAAACAATTAACAACAAAGTAAATATATATACACATCAAATATCACCAGAAGTTGGTTTTTGAGCAAAAATAATGAAGATTTGATTTATATTCGAAAAGATATTTAAAAATTCAAATTTGAAAAGTAACAGAAGAGAAAGTCATTTGCATGTTATTTTGTTTATCTATTTTTTTGGATGTTTTTTTTTTTTTTTTTCGCTTTGAAATATAATATTGATTGACTGAATTAATTGCATTATTTATATCTTTTTTTTTTTTAAATTGTAAATTCTTGAATGGAAATTTCTTACTATATTGTTATATATTTCCGTGGGGATTTTTATAGGACTATCAGCAAGGATCTCAATCTCGATAAGTAATAATGGATATGCGAGACTAACTTTAAAAATCTCCCCTCTACACAGGCGATGCCAGGTAACCACTTCTAGTTTGTTATAAAATATATAGTTTTCTTGTTATTGTCTGTAGAATTATCAATATATCTGGATGCAGGCATATATATATAGTGAGAGTGAGATAGATAAAGATACCTATGTATACACGCACACACACACACACACATATATATATATATATATATATACATATATACATCCACAGGTATTTACACAGGCACATACCTACACACACACACACACACATATGCACATGCACATACCTACACACACACACACGCACATACCTACACACATGTATATAAATACATATATACACACAGATACCTACACATACATATACACATAAAAATACACATATACATGTAGATTCATATATATATGCTTTTATATGTACATACATATATATATATATATATATATACATATACACATAAAAATACACATATACATATAGATTCATATATATATGCTTTTATATGTACATACATATATATATGCTTTTATATGTACATACATATATATATATATATATATATATATATATATATATATACACACACACCTACTGACATATATACAAATGTATACACACATATACATGCATACACACACATACATATATATATATAGACAACGACTGTCTTATATCGTTATACATATGTAAACATATACACTAGACGTACATATATTCTATATATATATATGTGTGTGTGTGTGTGTGTGTTTGTGCCTGTGTATCTGAATGGTTTTTCAAAAATGGTTTTAGACCAAATAGAATCAAAGGATTAACTCAACTAAAAGACAAGTCTTTGCAAAAACGGATGAGCATCTCAGACACTGTCATTCAGGAACAGATTCAGATATTCATCTTTATCTACTTGATCTGCCTTGATATCGTTGTCGTCTTCTTCTACAACAAGCGCACCAAAGACAAGGCCAGCCTCTCACAATGACAGAACAATATTAAGTCGGGTGACAATATAAATGTCCTGTGTTTTTAGGCTCAAAAGGAAGCACGTGGCCCAGACAGTTTCCCCCCCCCCACTCTAAGAACTTGAGTCGATGCCATGATAAGCATTCTCTCCTTCAGTAGACAACTAAAAGACAGAGCCACCAGTGACAATACCAAAATGAAGAACTCATTGAAAAATGAAAGGAATCAAGCAAACTGTAAAGAACTTGTGCAAAGACTTTTTACAGGAATCGGGCATGGGCTACTTGTATAAATTAGTGGTTCCCAACCTTTTTTTGCCAAGGGACCCCTTTCTGCTTTTAATTTACGTGGGTGTGCTCCATATAGCCATTATTAGAAAGTCTATATATATTGTAGAATAATCATACTAGTTCCAATTACCGTCGAATTGGTAAGACAAGGCAACAAATAGTCGCAACTGAATACGAATCTATCTTGCTGCATTACTACTGCAAAATGCCAGGGTATTTAGAAGTATCATAACATCATAGAAACCAAGCAGCCAATCAGAACTCAAGAAATGGAATCACCCAAAAGCAACAGTTCATTGATCTTTTATATCTGAGTTTGAATCGCACGAAAAATTATCGTCGAATTAGTAAGACAAAGCAACAAATAGTCGTAACTGAATACGAATTTATCTTGCTGCAATGTTCCTGCAAAATGCCAGGTTATTTATGAACATCATAGAAACAAAGCAACCAATCAGGACTCAGGGAATGGAATCACCCAAATGCATGAGTGGACTATTCTTGATTCCCATAAGTACCAATTGTCTTGGCACTGGTTCAGTTGTGCTTAGCTTGTTGCTGTTGTTCAAACCAACAGTACACTAACTCACTTCAACATATATTATATTAGATTTTCTTTTAGGGCGGTTTAGCTCAGTTGGTAGAGCATCCGCCTAGGAATCATAAGGTTCACGGTTCAATACCAGTCCTCGCCAACTAAGTGCATGAATATGACACCTTGAGTAACCATTTCTATTGGACAATTTGGACGGTTTCATTTTTAACTAGACAACTAGGCAAGATGATAACGGGCATACTTTTAGTAGAATAATCATACTAAGTCCAATTACCGTCGAATTGGCAAGACAAGACAGCAAGCAGTCGTAACTCAATACGATTCTGGTTTGCTGCAAAGACCACTGCAAAGTGGCAGGATTTATGAAGCCTCAGAGGATCATACAAACCAAGCAGCCAATCAGGACTCAGGGAATGGAATCACCCAAATGCATGAGTGGACTGTTCTGAATTCCCATAAGTACCAGTTGTCTTGACACTGGTTCAGTTGTGCTTGGCCAGTCACATTGTTCAAACCAATTGTTGACTGACTGACTGACTGACTTCAATATATACAATAATAAATATGAGGAAAACAGTCCGTCATATGAACATAGATAGATAGATTTGAATATACTAGACAGACAGACAGATAGATTTGAATATACTGACATAGAGAGATAGATAGATAGATAGATAGATATGACTGACTTCAATACTTTTAAAGAACACGAGTATTAATATATAGATTGAATATTGAATAAACTGCTGATTTATTGAACCTGTTCTCTTCTTGATGAACATTCAATACTGTTGACAAATCATTAGAGGTAACTGAAAATTTAAATCAGCAATGGCAGAAAGAATTGAATATTCAAGAAGGTTGGCATTAAAGTTGGTTGGTTGATTTTATGCCATGTCAACACTTGTTGGGTTATTTTATGCCAAAGATTTTTGTTTGATTAATTCTTGTTGGGTATTTAATTGAAAAATTTTTTTTTTAAACACATTTTTTTTCTATTTAACAGGCACTACCAGTCCGGGTCAGAGTCAACCTGGAAGTAATGGTAATGAAGGGGTACTCCATACTCCCCACAGTTCCTGTAATATAATAATCTGTGCTGGGGCACCGTCTCACTGTATGTATGTTATGTATGTATGCGATGTATGTTATAGAGAACAATGCTCCAGCACAGTATTACAGTCGTCGAAACCGCCCGTTCCAACCTCCCGTTCTTATGTTGTCTGTTGATTTACAGGAAGGCTGAAAAAGAGCTGGTTTCGTTCCTTTTACCAACTCGGCTGAAATAAGATTAAATAACCAAAAGCTGTCAACGGATCAACAAAACAATTGAACACAACGCCTTTTTTATGCTTATGTACAACTTATATACATTTATTTTACAAAGGAGCGAGGTGATTTCTTGTCCAGCTGATTGGCGATCTACAGCTAGTTTTTTGGCTAAGTTATCAATTCTGTGAGTGGCAAGGCATCAGAGTGTATCGGTAAAGTTGTATCAAGGCCCCCGAGCTGCGGCGAGCTCCGCGGTCTCTCCTCTTTCTTCGGTCTGTCCCGGTCTCTCCCCCTCTTCTCGGAATTGGAACTCGAAGATAAGTTCCACTAAACAACAAGAAACTGCAAAACCGGATGTTTAAGTGTTGCATCTACATTCGTGAAAACTCCGAAGACTTTCAGTAACGGTCCGAGGAATTTTGAGAAAAGGAAATCAAGTAAAAGACAATCAGTAATCCTTGGTTCTTCTTATGAACTGTCCTTTGATTCAATAAGACTGGGGGGAGGAGAGATAGGGGGAGTAACAGTGTGGGGGAGGCTTGAAACAAGGGGGGGGGAAATGGCAAAGATGGAGAAAGCAAAGATCTAACCCCCTCCCCCTCCAGGAGAAGCGTCAACACTCCTGTTTTCGGTGGATGTCATCAACTTCAATCACTCAACATTGCAAGCCAAAGGAAAGCAGCAGGTGCCTTCTCCAGAGGCCCTTGCTGGATTCCCGGTTCTGTGACGAATTTTGACACTGATGAACATCAAAGAAATTGCAATACTCCCCTCCCTCACTAGCCGCCACTACCACCCTTCTCCAAGGTGCAGTAACATGGACAGCGGTAACACAATTATCAATGGAATTTACTTATTCCCCCCAGAAGAAAATTGAAGGACCTTAAGCAAGTCTTTTGCACTTTTCTAATCATATAACATCCAACACAAGAATAAGAATTACCACAGTAAATAAAGATTATGACTCACTTTTAAAAATATATTTTTTGTTACCTATTTTGTAGATTAAAAATTACACACACACACACACTATTGGTGTATTGTTGCATACCCTTCTTACTTTAGTTACTTCTTCTATTCTTCTGTTCTTCTAGCGTTTCTTCTAACATCGGGACTTCGTCTTGGTGGTCGGTCGCACTTAGCTCATTTCTTCTAGATCAGTCTTGTTACCAAGACATTCATTAATCACAAGACTGTGTTATTTTTCTTAAACTTTTATTTCCTTAACTAAACATTTCATGCAACTAAATATCTGACTAACATAGCGAGTTACAGTTAAGGCAGGACATCTTCACTGCCTGACGTCCAACTGAAAACTGAGGACTCAACCAGGTCCCACGTGACTTTACATATTTCACAGGCTTTCTGTACTATTCCATGGAAAGTCCCGCCCATGATATGAAAAAGGCCATCCCTTTAAATACAGGGGATTGACAAAATCTTATGCAACCGCATAGATTATGTAACAGTATTTTACAGCCCCACTCGACAGGGCTGAAATTCTCTTAGATGCTGAAATCAGGGAATTAATGGCTTGTGGGATTTATCCTGAAATTAATATAACATGATCTTTTTTTTAGGAGTGGGGTAATCCTTTTTTTTTTTCACCCATACAGCACAACACCCTGTCTGTAGGCTTTAGAATATGCTGACCAAATCCCCTGCAGATGTGTCCTGAATCTCCCCTCCCCCCCCAAAAAAAAAGATGTGAACTGGATAGGAGACTAAACTGCATCTGATGATGAGGTTTCAATTCTGGATATCTGCTGAGTGAAACACTCAATAATTGACATTACTCCTAGGTCCACTCTGAACCAAAATGATAATACCTATTAGGGTCCCATCTGTGGGTCAAATAGATCTTTCAGCTCTGTTGGAAGGGCTTGGAATACGTTGACTACAGAGGGGTAAGACCCCTGCAAAAGGTGTGTTCTGGGTCTCATCTATGGGTTAAATATATCTGTTTAAAAGTTGCTCATATTTAATGGGACCAAATGAAGAAGAAAAAAAAAAAGCTCTTAAGAAACAACTACACAAAAAACGTAAATATGAACGTACAATGAACAGAAATATGGGCACCCAGTGAAAATCGAACTCATTAACAATGGTCGGCAAATGTAACTTGCTAACCATTACACTACATGAGGTACTTGTCTATTATATAAACTTATGGCGGGTTAGCTCAGTCGGTAGAGCATTCGGCTAGAGTTCGATATACTAACTCAGCGTATGAGTATCTGTGCGGTAAAGTAAGGAGCTGATGGTAGGTGTGGCGCCCCACCTCAGATGCTAAAACAATCTCCTTGGTCTAGCGCTATTGAAAAGGGGATAGACTCCCTCGCTGACTGGCTGATATCGACTTTAGGCCGCCCCGTCGACTTTACTTACTTATGGCGTTCTTATATATAAAAGAATGTAGAGAATATGTGTGCCGTAATGGTTATCAGCATATGGAAATGGATTTGCCAAATTGTTCAAATCATGAACGAGAGTTTTCAGGATTCATATCGCCCTAATTCCCTAACCCCTAAAATAACCGTAGACGATTTTGCTATTGAAATAAATTAATCATACAGCACACTTGCTTTGGTTTGGTTTGGTTTGGTTTGGTTTGTTTTGCGGCATATCAACCTCAGTGGGTCATTTAATGCCGATGTAATAGAAGTAATTATATCAATACTATTATTAAATGGTGAGTACTTTTTTTACATTTTTTGTTGCTTTTTAATCATAACTCACTCAGGTTATCATTCTGCAACAGTGAGGAATAGTGCAAATGCAAATAAATGGTAGTCACTATTTTCCTACCCATTTTTTGTTTTGTTTTATATAAATGGAAATGAAAAAAAGATACTGTCTCTTTTGATTCAGTTAATACACCTGAAGAAGACTAGAAAAATGTATCAGATAAAATGTTGTTTATTGAAGAAGATTTGGTTTGGTTTGTTTGTTTTACGGCATATCAACCTCAGTGGGTCATTTAATGCCGATAAAGTTTTGAAATAAATCAATTCTTAATGGATAATACAATTTTTTTATAAATACATTTTTCTATTTAACCCATAGAGTGAATCCTAACAGGTACTACCACTCCGGGTCAGAGTGGACGAGGGAGCAATGGTGATGAAGGGGTGCTCCACATTCCCCAAACCTCCAGAACTGGAACCTCACCATCAGATAGAGTTTAACGTCATTCCCAGGACATGTAGACCCGCAGCCACTGCCTTCTAGCACCCATATGATAAAAAGGGGTTGGGGCTTGCCATAAGAGCAATAGGGTTGGGAAAATCATATAGGTGCTAGGGCTTGACGTGACCAGCTGATTGATCGGAGGGGGCCTCTCCGACCGCCTCCAAAGGTTGGGTTATCCAGGTTCTCTTAGATGCTGAAATCAGGGCATGCCCCTGACCCTTGTCTGTTAGTGCAACAGGTAGATGCTGTCTGGGGCAACATGGGGGTATGACCATAAAAGTCCGTGGGTACCAGATTAAAATCAATATACATTTTGTAAAGCCCCTTCCCGCTACCTATTTGAAGGCTGAAAACTGAGAATACTAAATTTTGCACTTCCTACCACTGGTTAATGAACTGGAAACACACAGGCCTCCGACAGCACAAGTCATACAGTCCATTTTATTATATTATATGGAGTCTAATGGCGGCTGTGACGGGGTGGGGTGGGCAGATGCCGGCGGGGGTGGGTTTCATGTTTAATTGCTGAGTTGAAAAAGAAGATGATTTGAAACAGCAATCAATATTTTTGACAGCTAACATTTTATCTATCGGCATCGTTTACTTTTATTTTATTTCTATTATGCTTAATAATGAGAGGTAATTTTTCGCCTTCTCCTACCGATTCAATAACCGTCACTGCCGTGTACAGATTGTCAGGTTGATGAACGAGTTTAAATAATTTGCACAGATAGATCTCCAGGAGTGATAAATAAATGGAGGTGAGTTGTGTCAACCCAACCCCTCCCTCTCCGAGAACGTTTGGAAGAAAATCTGTGGAACGAAGAAGAATAATCAGACGTAACAAATTCTTCGTAATTTAATAGTCTGCCTTTTATCTCAGAAAGTTATTAGGGGTGTGAATAATTCCCAGAAAGAGCCCCTTAATCCCCTTCCAACTATTCCTCTTAAATTTAGATTGCAGTCTAGTCACAAGCTCCCACTAGATCCCTGAAGTTAAGCACCAATGAATCCATTTCTCTGTTTTTTTTTTTTTTAGATGAGGCTTGATGATTAGTATTATCTGCATTATTCGGACCACTGTCCTCATCTTCATTGTTATCTGTACAAAGTTTTGGCTGATGTGCCCTCCGACCTTCTTCAGGTATTTCTTCTCGGACTCAGGAACCTTCTTTTCGAAACTTGGGAACCTTCTTGTCATAATCAGGAGCCATCACGGAACTTTGAACCTAACCCTTTATTCAATCCATGGAGGTATCCTGTTCTCATTCCACTAACCATAGTTGGGGTACAGGTGTTAAGCTGTGTTAATTATTATTCTGTGTTACTGCTGCTCCTGGCCAAGATTGAACCTGCAGTCTAGAGATAACTGTCACTTAGAACTGTCTTAACCTAACTTCTTTATCCACTAGGCCATGTGTCCAATGAATCTGTTCAATACTTTAATTGGGTTGACCACTTAAGCAACAGCAGGTACAGTAAGCAATGCGAGTCCCTTGTTTTACAAAACGATTTGATTCAGCATTAAATAACCCAAAAATGGTTGACCGATATTTACCAGCTAAGTGATCAGAGGGGGGTCTTTCCGACTATCCATCTAACCCAAGTAAGGAGTGAAATGGAGTGTTGCATTTCATGGACTGCTTAACCACAAGGATTCCATACTTAAGCATCACAGGTTGCCACCCACAGCCAACAGATGGCCCCATTGGGTATGGGAAGGTCTTACCCCTCTGCAAAGGTGCAGTTGGTGTATTCTACAGCCTCAGCAGATAGGGCAGGATTTGATCCTAGATAGCCGAGTCCACTTTTTATGACACGAATGCCTTTTCATTCACACACACACACACACACACACACACACACACATATATATTTAAAGCTGTTTAATGATAAAATAAACATATGAAATAGCAGAGGAGGTTCACCACTAGAATAGGCTCTCTTCTAATTAGTGATCATCCTCCACACATTTTTTTTTATGTCATGTGTGAAAATAAACAAATTTCTTTCTTTCTTTCTAAACAGCTTTAGTGAACAGTAAAAATAGACATTAAAAAAATCAAGACGCAACTAATAGAATTGAATTCAAACGTAAAATATGAATAAAGAAATATTTAGCCAAGTACATATTTACGCAACTTATGAAAAACTTTACAAAAAAAGATTTTATAAATTTGTAAATTATTAAATATATTAGGTGTATAAAATGTTTCCCAAAGTCTTTATTCTTCAAAAAAATTGTGTTGGCCACAATCGAACACATCTAATATATCATATATATTAATAACTGTGAATAGTTTGTTTATCTATTATTTATAGACAGTCAACAAGTTTGATTTAGAGCTACCAAATTTGGTATCTATACTTATAGGACCCAAGGGAAGGTTATAATGTTAATAAATTGTTGGGTTTTTTTGGTTTGTTTGTTTCTTATACTGAAAGAAGAACTCACACTGAGGGAATTAGAGGTCAAGACTTATTGCGACGACCTGCATAGCTCAGTCAGTAGAGCTGCAGACTTTTAAGGCATACTGATAGAATAAAAGTTAAGTCATCGGGACGACCTAATGTCGGTATCAGCCAGACAGCGAGAGAGTCTATCCCCTTTTCACTAGCACTAGACTGATAGAATAGTAGAATGTAAATGCATCACAAATATTTTTACTATCAAAATGTATTGAAGGGATTGTTGGTGGTCAGGAATTAATACAATAGAATAGTACAATACAATAGTATAATGTAAATGCATTTCCAATAATTTTACTATAGAAATGCATTGGAATCAGGAAGGAAGGGATTGTCAGTGGTCAGGAATTGATGCAAGCATTATTGAAGGGATAGGCCAACTAGGTATAATGTAAATGCATTTCCAATAATTTTACTATAGAAATGCATTGTGAATCAGGAAGGAAGGATTGTCAGTGGTCAGGAATTGATGCAAGCATTATTGAAGGGATAGGCCAACTAGGTATAATGTAAATGCATTGCTAATGATTTTACTATAGAAATGCATTGAAAATCAGGAAGGAAGGGATTGTCAGTGGTCAGGAATTGATGCAAGCATTATTGAAGAGATAGGCCAACTAGGTATAATGTAAATGCATTTCCAATAAATTTACTATAGAAATGCATTGGGAATCAGGAAGGAAGGGATTGTCAGTGGTCAGGAATTAATGCAAGCATTACTGATAGTATAATGTAAATGTATTTTTAATGATTTTACTATGGAAAGGCATTAAAAAAAAAATCAAGAATAAAGGGATAATGTATTGAAAATAAGAAAGGAAGGGATTGTTGGTGGTCAGGAATTAATACAAGCATTATTGATAGAATAGTTTAGCTCAGTCGGTAGAGCGTTCGGCTAGAAACCACAAGGTTCCTAGTTCGATACCCGCCCTCGCCAACTCAGCGTATGAGTAGCACAGGGATCTGTGCGGTAAAGTAAGGAGCTGATGGTAGGTGTGGCGCTCCACCTCAGACGCTAAAATAATATCCTTGGTCTAGCGCTAGTGAAAAGGGGATAGACTCCCTCGCTGCATGGCTGATACCGACATTAGGCCGCCCCGACGACTTTACTTACTTACTATACAATAGTATAATGTAAATGTATTTCCAATAATTTTACTATAGAAATGCATTGGGAATCAGGAAGGGATTGTCAGTGGTCAGGAATTAATGCAAACATTACTGAGAAAATAGAGCCAAGTATAATGTAAATGCATTTCCAATAATTTTACTATGGAAAGGCATTAAAAAAAAAAACAGAAATAAAGGGATTGTCAGGGTTCAGGAATTAAAACAAACATAACTGATTGATGAAGGCTAATATCTTATTATAATGGAGATTGTGTGTTTGTCTGTATGTAACCGAAACTAAATCACTACTCAAGTCACAATTCCCTTTGTTATTGACATCACATTCTCCATGATTTTATTTTTATTCAAACCTCAATTATTAATAAAATTGTTTTACATCATTAAGACTGTTAACCATATTTACATACTAATAATATGCAATTGTATTTATATATACAAGAAAATAGCAGTTTACAGTGTGAATTGGAAGGCTAATTTGCATATTGATATTAAAAAATTGATTTTAATAAATATGTGCTTAGTATTATTAATTTCTAATTCTTTGGTTTTATCTTAATGAATATGAGTAAAAATCTCGAGGATAAATCTTAAAAGAAATCCATTAACAAGAAATAACTGTAATATTATTCTTTACTTCCTATTTTAACTAAATAGTTAAATTAGGAAAATTTACCAATGAAAGACGGGAGTAAGGGAAAATGATGGAAGAGTTAGTTTCAAAGTTGTTCTATTTTTCGATCATACCCCCCTCTGTTCCAAATCTTTTTATCTGCATTTCATTAGCCTTTCTAATTTAACATGATATTTTATTATATCAAAACTTGCACCCGGGGGGTGCATATATTTGCTAGTATGTATAATGTAAATGCATTTCCAATGATTTGACTATAGAAATGCATTGGAAATCAGGAAGAAAGGGATTGTCAATGTTCAGGAACTATATCAAGCATCACTATGAGAATAGGGCTCTTACATTAGAAGTTAAATCAACTATTTCTTGAGCAATATAGATGGCACTATAATTTTCTAGTAGCCTCTCTACATGTATTATGTAAATGCATTTCCAATGATTTTACTATAGAAATCCATTGAAAATCAGGAAGAAAGGGGTTTGTCAGTGTTCAGGAACTAAGACGGACATCACTATAAGAACAGGGTTCTTACACAAGAAGTCAAAGCAACCCCAGTGTGCCCAACATGCAAAGTACAGCTTACAACCAAGCATATCCTTCTAAATTGTAACAGACTTAAACATATCCGCGCAAATTACTATCAAGCAAGAAACCTGAAAGACATCTTTAAGAATACAAACCCTGAAAATATTTTAAATTTTATAAAAAAACTTTTCAACAAGATATAATAAAACATAACCAAATATCGCCATAGAACCACTACTTTAAAGACTGAAATCCAAAATAACCTTTTTGGTATTAAATGACCCACAGAGGTTGATATGCCGTTAAACAAAACTCAAACCCAAATCAACTATTTTTGGGGAAATAAACATGGCACTATAATTTTCTCACAGCCTCTCCACGTGACCTATTTTTTTTTGGGGGGGGGGGTTGCAAAAGAAAGTAATTCAAGTATTTCACAGTCATACATCATGATAGATTTAAGAAATGAAATGATGAAAAATAAAAAAAAAAAATTTTTTTTCATAAATGAAAAATTTTAAAAAATAAAAATTTCTTTTTATTATTAAAAAGAAATTTTTTTTTTTTTTTTTTTTTTTCATAAATGAATAAAATATTTTTTTAAAAAGAAGTAAAAAAAAAAAAAAAAAAAAAAAAAGACCTGTGTTGGCAAGAGTTTAATTTCAAAAGATCTTTGCTACTTATTGAAAAATAGATATAAAAGGAACGGCAGACTCATGCCTTCAGCTAAAACAGTACACACAGACTGATGGAATGCAGAGAAAACTAAGACCAACATTATTACATTTTTTGGCTTTCATAGATGGCCTCTCTTGATTCAGAGTTGAAGAATGCGTTCTCTTTTTCTGCCTTTAACAAATAACCACCCCTACCAGTGTACCCCACCCCCAACCACCACAATCCAGACAAAATCTTTTCCGTCTATGCAATCACACATCCTCAGGTTTCTTTCTTATATTCACAAAGAATCTGATAACCTAACTGCTAATGGATACCTTTCTCTTTCTGCTAGACACACTCCCTGCTGGCAGGCAGATTTTCCTTCCAACTAGATTCCTTTGTTACCAAAATCTGATCGAAGCAACTCCCTCAAACCGACAGAGTTTCTTGATCATCGTGGAAGATCTATGTTGGTTAGAGCCCTCCCAATGATCAGCTAACCTTGTTCATCATGAAATCTGAAGCATCATGTTGAATTGTGCAAGTTAGTGCATTGTTGAATTGAGTAATAACAACTACCGTATTTGACGGCATATAAGAGGCACCCCCATTTCAGCAGGTCAGATTCAGGGAAAAAAAGGTTTTAGTGTATATAAGCATATATTGTTGAAAACAGTCTAGCTGTGCATTACGCAAGAAGAAACATAGCTGTATAAAAGGAATTTGGCAGTTTAGGGTAGGAAAAAGTACTGAGCGTAAGCTGGGTTAGTGAGCATCATAGAGAAGATTAGCCTAGGCCTACGGGAAGTCTCAATGATTATTGAATGTAATTAATGTATTAAGTGCAATGGTTATTGTCAAAGTAAATAGACTCAGCCACCCAAGTTCAAATCCCGGACAAGGCTGTTTGCAATTCATATAGCACTAATACCCTTGGGAAAGGTATGCATCTAACTATTCTCCTTCCAACTATGGGTAAATAGTAGGGCAGATTGGGCTCTTTAAACTTGGTTAGGCAAACAGTCTAGGTGAAGGAAAATCTAAATTAAAACTTGTTAAACTTTGCTTAAGAAATTGATCTCGTGTACCATCCTAGTTATGCGGAGGGGTTAGTGAGCATCATATAGAAGATTAGCCTAGGCCTATGGGAGGTCTCAAACTTCACCTGCAATGTATAAGACGCAGGGCAATTTTTTTTAGCCAAAACTTTGGAATAAAGTGCATCCTATATGCCGTCAAATACGGTAAGTAAAATTAAATTTATACATAAAATAATCAGTATTTATAGGACTCCGGAATATTCCACTACACGATAGGATCTAAGTAAGCATATGTGGCCCCCCCAGTGAGAATCAATTTCACTAATCAGCTATATTTGTTCCTTGATGCTAGTTTTTAACCATTACACTACGACAAGGAACCCATGTATTTTGAAGAGTAGATCTTGTCTCTGAAACTGAAGGGGTCTGGAAAGATTTCCTAAATGGCCAATATGTTAATTAAAAAAATTAAAAATGGACCGTACAACCTTTAGGCACCCCTTTTGCAATCTCGATTCATAAGGACATGTTTTTCATTTACACCGTCAAAATCCAGTTGTTTGTTAACAGATAATTTTTTTTTAAATTATAAAACTAACCCTAACCCCTAACAAACAACCGGATTTTGACGGTGTAAATGAAAAACATCTCCTTATGAATTGAGATCGCAAAAGGGGGCCTAAAGGTCACATGGTCCAAAAAAAATTATATGAATACAGTGTAGTCCAAAAATAAGTACACTTTGCACGCACACACGTATGTGTTTGTGGAGGTGTGTGGTGTAATGGTTACTGTCATAAGAAATGAGCATGATAAGACGAGTTCAAATCCTGGCGGTTTCCATTGTAACATTTTCCCAACAAACACAAATGGCAAGTAAAAGTTATATACTTAAATTTAGCTGCATACAGTATAGGTCAGGTCAGGAACATACAGCTAGTATCTTACATATCTACAGCAATATGTCATGGTCAATTTATTTCTATACTAATAGGTTATGGTCAGTGCATTTCTATAGCAATATTTCATGGTCAGTGCATTTCTATTGTAAATATTTCATGGTCAGCGCATTTCTATAACAATATTTCATGGTCAGTGCATTTCTATTGTAAATATTTCATGGTCAGCGCATTTCTATAACAATATTTCATGGTCAGTGCATTTTTATAGTAAATATTTCACAGTCAGTGCATTTCTATAGTAAATATTTCACAGTATATTTCAAATTGAAATTCAATAGTAATACAACATGTTTAGTGCATTTCTATAGTAATACATGTTTAGTGCATTTCTATAGTAATACATGTTTAGTGCATTTCTATAGTAATACAACATGGTTAGTGCATTTCTATATTAATACAACATGTTTAGTGCATTTCTATATTAATACAACATGTTAGTGCTATAGTAATACAACATGTTTAGTGCATTTCTATAGTAATACAACATGTTAGTGCATTTCTATAATAATACAACATGGTTAGTGCATTTCTATAGTAAAACAACACAGAGCATTTCTAAATCAAGATTATTATACTTTTTACATATTGAACAAGGGCCAGTTTAGCTCAGCCAGAACAAGGTTCCGGTTTGATAAGGGCCTTCACCAACTCAGTGTATGAGTAGCACAGGGATATGTGTGGTAAAGTGAGTAGCTGATGGTAGGTGTGGCACTCCACCAAAACAATCTTTGTGGTCTAGTGCTAGTGAAAAGAGGATAGACTCCCTTGCTGTCTGGCTGATACTGACTTTAGGCCACTCTGATGACTGTATTTTACTTACATATTGAACTATTTTTTCAATAGCTCTTAAATCAACATATCAACCTTTGTAATAATTAGATCATTATTATTATTTTTATTATCATTTATAATAATGATTGACAATGTTTCATTTAGAATATATATATTTACCAACCTCTCCTCACGAGCAGGATATGACACGAGGTCAATTTCTTAAGAAGAGTTCAACAGGTTTAAATTCAGAGTTTTCCTTCTTCTAGACCAGTTGCCTGACCAAGGTTAAAGAGCCTAGTCTGCCGTGCTATTTATCCATAGCTAGAGGGAGAGTAGGATCCATACCTTTCTCGAGGGTATTAGCGCAAAGTGAAATGTAATTAATTACCAAGTCGAGGAATTGAACTCGGGCGACGAGTCCATTTCCCATGATTTTAACCATTACACCACGCGCTTCATTTAGAATATATAGATAAGTAAAAAGATGCTAGATTAAGATAAGTTTATTGTCATGGATCCGGAACAGAACGAGTCGAAATGTTCACTGATTCCATCAAATCATTACTGTCTGAGTTTTTTTGAACCACAAAAAGATTTCTGGATTGAATTTTTTTTTTTTTTTTGCAATTTTTGGTTTAAATGGTGAAGAGACTTTTTTTTTTTGGGGGGGTCTAACTTTCTTTCTTTTTTTTTTTTTTTTTTCTTCTGTAAGGTCAAGCCGAAGCAATTTTGTTCATCCATTTGTTAAAAGAAAAAAAAAAATGACATTTTCTTCTCTTTGGATAAAGTCAAGTGGAAAAAAAAATATTTAAAAAATATATCTACATATAATGTCAAATTTATGAGAAATATTGTTTTTATAGTATAATGTCAAAAAGTTTGGCTTTGTGGTAGAACATTGGACTTTTAACTGCGAGGTCTAAATTAGTGTGCACTTTGTATTTATCTAACCCCTTCACCACTGGTAGGATGTGACACATGGTCACAAGTATGGATCCAACAAGGATCAAACTCCGTATTGGTAGTAAGGGATCTGCAAAAATAGCTTGTTAACCATTACACCATGATGAGATGTCCCTAACTGTGCAGTTAATCTTTTCACTGCATTGAGAGCCACATGTGGCCCTCAGTGTTTTATGTGACATGTTTGAGAACCATATCTGGCTCTCGAACCGTATTTAAAATAACGGATAAAATCTTGTGAAAAACGTGTGTAGACATCTAATTTGCCATGGAAGTAAAAGGGTTAAATTATTCCTGATTTTAGTTTTTGTGTCTTCTTCTCAGCAACTGGCAAAGGTTCTCCACACGACCAAAAAAAAAAAAAAAAATTCTTTCCTGGAGAGAAACTGCTCTGGCTTTTACACTTCTCCACTGGTCCAGAGAGTCCCCTCGTGGTGCAATGGTTAGCAAGCTAGTCTTGCAAATCAATTATTGGCTGGATGCCTCATACTTGCTACCTTGTGCATATCCTACCAGTGGCAAACAGGTTGGTTTGATTGGTTTGTTTTGTTTTACGGCATATCAACCTCAGTGGGTCATTTAATGCCGATAAAGTTTTTAAATAAATCAATTCTTAATGGATAATACAATTTTTTTTATAAATACATTTTTTCTATTTAACCCATAGATGGGACCCTAACAGGTACTACCACTCCGTGTCAGAGTGGACCAGGGAGCAATGGTGATGAATGGGTGCTCCACATTCCCCAAACCTCCAAAACTGGAATCTCACCATCAGATAGAGTTTAACGTCATTCCCAGGACATGTAGACCCTCAGTCACCGCCTTCTAGCACCCATATGATAAAAAGGGGTTGGGGCTCCGAAACGTCATACAGATAACAATGAAAATGATGACAATAGTCCAAATAACGCAGATAATACTAAGATTATTATACTTTTTACATATTGAACTATTTGCAATAGCTCTTAAGTAAACATATCAAACGTTGTAATAATCAAATTATCATACTGTGGTAGTGAGATAATATTGTAGAATCCCCAATAATTTACTAAAGAACTAAGAATCAAATTCACTAGTTGTGATCAGTTAGTTCAGCTTGCTAACTATTACCCCACAATGCGCTTTAATTCACTTACAAAGTTTAGTTTGGCTCAAGGACAGAAGTATAGAGCACCTAATGAGATGATAGACTACTAGCCTATCACACTATTTGAGGTGCCCAGTCAACCCCCAAAATAAATATTGTTGTTCCCAGGATACAAAGATTTGTTGAAACCATGCATTTTTATTCACTTAAGAAATGCTGAACACTGCAGAAGAAGCAAGGACAAACTCATAAGTGATGTTCTCCTGTGGACACCTGCACGTTGGACACACCAGTGTAGGCCGACCAGCAAGGACCTATATCAATAAGCTCTGTACAGATTCTGGATGCTGCACATTGGACCTCCCAGGAGTGATAACTGATAGGGACAGTTAGCGAGAGTCATGAATATCCATCCTATCAGTACTACCTGATGATGATGATGATGATGATGATGGTGGTGATGGTGGTGATGGTTCTCAGGATAAAACCACGCATTTTTATTCACTTAAGAAATGGTAAAAAAAAAAAAAAAAAGTGAATAAGAATGGATTTGTTGGAAAATTCCGAGGAGTGATTCTTGAAAAAAGTCAGACAAAGTAGGTTGCATTGGTGAAAAAGATCGGTTCCAGATTTGGTAGACAGATGCTTTGAACAACTCCTAAATATTCCTTGGACAAAAGAAAAAAAAAAGAAATCCTGAACAAGGAAGAAAATATATCCTCGGAGAGGCTCACGGAACTTGGTATCTGTGATAGGTCAGGAAACTAGAATCTCCGGTTAAGCCAAACAGAATAGAAAGTCTGCTGTGTACGAAACAGATGGATGCTGAATCGGCAGCTGCATTTAGGGCAAGTGAAAATGAGCACTTAATATTAAAGAATTGGTATGAAGGGTTGAAAAAGTTAACAGAAACCTTATATAAAAGGGTGAACACTTTATTGTGTGACGCATTGAGAAAAAAAAAGAAGAAAATAAAGTGTCTATAAGAGAGAGGGGTACCTCCTCTCTCTCTCTCTCTCTCTCTCTCTCTCTCTCTCTCTCTATCTATCTATCTCTCTTATAGACACTATCAAGAGAAAAGAAAGTAAAAGTGAGGCATAAAAGGAAGAGAGGGTGAAATAGAGAGAGTGAAATCAAGAGGAAAAGAGAGGTAGAGAGAAAGAGGTAGAGAGAGAGAGGTAGAGAGAGTGAAATAAAGAGGTAGAGAGAGAAATAGAGAGTATATAGAGAAAGAAAGAGTGAAATCAAGAGAGAGTGAAATAAAGAGGTAGAGAGAGAAATAGAGAGTGAAATAAAGAGGTATATATAGAGAAAGAGTGAAATCAAGAGAGAGTGAAAAAGAGGTAGAGAGAGAGAAATAGAGAGTGAAATAAAGAGGTAGAGAGTGAAATAAAGAGGTAGAGAGTGAAATAAAGAGGTAGAGAGTGAAATAAAGAGGTATATAGAGAGAGAAAGAGTGAAATCAAGAGAGAATGAAATAAAGAGGTAGAGAGTGAAATAGAGAGTGAAATAAAGAGGTATATATAGAGAGATAAAGGGTGAAATCAAGAGAGAGAGAAATAGAGAGTGAAATAAAAAGGTATATAGAGAGAGAAGAGTGAAATCAAGAGAGAGTGAAATAAAGAGGTAGAGAGAGAAATAGAGAGTGAAATAAAGGGAGAATGAAATCAAAAGCTAGAGAGGGTGAAAATGAAAGGGTAAAATCTACAGCTTTAGTAAAGAGAGTGGAAGGGAGACAAAGAAAGTGAACGCAAGAGAAAGAAAGAGAGGAGGGTGAACACTATAGTGTGACTTGTTGAGAAAGAAGAAGAAAAAGTGTTTATGAGAGAGAAGGAGGGAAGAGAAAAAGAGAAAAGGGAGAGGGTAAATGTGAAAGCTAGAGAGGATGAGAGAGGGAAATCAAGAAGAGAGAGGGTAATAGAGAGAGTGAAGTCCAGAGTAAAAGAGAGAGGAAAGCTACAGTGTAAATAGAGTTAAAGGAGACTGAGAAAGTGAAACAGTGAAACCAATAGAAAAAGAGAGACAAGGAGAGAAAGAGAATGGTAAAAATAAGGAAAGAGAGAGACAGAGAGAGAGAGGGGGGAGTGAAAGGGTAAAAGCTACAGTGTAAATAAAGAGAGTTAAAAGGAGACAGTGAAACCAATAGAAAAAGAGAGATGAGGAGAGAGAGAGAATAATAAAGACGAGAGAGAAAGAGAGGAAAGTCAAAGGGTAAAAGCTACAGTGTAAATAAAGAGAGTTAAAAGGAGACTGAGAAAGTGAAACCAATAGAAAAAGAGAGATGAGGAGAGAAAGAGAATAGAGAGAGAGGAAGAGAGAGAAAAAGTCAAAGGGTACAAGCTACAGTGTAAATAAAGAGTTAAAAGGAGACTGAGAGTGAGAAAGTGAAACCAATAGAAAAAGAGAGATGAGGAGAGAAAGAGAATAAAGACAAAAGAGGAAGAGAGAGAGAGAGAGAGAGAGAGAAAGAGAGGAAAGTCAAAGGGTACAAGCTACAGTGTAAATAAAGAGAGTTAAAAGGAGACAGAGACAGAGACTGAGAAAGAGAAACCAATAGAAAAAGAGAGATGAGGAGAGAAAGAGAATAATAAAGACAAAGAAGAGAGAGAGAGAGAGGTTTGGAGTATGCTGTAGTCAAAGTTAAACGTGGAATCTTCCGCTTATCAGAAAAAGAGAGCCAAGCAAGATAAAATAGGTAAAAATCTTAATAGCTCATTTCTTGTTACAGAAAGAAGAGAAAAGCCCAAAGTATCGGTCAGTCATTCACTCGGAGACCTGAAAATAGCCAATGGGTATCCTAAAATGATTCAACTCTTGCTTAAATTGGACAGAGAAATTCATGTCCGCACAAGAGAAATACGAGTATAATGGTATGACATCATTATTGCAGGCTCTAGCCTCTTCTACAGGAAAACTTTCAAACAGTTCCTTCTGGTGGATATTGTATAGACATCCTGGAAAAACTCTTAGAGTTTTAAGAAGGAAAGTTCCACAATTGACCAAAGAATGGACATTTTAGTCTTTGAATGGCTGAAGTAAAGTTATTCTCAGGGTGAGTAGAAGTCAGCGAAGGGAAGTTTCTCTTGAGTTATATTTTACAAGCATCTAATCAGAGGTGGTACACAATTGATTCCCAGGCAATCGGATTACGGAAACTTCCTTGGATCCAGGAGCTACGGAAATAAAGGGTCATTTTTATTGCTTTTTTTTGAAAAGGCTTTCTTTAAGTTCTTTTTTTTTCTTCTTCTTTTTTTTTTTTAAATTTCAAAAAGAAACATTGAAGATCTAAATATATATTCACCCAACCCCTCCACTACAGGCAGTGATACACAGAAACCTGTTAAACCCTGCTTAAAAGTGACCTTGTGTCGCATCCTGCTTATGCAGAGGATTTGGGTAAATACATATAACTTTCAAAGAAAGAAAAACTTAACAAACTGCCAAAATTGGTTATTATACATTGAGCTCTCTTAGGTATTTAAAAAAATCCTTGTATGAATATATGTTTGCACCTACAAGAGTATACAGTATGGTTTTACAGCAAGATTTTGATGATCCCAAATAGAATCATCCCATACTTACCAGTCATTTGGATTATCTTATATATATATATATATATATATATACATACATATCACCACCCATGGCCAACAGGTGGCCCGATTTAAAGGGGGGTCTTACCCCTCTTCAGAGGTGCAGTCGGTATATTCTAAAGCCCCAGCCAACAGAAAATTACAATGTGCATGCATATTTTTTTACCTGTTATGTCTAGACTAATTTTAATTGAACTTTATATATATAAACTAGGAAATTTACATATTTAAATACTTCAGATGGGTTGGGATTTTTCTAGGATTTTTATTTTTTATTTTTTTCAAAACTTGCAGTTGGCTAAGTTTTACAAAGATTTCAACAAAGTAATTGATAGAAATTTTTACGGAAAAATGAAAACATTTACAAAAACTAATTTGTAAAAAAAAAAAAAAATACAAAAAAAAAAATACAAAAAATTTCTATCATTTTGAATTTTATAAAGTAAAAACAAATCTAAAACAAAGATCTCATTTTCAATCAATCATCGTTCAAATTATTCTATGAATAATTAAAATTCTGATTATTACACATTTTCAGAAAGAAAAAAAAATGATTTGGACAAACAAAGAGATAATAAAATGTACACACACATAAACATATATATATATGTTGAACTACCCACATCTATGGCAACCTCTTTCACCTTCTCTATTGCCCCCCCCCATCACTTTCTCTCCGTCTACCTTTATGTTGTCTATATATCATTCCATTTTAAAATAATAATATTTTTATTCTGATGAAGCCTCTAAGACCAACACAGACAAAATATTAATTGAATGTAACTGTCTGTGTTTGTTATTCACTTTTTTTCATAACTTTTCCTCACATTTTGGTATATCTTTCCTAATCTCCTATTATAAGAGTCACTTTGTTTACAAAGTTTGAGACTTCTAGGTGAGTTCATTTCCGCTTAGAAATGTAGCGATTAAATAGCCTGCTATACTTGGCAGCTGACTGTGGCCGTATGGGTAAGAGGATTGGCGAGCGTAAGTTCGCTCGGGTCTCGAACCCGGCCAGAGGTTGCTGCTAAAATGGTATAACTGCACTGATGAGAGGTGATACCTCGAAACACGTGTCTGTAGTTTACTCTATTATACGCTCCCAATATTGGTAGAGCACTTTATTTAGGGGGGATTTAATAGCAAAATTCACCGTATTCGGCGTTCAGCTAAGACTCACTTTGTTTACAAAGTTTGAGACCTCGAGGTGAGTTCATTTCCGCAAATGGTATAACTGCACTGATGAGGGTGATACCTCGAAACACGTGTCTGTAGTTTACTCTCTCTCTCTCTCTCTATATATATATATATATCATTACTGTGTCTTGAGAGAGAGAGTTCTCAATATCTTGGATAAAGCATGTATATATAATATATATATATATATATATATATAAAATAAATTGCTTCTGTTTTGGTACATATGTATAGACTCAGAAAAGAGATGTCATTGAGCATTAAAATCGCACATACACTTTAATAGGTTTATAATAAGGAAAAGTACAAAATTTAGTATTCAATAATTAAAAAATCAATCAAAAGAAAGAGTCAGACAGAGTTTGGTTTGTACAGGGTGTGATTCACAAAATATATCTAAGATAATATTAAGATAAACATTTTAAATGTTCACTTGTCAGTTAGAGCACATAAAACTATAGCTGTTGAGAAGGCATCTTATGGTCGAATTAAGCCAAACAAATTCTGTTCATGTCAGGCAATGGTATTTTGGAAAACATTTTGGCAAATCACCACCAACTAGACAATTCATGTACGAGTGGTACACGTAGATGAAATTTGAAACAGGATGTTTATATAAAAAAGGTAAAAGTGGTAAGCAGCTAAAATAATTGGACTGTGTGTTTCGTGCTGGTTACCAACAAAACCGACAATGAGGGAAGGTCAGCAGTGACAAATTCCACAACAGACGAAAACTTTGCAGAAATAGTTCAAATTAATTCCTTAAAAACAGCACTTATTGCAAAGTCTAACCTAGACAAGACCATTTATATATATATATATATATATATATATATATATATATATATATAATCCAAAAGTCCAGAGAAGAAATCTTCCTTACGACACAAGAGTTTTATTTTTTAAAAACCTGTCGCAGTTTGAGAGCTCAATGTGTGCTCTTAATGTTAGAGTCATAAACAGCAAATATATAAGTAAAGAAATAACAAAAACTTAGAGATTAGCATTATAGTCTATTTCAGGGAGCTTAGACAAATTGTCTAAATCTCCCTGAAATGATGAGAATATAATGCTAAATCTCTAAGTCTTTTGTTATTTCTTTACTTTATATATATATATATATATATATATATATATATATAGAGAGAGAGAGAGAGAGAAATATGTGTGTGTGTGTGTATGTGTATATATGTTAAGGAGTTATTTCCTATAAGTCTAACATAAACAAAGGAGAACCACTCTTGACTAATAAAATATCTATTTATTTTCCCATTAAACTAACCCTAAACCCAAACCCACCTTATTTTTTCCTAGTAGATCAATAAATAAATAAATAATTTATCAGTCAAGAGTGGTTCCCCTTTGTTCATGTTAGACTTATAGGAAATAACCGTTACATTGGCATAGACATGAAGACAATGCGCTTGTAACTGATATTTTCTTACCCATACGATTTTCAAACCACTTGAAATGTTTCCTAGCACAATTAAAGATAATGATGAAAAAGAATCACTTTTTTTGTTATAACTAGTATCCTCATCATTGTTGTTTTTATGCCGATATTTAAAAATACAAGAACAACAAAAAATGACGATTAAGTCCAAATAATTTGTTTTAACATTGAACATTTGTTTTGTTTGTTTTGTTTTACGGCATATCAACCTCAGTGGGTCATTTAATGCCAATAAAGTTTTGAAATAAATCAATTCTTAATGGATAATACAATTTTTCTATTTAACCCATAGATGGGACCCTAACAGGTACTACCACTCCGGGTCAGAGTGGATCAGGGAGCAATGGTGATGAAGGGGTGCTCTACATTCCCCAAACCTCCAGAACTGGAACCTCACATCAGATAGAGTTTAACGTCATTCCCAGGACATGTAGACCAGCAGCCACCGCCTTCTAGCACCCATATGATAAAAAGGGGTTGGGGCTTGCCATAAGGGCAATAGGGTTGGAAAATCATATAGGTGCTAGGGCTTGACGTGACCAGCCGATTGATCGGTGGGGGCCTCTCCGACCGCCGCCTAGCCCAAGATAGGGCCAAAGTGGAGTATTGCACGTCATGAACTGCTCAGCCACCTGGGCTCTATCCTTAAGTATCACGGGTCGCCACCCACGGCCAACAGGTGGCCCCATTGGGGGAGTTTTACCCCTCTGCAGAGGTGCAGTCGCTGCATTCTAACACCCCACCAACAGGGCGGAACATTGAACATGTTCCTCACATAATTCAAGATAATGATAAAGCACAATCACATTTTTAGCAAATTATTTGAAAATCCCATACGTGAGAAACTCGGTTACCAAGAGTTGTTGACTCCACGTCTGCTGGACCGTAACTTTAAACACATTTCCAACCCGTCCTTCAGGGCGGGGGTCCAGTGTGCTTCGGCCACTGGACCGGTGTGTTCAATTAATAGCGTCGGTCCCAGGGGGCTATCCCCCCGAGGAAATACCTGCCACCTTGGGGGCAGGGCTGGATTTATTGCCCAGCACCTGAGGCGCCCCCTTGAGGAGGAATGCCGGCGGGATCGACACAATTTTTGTTCTTTCCCACCCATGAGCCTCGAAGAAAAACCAAAGTCTTGTGTTCGTTTGATAAGAACAAACAAACGGCCAAGACACAGAAGACTTCCCAGAATAACATCTACCAGACCGGATCCAGAGATAGATCCCAGTATCCCAGACAAGTATATCTGTATACAACCACAGGTATATGGGCATACTCTATAAGATACTATGGGTATACAGTCATACGTCAATTTAAGATAATGGCTATACAACAGACCAAAAATATTCAAATACCAACCCACAAAGATTCACACAAGGGAGCGCGATCATCAGACACATATGATGTAAAATTGTCACAGCATGGAACATTGTGAGTTTATATTTCAACATTTGTACTTCTTATTGTCTTTATACATTGAACACTTTTTATATTTTTAACTGCTACAATTTTTTTTCTTAGTGATCTACTTATATTGTCATTTTTTTTTTAAATATACTATCAGCTAGTGAATTTGGGTTTTGTTTCTTTTATTTTTCTCGAGTATAACATATGTTTTAATAAAAAGTCCTTCAACAAGAACATTTAGAAGCAATTTTTTTATTACTAAACAATGACAAAAAAAAAACATTGATAAAAACACTTTCTATACAGTTGAATCTCACATAATAGGTATTTAAGATATATATATATATATATATATATATATATATATATATATATATATAGGCAACATGATTTATTTTTTTGACCTTAAACTAAAAAGACAACAAAAATATAAAAATAGATATAAATACAGAAATATAACTTTTATTACCATGACTCATATCATAAAGAATCTTCACTGAAATTATTTTCATCATTGTACATCAAAAAGAAAGAAATAGACCCATATTTAGTTAGACCTTTGGAGAGACAGGGCACTTCTAGTTAGGGATCCGGGGCACTTCTAGTTAGGGATCCGGGGTACTTCTAGTAAAGGATCCGAGGTACTTCTGGCCAAGGCCTCCATTTATGTTGCCTCGAAATAGAAATTAAACTAGCTACATAAGAAACTTTTATTAAAATTTATTAAATAAAATTTTATGGCATATCAACCCTTGTTGGGTTATTTCATGCAGAAGATGTTTGGTTTTATTCATTCTTGATGGGTATTTAACATTTTTTCAAACTCAATTTTTTAAAATTCATTTTTTCTGTTTAACCCATAGATGGGACCTTAACAGGTACTACCACTCTGGGTCAGAGTGGACCTGGGAGTAAAGGTGATGAAGGGGTACATTCCCCAGAGCTCCAGAATTGGAACTTCACCATCAGATAGAGTTTAACATCATAGAATTTATTAAAACCCTTAGTCACCGCCTTCTAGCACATATATGATAAAAAGGGTTGGGGCTTGTCATAATGGCGATAGGGCCGAGAAAATCATATAGGTGCTAGTGCTTGACGTGATAGCCAATAGATCGGAGGGGGTCTTTCAGATTGCCCGTCTAGCCTAAGTAAGGGCCAAAGTGGAGTGTTGCATGTCATGGACTGCTCATCAACCAGGATTCTGTCTTTAGGGCTTGACATGACAAACCGATTGACCAAAGGCGGCATCTCAGACCACCCGTTTAACTTAAGTAAGGGTCAGTGGAGCGTTGCATGTCATGGACTGCTCAGCCACCAAGTTTTCCATTCTTAAACATCACGGGTTGCCACCTATTGGGGGCGGGGGGGGGGTCTTACCCCTCCACAGAAGTGCAGTCGGCATATTCTACTGCCTCACCTGACAGGGCAGGGTTAGGTTCTGAAGAAAATGTTTGATTCTATTTTTCTCAATTATATTGATTGTAAGAATAACCTTTATTATATTTTTCAATTTTATTATCATAAAGGAAGTCTGGGTGCTTCTCTGACAAGGAGGCCAGGGTCAATCCCCGCCCCCCTTATAAATCCGGCCCTAAAAAAGAGAAATACTCTAAGCACTTCCTGCTTTTATATCAACAGAGTCCAAGGGAGATAATTTATATCATACACCTTGTTGAGAGATCAGCTTGATGTAAAAGATCTCAGGGCCACTTTTTTTTATTTTTTTTTTTATTTGCAACATGTTAGAGAAATGTTATAAATGTCTTCACAGTTTATATGTATGTATTTTACCCGATCCTTCTGCGAGGATTTCACAGATTCCATTTCCTCTGCAAAGACCCATTATCCTAAGTGCGCTTTTACTTCTATCGTTACTGCTTTATGCAGTCAATCAACTCTTGTACAACATTTATAAATCTTAAGATATATTTGAAAGCTTGGAATTCCATTATTTAGGCCTTGTGTCCAATTAGTACAGTACATATCAACTTTAGGATCCTGTTTGGTTTGGGTTTTTTTTTTGTTTAATGGCATGTTAATCTTCATGGGTTATTTAATGCCAAAGCCATCCTAGTAGAAGAACAGTAGTGGTACTATTTAATCCATAGCTTAAGGGTTAACACACACATATATATAATATATATATATATATATATATATATATATATATATATATATGAGTATGAAAAGGTGGAATGAAAACATCAAATGGATTTGACATTCTTCTCCGACCCAAACAACTTCGGGAGTGAATGAGCTCTGATGATGATTTTTGTAAAATCGAAATATTGATCAGTATCAGCTATGATTATATTATAAATTGTTTTCTTCTTTAACAGCATTGTGTGATGTTTTCATTCCACCTTTTCATACTCATATTGTCGGATTCATTTCCTTTCTTTTAACTTATATATGTATATATATATATATATATGATTACACAAATTTGTGGATGAAGAAATATGAAAACTTTTGTATAAATGTTTGACTTAAAAAAAAAAAATCTAAAATTATATTAATTTCTTCTTTAAAAGATTTAACATTAAAAAGAACATTAAATATTTCTGAATGGACTGTTTCTTTCTTTAATGGCATATCAACCTTCATGGGTTATTTAATGCCAAAGCCATCCTTGTAGAAGAATAGTGGTACTATTTAACCCATAGTTGGAGGGATTAAGGGTTCATACCTTTCCCAATGGTATTAGTCTGAAAGTGGACATAATAGTGTGACTGGAGTTTGAATTTGCTTACTACGATGTCCAGCACGTTAGCCATTTCACCAAAGGAACTACCTTTGGTTTGAGGGTTTGCCATAGGGCAATAGGGATGGGACAATCATATAGGTGCTAGGGCTTGACGTGACCAGCCAACTGATTGAAGGAGGCCTCTCTGACCGCTCATCTAGCCTATGTAATGGCCAAAGTGGGGTGTTGTATGTCATGGACTGCTCAGCCACCAGTCTGAGTAAGAGGTGCCAAAAATAATTCCTTTCAATAATTGATCCCCCCCCATTTTCTTGGAGTAATTGCTGTTCCTTAAATGGTCACCCATCTAAATATTAAACAGACTCATCACTGCTTAACTTCGAGAATCTAGTGGAGACCAGTACTTTCAATACAACTTGACTGTCAGCCTAAGGAGTGAAAGATTCTTAATTATCATTTCAAAGTTAACAGCTGTCCATGATTATACTGATGCTTTGTGTTTTAAATAAGATGGAGACAGTTCACATACCTTGGTAGCAATATCTTATCTATAGAAAGCAATGCCAATATACACATAGGAAAGGCGTGAACTATATGGAAATCTGATTTTTCATAAAATAAAGCAGTGATTTTTCCAGGCTAGAGCCATATCAGTATTACTGTATAGCTGCACCACTTGAACTTTGATAAAAACACTTGGAGAAAAATCTAGATGAGAACTACACAAAAATAACAGAGTCAAAGGTTTTGCATTCTGACTCCACAGCCTTGGATTTAAGATGCTCATTGATGTTCACAAAATACTTTGTGTTTAAAATTTTCATTTGTTTTTACCTAAGATTCACGTCACTTTTAAAATCTCGTATCACAAATATTTTTCATCCTGGAAGAACATCTCGATAGACGACATTGCTTATGAGGTATTTGTTCTCATTGTTTGACTTTTTGAAACCTCCGAGGATTTCCCAGAATTCTGCTCATGGCTACACTGAGCTGATCATGCAAAGAAAAGTCCCCTTTTTTTAAGCGAAGGCAGATGACAATCTGGTACTGCGTTTGTCCCAGTGTTTTGTTTGCAGTCATTCCAAATCAGACCTAAAACTGGAAACTGTCTCCATTCGGGGGGGGGGGGCAAAGGGAAACAGTTTGTTACTGGGAATAATAGAAATATGTGAGAGAGGAAGAGACATACAGAAGAACGATGAGAGAGGGAAGAGGGTGGGAGGGGAAGAGAGGGAAATAAAGGAAGAGGGAGAGGGGAAGAGGGAGAGGGAGAGGAGAGAGAAGAGGAGGGAGAGGGGAAGAGAGAGATGGAGAAAAGAGGGAGGGAGAGGGGAGATAGAGATGGAGAAAGAGGGGAGATGGAGGAAGAGGGGCGATATGGAGGAAGAAGGGAGATGGAAGGAGAGGGAGAGAGAGAGAGAAGGAGAAGGAGAGAGAGAGACGGAGAAGGAGAGAGGGAGGGAGAAGGAGAGAGGGAGGGAGAAGGAGAGAGGAGAGGGAGAAGGAGAGGAGAAGGAGGAGAGGGAGGAGAGAGAGATGGAGGAAGGGGGAGAGATAGAGGAAGAGATGGAGAAGAGGGAGAGAGGGAGAGAAGAGAGAGAGTGAGAGGGAGAGAGAGTGAAAGGAAGATCCTACATAAAACCAGACTGAGCCTTTCAGATCTTGAAATCTAGTTTAAAACATTTTCATGTTTTCATATGATAAAAAGGGGTTGGGGCTTGCCATAAGGGCAATAGGGTTGGGAAAATCATATAGGTGCTAGGGCTTGATGTGACCAGCTGATTGATCGGAGGGGGCCTCTCCGACCGCCCATCTAGCCCAGATAACCGTTGCTAGTTTATTAGATAAATCATACAAGTATTCATCAGAGTAGCACTTGATGATGTATATTGAACAATAAGCCTTCTATTACATAGTCTAATGTACGAATGTATGAACCACAGAACTAACCTCAGTGTAAACCAGAGAAATTAGAAATATAGAAAAAGAAAAAAAAATTGTTTATAGAATTGGCAAAAGAAATAACATGAAGCTTTTTATTTTATTTTTTTTACATCTGCTGTAGTTGTTGCAGTAACAAGATCAATTTTCATAAACTTTCAAATGTTAGAAACATCTTTCCTTTGCTACAAGACTAACTGACTGTTTCAGACACCATCTTTTCTTTTTTTTTTTTGGTCTGTACTAGAAAAAAAAACCCAAAAAAACAAATATTTACAAAGATAAAGAAAGAAAGAATTGGAGAGGGAGATGGAAGAGAGTCAATATAAACATTCAAACAAAACAAACAAAAAAAGGGAGAAAAAAAATAATTTACAGGAAAATCTATCAAGAATTAAATAAATAGAAAAAAAAATAAAGTAAAGAAAAAAGAATTTTATACAAAATGTGTTTATGAGACAACAAATTCTGTGACCCAAAAGGCTTTAACAGATTTGTCTGATGAACAGAATTTGAAGTAAAACCTTTGAGCTGGCATCTAGGGCTCAATTTTCAAATCAGTTTTACCAGTTAATCAAAGTACGAACATGGCTCACAAAGAAAATTAAAATGACAGGACTATTCACAAGGATTGGTATCCTACCTAGGATAAGAATATAGTATCTAGGATCAAAGCTTTGCTCCCTGGTAATTCAATCTAGGATCAAAGCTTTGCTCCCTGGTAATTCAATCTAGGATCAAAGCTTTGCTCCCTGGTAATTCAATCTAGGATCAAAGCTTTGCTCCCTGGTAATTCAATCTAGGATCAAAGTGTAGTATCTGTATTTGTAGAAATCCAACTGTTTATATATATATATATATATATATATATATATATATATTTGTGAATAAAAAGGCCTTAAATACCATGGGTATCATGGTTATGGACAATAACCACGATACCCATGGTATTTAAGGTCTTTTTATTCACAATAACTTTGCTCTGTTTACAATAATTAAACATTGAGCTCTCATACGGAACCTGAACTCTACAACAAACTACTGGTAGAGAATAGAACCAGCCTAGAATCACCCTTGTACCAAGAAACTTGGTACCACACCAAAGTGTATATATATATATATATATATATATATTTCATGGCCTTCTGCCACACTAAGGTTAGTCAAAATGCTTTGCTTTAGAACAATGGTTTGCAAGTTAGTCTCCCACAGCCCTAGTTAAAGGGATTAATTTGGTCCACACTAGAAGCTCTATATTCATGGCCTTGTGCCACACTAAGCTTAAAGAAAATGCTTTCCTATGGGACAATAGCTTTCAAGCTGGTATAATGGATTATTACCTAACTTACATTCCAACAGGCTCTCACACCTCCAATGAAATATATCACACTATGATAATTTAATTATTATAATATTTGATATGTTAAGAGCTATTGCATATAGAGTTCAGTATGTAAAAGTATAATAATCTTGACATAACTCTCTTTCTCACTCTTTTTTCCCCCTTCTTTTCATCTTTTCATTATATTCAAATAGATTAACGTTATCACTTTGGTGTGCACATCTCCTCTCTATCTTTCCCCATCTCTCTTTCTTATTATATTTTTCTGTGTAACCTGTCCTTTTTCTTCCCTTTTTTTCTTTATAATAAAAGCAGAATGGTCCAGGATTTGGCTGAAGTGACATCACTCATGAGAAATAAGAATTTGGCAGATAAGCAAAACCAGATAAGCAGGATTTACATTTTTGCATTTTCATCATGAATGTTTTGGTCAGTCTCATGTTTAACCAGAGGGTGTTGCAAGATGATAAGAGTTGTACAATTAAGGAACACGAGTATTAATATATAAGTAAGTAAGTAAAGACGTAGGGGCGGCCTAAAGTTGGTATCAGCCAATCAGCGAGGGAGTCTATCCCCTTTTCACTTGCGCTAGACCAAGGAGATTGTTTTAGCATCTGAGGTGGAGCGCCACACCTACCGTCAGCTCCTTACTTTACCGCACAGATCCCTGTACTACTCATACGCTGAGTTAGCGAGGACTGGTATCGAACTAGGAACCTTGTGGTTTCTAGCCGAACGCTGTACCGACTGAGCTAACCCGGCCCTATTAGAATAGTATTAGAATAGTTTTTTTTTTATTCTATAAATTTAACTATACTTAAAAAAAAACCCAAAAACATGCATACAACAAGGTTTTTAGGACTAGTTATCATACTGATACAGTTAAAGATGGTGGGATGCCGAAATTATCAATAAATATCAACACTTAACAAGTCTACAACATTTTTTATTGTTTAAATCCTAATATTTTAATATTTTGAAAGTGAAAGTGAAAGTAGCCCTTTATTGCCATTATTCCGAAATCTATTCTATTAATCTCATTTATGAGGCAAATAGATCTTTCTTATAATTATTCATATTCAATAGAAGTACTTGATGCCATATAACTCATTTATTAATATTAAGAATAATATGAAAGAAAAAAATACCAAAAATCAGGGAATTACCCGAATTTAATGAAATTTTCACTGTTGATATATTAATGAATAAAAGATATAATGCACCAGTTATTTTATTTAAAAACTTTTACATTTTTTCCGGTCAGTTAACTTTGAACCACATACCTTTGAGAATCTGTGTTACGCCTCAAAGATACGTGGTTCAAAGTTAACTGACCTGAAAAGATGTAAAAAAATTTAAATATAAAAGTTTTTAAATAAAAACTGGTGCATTATATCTCTTTTTTTTTTTCTTGGGTCATTATCAGGAGAAAATATGAGGGGAAAAAAATGACAAGTCAGAAAAGATTCTTTTAAGAAAAATGTACATACAAACATGACTAATCCATTTGTCTATCAGAAACCATTTTCTGGTTGAATCCATCTGAATGTGTGTGTAAATGTACTGGCTCTTTATCAAGGCATAGGGAAATAAACATTTCAATTAATATTCATCTATATACTTCAAACTTAAGTAATATAAAAAATATCAATCACCTTTTGAACAACAAAAATCTTTTTCTCATAGTCCTGAAGAAGGTTTTATATAAACCAAAACATTTAAACGTAAATATAAATATAATAAATTCATCTTTTTTGGAACAATTTGTTTTTTCATATTATGGACTCTCCCGTCGATTTTCGACGCATGAGGGTTCATACACACAATGAACACCCACACAGGGATTTGTTTATAGTGGTGAAGGCTTGTGTTGGACCATCCACACTTTTGGCACAGTCGATAGGAAAGAATTGGTGCATCAAGGGTTGCCACAATCCCAATCAACGACCGACCTCAGGAATTTTGAATTCAGAGTTATCCCTCTCCTAGACTGGTTACCTACCCAAGGCCGAAGGGCCCATTCTGCCGTACTATTTAACCCATAGCTAGAGGTAGAATATATGGATTCATACCTTTCACAAGGGTATTAGCGCTATGTGAAATGCCAACAGCTTCGTCTAGGAATTGAACTCGAATCGACGAGTCCATTTTCCACGACTCTAACCACTAGCCCATGCGCCTCCTTTTTCATATATATATATATATATATATGCTTCCCACTCCCATGGTAGAGCACTGTTGTGTTTCAATCCCGGCAAATGTAGCTGTTAAAAAGTCGAGCCACACTCATGAGAAGTAAACCTCAAAACACGTGTCTGTGGATGACTGATGTGTATATATATATATATATATGTAAAAATGGAAATGAATCCAACAATATGAGGAAGAATGAATAAAGAAAAGAAAGAATAGAATGGATAATAAAAGATGAATTTAATCAATATCACTTACACATGTGTTTCGGTCAGTTCATCTGTGTGAAAATATTTTGCACACAGAGAAGATTCGACCTTCATCAGAGTGAAATTTTATTTTGAATTCAAAACAGATGAACTGACCAAAACACACGTGTAAGTGATATTGATTAAATTCATCTTTTATTATCCATTCTATTCTTTCTTTTCTTTATTCATTCTTCATCATATATATATATATATATATATATATATATATATATATATATATATATGTGTGAAGAAAGGAAGTGAATCCGACGGTATGTAATATATCAAGAAAAATGAAAAAACACAGGTTTAAATGGGTTAAGTGGTGAGTTTATTGGCCGACGCTGCAGTGTTTCGATCTATTAATTAGATCATCTTCAGGGCATAAGATAAGAAATTATTCATCACGCTTTTCTCATTATTCTGTGATAAATAATTTCTTATCTTCATGCCCTGAAGATGATCTAATTAATAGATCGAAACACTGCAGCGTTGGCCAATAAACTCACCACTTAACCCATTTAAACCTGTGTTTTTTCATTTTTCTTGATATATTACATATATATATATATACATATATATATATATATATATATATTATATATACACACACAGACACACCTATATATTTATATATAGGAAGAATTGACACACATTATGTTTTATACATATGTATACTGACAAATGAAAAATAATTTAGAAAACTATATCTAAAAAAAAATTGGGATTA
>CM042165.1:14549300-14569300 GCA_023376005.1 Doryteuthis pealeii | reverse complement strand
TTTTTATAAATCGAAATATTGTCCAATATTAGCTATGTATATGATATAAAATCTTTTCACTTTAACAGCATATTGTATTGTTTTGATATCCTTTTATCTATACTCATACCGTCGGATTCATTTCCTTTCTCTTAACTTATATGTATATGTATATATGTGTGTGTGTGTTTGCTATATTTATAAATAAAGAGTGAAATAAAATCGGTCACAGAGCATATGAAGATCTAAGTTTGAATAGCATAGTCACTTTTTTTTTTTTTAAATACAAATCATTGTTGTTGCATAGCTTAGAATATTGCTGTAAATTTGGAATGTCATTTTGCCTTTGCAGTTGAGATGTTGCGATTCGGTCAGTGAAAAAGAAGAAAAGAAGAAATTTACATAATTGAATTAATTGTTTGTTTTGAGGAAAATAATGACTGGACAAATCAACGTCATTTGGAAAAATCGAGATCTGCAACAACGAAAAAAAAGTTGGATTAACAAATATATTTCTTATTTGTCTGTACTTTTGAGATGAGGCTTGACGTGAATAATTTTGATATTTCGGACTGTTGTTCTCATCTTTATTGTGGTATGTATAATCGATATGAAAATATAAAAATGATTTCCCAGGTTGGGTCATTAGTATGCTCATATAAACAGGGAACTTGAATAAGGCCGGAGGATACAGCGTCTGAAACTTTGCGTTTATACATACCACAATAAAGATGAGGACAACAGTCCGAAAAATCAAAATTATTCAAATGTACTTCTGATTGAAATCAAATACTGAGGTTTCATTTGGCTTCTTTATTTAAAAAGGCATATCGAGCTTTATGGGTTATTTAATGCAAAGTTATCCTTATAGAAGAACAGTAGTTTTACTACTACATAACTGGGGGGGGGTAGGTTCATACCTTTCCCAAGTGTATTAAACTGAAAGTGTTCTAACTAACTATGGTGTTGCAGTCCACCGCATTAACACTATGCTATGATTAATCCCCTACCCCACACGAATTGTGTTTCAAATACATGGGCAGTACTCTATACATACCGGACAGCAAGGGAGTCTATCCTTTTTCTGTTAGGGCTAAACCAATGAGATTGTTTTTCCTGAGATGGAGTGCTACAATTACCGTCAGCTCCCAGATGCTGCTTTACCACACAGATCATATTACTGAAGCTGTGCTACTCATGCGCCGAATTGATGAGGGCCGGTATCGAACCCAGAACCTTGCGAATCCTAGGTAGATGCTCAACCGACTAAGTTATCAATAAATTGTTCACCCTTGGCTGACAGTTCCCGATAGCCGAGAGGGTAAGGAACTTGACGGACGCAAATTCTGTCGGGTTTCGCACCCGGCTAGAGGTAGCTGTTAAAAAGTCAAGCCGCACTGATGAGAAGTAAACTTCAAAACACGTGTCTGTGGATGACTAGTGTGTATGTATATATATATATATATATATATATATATATATATGAGTATATATAAAAAAGAAATGAAAACACCACAAAATGCTTTTAAAGAGAAAACATTTTATAACTTCGCTGATATTGAACAATATTTCGATTTTTTGAAAATCGTCATCAGAGCTTGTTTATACTCCGTGTTGTTAAGAGCGGAGACAAAAGTCATATGAGTTCAAAACAAAAACCTTGACGTTGCAAAAAAGAAAAAAGTTATACAAGAGTTTCGAATGTGAACCACTTCCGCCGCATTTTTCTCGGTCATATATATATATATATATATATATATATATATTCACACACACATACGCATATATATATACACACACACACACGCATACGCATATATATATATACACACACACACACACACATATAATATGAGAACAAAAAGAGTTTATATACACATGCAAATAAATATATTGAAATTTCTCAGTATAATAAACAATTTTTGTCCCCTGACAGCCATTCTAGCCCTCCCCCACGCCAATATTTTGATACAATTCCCAACTGTCACTTTAAACACTAGTCATGAATCTCTCTTATTTTGTTGTCATAATAAAATCATGATTAATGAACTTTAAATCTTTATGTGATCACAACTAATTATCAATAGAAACGTTTCTATTTGTGATGCAACAGTCTTTTGTAATTTGCCTTAAATCTACCAAGTGCACTTCTCACAATTCTCTCTCTCTCTCTCTCTCTCTCTCTCTCTCTCTCTCTCTCATTTATTTGCATGTCTGCATTTTCAGTTCAAGGTGGAAAAGTTGCAGAAGAACGTGGGAGAAGGAGAGGAGAAAGAGAAAAGTTGTTGTTTTTTTAATCTCAAAGACAAAAAGAGGAAGAGACAAAGAACATCAAAGGAGAAAGAGAGACAAAGAAAGAAAGGAAAGAGAGAGACTAAGAAAGAAAGAAAGGAAAGAGAGACTAAGAAGAAAAGAAAGGAAAGAGAGAGACTAAGAAGAAAGAAAGGAAAGAGAGAAAGAAAGAAAGAGAAGAGAGACTAAGAAAGAAAGGAAAGAGAGAAAAAGGAAAAAGAGAGAAGAAAAGAAAGAAAGAAAGAGAAAGAGAGACTAAGAAAGAAAGAAGGAAGAGAGACTAAGAAAGAAAGAAGGAAAAGAGACTAAGAAAGAAAGAAGGAAAAGAGACTAGAAGACTAAGAAAGAAGAAAGGAAAGAGACTAGAAAGAAAGGAAGAAAGAGAGACTAAGAAAGAAAGAAAGAAAAGAAGAGACTAAGAAAGAAAAAGGAAAGAGAGAAGGAAAGAGAGACTAAGAAGAAAGGAAGAAAGAGAGACTAAGAAAGAAAGGAAGGAAAGAGAGACTAAGAAAGGAAGGAAGGAAAGAGAGACTAAGAAAGAAAGGAAGGAAAGAGAGACTAAGAGAGAAGAAAGAAGAAGGAAGGAAAGAGAGACTAAGAAAGGAAGGAAGGAAAGAGAGACTAAGAAAGAGAAGACTAAGAAGAAAGGAAGGAAAGAGAGACTAAGAAAGGAAGGAAAAGAGAGACTAAGAAAGGAAAAGAGAGACTAAGAAAGAAAGAAGAAAGAGAAAGAAAGAGAGACTAAGAAAGGAAAGAGAGACGAGACTAAAGAGAGACTAGAGACTAAGAAAGAGAGACAAAGAGAGACTAAGAAAGGAAGGAAAGAGAGACAAAGGAAAGAGAAAGGGAAGAGGAACAAAGAATGTGAATAGAGGAAGAGAAGAGAGAGAGAGAAAGACAAGGCTTGATAATGGGGTAAAAAGAGAGATGGAAAAGAAAGAGTGAGGAGAGGAACTGAAAAGTGTGGAGGAGAAGGAAGAGAGAAAGAGTGTGAGAAGGAGTAATAGATAGAGTGTGAGAATGGGAAGAGAGAGTATGAGGGTAAAAGAAAGACCGTGGGGAGAGAAAGTGAGAAGCATGAAAGTAAAAGAATGAGAAGAGGAGAGGGATAGACAAAGAGTAAGGAGTGAGTGGCGGAGGAAGGGAAAGAGAGAGAGAGAGAGGCAGAGGAAGGGAGAGAGAGAGAGAGAGGCGGTGGAAGGGAAAGAGTATGAAGGTAAAGGAAGGACCGTGGGGAAAGAAGGAGACTAAAAGTAAAAGAATGATAAAGTAAGAGTTTGAGAGAAAATCTGAGAAAAAGAAAGAGAGGAAAATGTTAAGAGAATGAAAGTAAAAGAATAGAGAGAGGAGGAAGAGATTGAGAGAGGGGGAGAGGGAGGAGAGATTGGAGAGAGGAGGGAAAAGGGGGAGAGATTGAGAGAGAGGGGAAAGGGGAGAGATTGAGAGAGAGAGAGGGGGAGGGGAGAGATTGAGAGAGAGAGGGGAGGGGAGAGATTGAGAGAGAGGAGGGAGGGGAGAGATTGAGAGAGAGAGGGGAGAGAGAGCGAGAGAGAGGGAGAATATTGAGAGAGAGAGAGGAGGGAGATATTGAGAGAGAGTGAGAGAGGGGAGAGGAATTTGAGAGAGGGGGGAGAGAGAATTTGAGAGAGGGGGCAAGAGAGAGAGATTATGACAAAAGGAGAGAGGGAGAGATTGAGGGAGAGAGGGAGAGTTGAGAGAGAGAGGGGGGGAGAGAATTTGGAGAGAGGGGGCAAGAGAGAGAGAGAGAGGGGGGAGAGATGAAGAACAAAACAGTGAGAAAGAAGTGGGGGGCAAAGATAATTAGAATGAGTATCACATTTGGTAAGGATGGTCCGATGAGTAGTGGGTGGGGGGGTGGGTGTCACTTGAAACTGAATGATTTTAACAGGATGAATACACTGAAATTAGAAAAACAATTCCAAAACTATTAATTTCGACATTACAAGTACTATATATATATATATATATATATATATAAGTAAAGTTTGTGGTGTGGCCTATTGGCGGTATCAGCCGAAAGCAAGGGTGTCTATCCCTTTTTCACTAGCGCTAGACCAGAGAGATTGTTTTGCTGAAGTAGAGTGCTACACCTACCGTTAGCTCCCTACTTTACTGCACAGATAAGATTACCCAAACTGTGTTACTCATGTGCTGAGTTTTGCAGGGACCAGTATCGAACCCAGAACCTTGCATTACCTAGTCAGGTGCTCTACTAACTGAGCTAAACTTTCCCGCCCTATCTCTTTCTTAATTATATATATATATATATATATATATATATGTCACTCATAGACATGTTTTGACGTCTCACATCTCTTCAGTGTAGCTAGACTTAGCAGGCTACCTCCAGCCAGAATAGAAACCCAACTGATTTTTCATCAGTCAGTGTTCTTAACCACTGGGCCATCAGCTACCTGCAGGCAAGGGATAGAATTTAACTGATAAATACAATCAAAAGTCAAATCAGTGCTAAGATAAAATAACAAGTAAATATCTAACTATTTGTCTGAATTTTTGAGATGACGTATTATTTGTATTATTCGGACTATTGTCCTCATTTTTATTGCTATAGAACAATAGTCTGAATAATCAAAAAAATATGAATATTTAAGATCCCTACTCTACTGCACAGATAAGACTACCCAAACTGTGCTACTCATGCGGTGAGTTGACGTGGATCAGTATCGAACCTGGAACCGTGCAATTCCTAGACAGGTGCTCTACTGACTGAGCTAAACCTCTCCTTATATATATCATCAACTTTAAATCGGTGCTAAGATAAAATAACAAGTAAATATTTAACAAGAAAAAAGTCGCACGTGAGTCAGTGGCTAAAAGTCCAAGGAAAACAGTTAGTGAGCCAATTTTGCTTCATAATAAATAAGGTCAATATGACCTTTTTTTTATGAAAACAGCTCCATTTGGATTTCAAGATACCCAACTATATTATCTATCTATACATATATAAATGCCAGTTGTGTGTATGTATGTCTGGAGAAAAGTATGAAAACAAAACAATTAATGACAAAGTAAATATATATATATATGAGTAAGAAAAGGTGGAATGAAAACATCACACAATGCTGTTAAAGAAGAAAACAATTTATAATATAATCATAGCTGATACTGATCAATATTTCGATTTTACAAAAATCATCATCAGAGCTCATTCACTCCCGTAGTTGTTTGGGTCGGAGAGGAAAGTCAAATGAGTTTACAAAACAAAAAACCTTAATAATGCAAAAAACGAAAGACATTACAATATTCACCAACGTGGGCATTCCAGCAAAAGCTGAAACAGTGACCATCTCACACTATATATATATATATATATATATATATATATATATATAGTGTGAGATGGTCACTGTTTCAGCTTTTGTTGGAATGGGGTACCAAAGGCAGTATTATTGGTAGAGTGCTCAATATAAAATAGAGCTGTTATATAATATAATAAGATAAATATATAAAGGTTTAACATATCTATTTATTAGGTGACAAAGGAACAGTCACCTTTGTAATAAATAGATATGTAAAACCTTTATATTTTTAGGGACCGGGTTAGCTCAGTCGGTAGAGCGTTCGGCTAGAAACCACAAGGTTCCTAGTTCGATACCGGTCCCCGCCAACTCAGCGTATGAGTAGCACAGGGATCTGTGCCGTAAAGTAAGGAGGTGATGGTAGGTGTGGCGCTCCACCTCAGATGCTAAATACAATCTCCTTGGTCTAGCGCTATTGAAAAGGGGATAGACTCCCTCGCTGACTGGCTGATACCGACTTTAGGCCGGCCCGTCGATTCTTTTTTTATTATATATCTATATATATATATATATATATTATATATATATATATATATATACACACACACACACACACACACACACGCACATTCAATATTATCAGAGCTTGCTTTTTGTGAAAAAATAATGAATATTTTATTTGTATCTGGGAAGATATTTAAAAATTAAGATTTGAAAAGTAAGAGAAGGGAAAGACATTGGTAGCATTTGTGATTAAAACATAAATCAATTATTTTAAGATCAAAACATTCAATGAATCTGCCAGACTAACTTTTTATATTTCCCTTTCTACCCAGGCAATGCCGGGTAGCCGCTTCTAGTGATTAATATTAAAATTCAAATCTTCTTGTGTTGTGATCCCCTTGATACACAGATTTGTACTTTGTAGTAAAACAGCTCCATTTGGATTTCAAGATACCTATCTTATCTATCTATACATATATGAAAGGCAGTTGTGTCTATGTATATATGAGTGTATGTCTGGATGAAACTACAAAAATATAACAATTAACAAACCTACCTCCGTGCATTGAATAAAGGGTTAGGTTCGAAGTTCCATGAACGCTTCTGATTATGACAAGAAGGTTCCAGAGTTCGAAGGGAAGGTGTCCAAGCTCAAGGAGGGGATTCCCGAGATTGAGAAGGTTCCCGAGTCCGACAAGAAATACCTGAAGAGGGGCACATATATTGCTAAAATATAGCGTAAATTAGGGCAGGAGGCCGGGACGACATAAGAACCAAATTTCCAAAATATATTCCATAATTCACAATTTTTCAAAAAAAAAAAAAAAGAAGTTGCACGTTTGTTTTAGTTGTAATAACAAATAAAATAAACATGCAACCTCTTTTTTTGTCAATTCCTTTTAATTTTACGTTGGCCATTTAAATGACACAAGACCATTTGGAATGTTACCTTTTTAAAATTGAGTGAAATGAAATGGGACAAATAAGAAATCTGTGATTAAGCGACACCAGATAATCTGGATTTACATTTTTGCATTGCATCTTGGGCATTTAAGCGACACAAGACCATTTGGAGTGTTACCTTTTTAAAATTGAGTGAAATGAAATGGGACAAATAAGAAATCTGTGATTAAGCGACACCAGATAATCTGGATTTACATTTTTGCATTGCATCTTGGGCATTTAAGCGACACAAGACCATTTGGAATGTTACCTTTTTAAAATTGAGTGAAATGAAATGGGACAAATAAGAAATCTGTGATTAAGCGACACCAGATAATCTGGATTTACATTTTTGCATTGCATCTTGGGCATTTAAGCGACACAAGATGCAAAGAAATATTTCAACATAAATAAAGTTGTGTATATTTTAATAAATTTGACACAAATTTTCAGTTTAAGAAAGAAGAATGAGTCACCAGAACCTAGAGGGTCTGGTTAATATGGAGGGTGTTGCACTTGCTTAAACCTGTGTTTCACCAAAAATATTTCATTCATAAAGTACTGAGACTAGATTTTTTCTTTCTTTCTTTCTTTCCCCAAATTAACACTGTCTCATCTAGACTACTGTCTAGACATATATTTTAATATCTTGACACAAATTTTCAGTTTAAGGAAGAACAAGTCACAAGAACCTAGAGAATCTGGTTAATATGGAGGGTGTTGCACTTGCTTAAACCTGTGTTTCACCAAAAATATTTCATTCATAAAGTACTGAGACTAGATTTTTTCTTTCTTTCTTTCTTTCCCCAAATCAACACTGACTCATCTAGACTACTGTCTAGACATCATCAATTTACCATAGACGTTGCTTAGCTAGACGGGTTGCCATAGAAAAGATAGTGAGCCAAGTCTTATTTTATCCCTACCTAGGGACGGAAGAGATATATTCTTGCCTTTCCCATGAGTAATAGTATGAGGGGAATGTAAACAGTCTAAAATAGGAGTTGAAAGCTTGACGATCCCATTTTCCGTGCCAATAACCATTACGCAACCTGCACATTCTCTTGGGTGTTATATATATATATATATATATATATATATATATACATACACATATATATATATACATAGGCATACATATACACAAACAAATACACATATTCATATGCATTTATATATAAATACACATACACACACATGTATGTACATGACTATATAAATATATATATATAAACACATAATACATGAATAGGTACATGCATACATATATACACACGTAAATGCATATATACATGCATACATATATACACATATATACATGCATGCATGCATGCATGCATATATACACATGCATGCATATATACACATATACATGTATATGTACATACATACAGACATATAATATACACACAAATGTATATGTACATACATACAGACATATAATATACACACAAAATGTATATGTACATACATACAGACATATAATATACACACAAATGTATATGTACATACATACAGACATATATACACACAAATGTATATGTACATACATACAGACATATATACACCAAATGTATATGTACACTACAGACATATATACACACAAATGTATACTTACATACATACACACATATATACACACAAAATGTATACTTACACACATATATACACACATACTTACATATACCACATATATAACACAAATGTATACTTACATACATACACACATATATACACACAAATGTATACTTACATACATACAACATTATACCACATGTATACATACATACATATATACACACAAATGTATACTTACATACATACATACACAAGCATATATACACGCATATATGTACAGAAATGCATATATATACATATGTACATATATACATGCATGTATATATACACACATGAATGCATATATACATGCATATATAAATGCATATACATACATATGTACATATACACATGCATGTATATATACACACATGTGTATGCACAGGCATGCATATATACATACATGTATATGCACATGCATGCATATATACATACATGTATATGCATATACATGTATATGTACAAACATACATATATACATACAACTGTATATTTACATACATACATACACCCATATATGTACATAAATGCATATATACACTCACAACCACACAATACATCTATACATTTCCAATAGCCAAGAGAATTGATGCCTTCCATCAAAGATGCTTGTATAGCATTCTCGATGTGTCCAGGTGCAACAGGGCGAGAAATGAAGATGCATTACGAAGGACACACCAGAAGTCACTAAGCGAAGCGATCATGTAGAATCCTGACACCTGCAATTCCTTGGGCCTGTATAGAGGACAGACAAGTCCTACCCTGCTCGTTACTTGCTTCACTGCCTACCAGCCAGTAGAAGACATTACTGCCATGGACGTCCTACAAGAACCCTGAAAGCCACATTAGTTTAGGAATATATATTATATATATATATATATTATATATATATATATATATATATATGGAGGCGGCGTGGGCTAGTGGTTAGAGTCGTGGAAAATGGACTCGTCGATTCGAGTTCAATTCCTAGACAAGCTGTTGGCATTTCACATAGCGCTAATACCCTTGGGAAAGGTATGAATCCATATATTCTCCCTCCAGCTATGTGTTGAATAGTAGGGCAGACTGGGCTCTTCAGCCTTGGGTAGGTAACCAGTCTAGGAGAGGGATAACTGTGAATTCAAAATTCCTGTGGTCGGTCGTTGATTGGGTTTGTGGCAACCCTTGATGCACCAATTCTTTCCTATCGACTGTGCTAAAAAGTGTGATGGTCCAACACAAGACTTCACCACTATAAACAAATCCCTGTGTGGGAGTTCATTGTATGAACCCTCATACGTCGAAAATCGACGGGAGAGTCCATTATATATATATATATATATATATATATATATATATATAAAATAAAGCTTAATATTAAATGATAATTAGAATCTCTCACTCATTCCAGAATAGAAGCACCAATATCATCATGGACCACTGTTATATCGGAAACTTAATGGGTTAACAGCTTAGCTATTATTATTATTATCATTATTATTATTATTATTATAATTACTAGCAGGACCTGTGGATATACTACAGTATGATAATTTGATTATTGCAACATTTGATATGTTTACTTAATAGCTATTGCAAAATACTTCAATATGTAAAAAAGTATAATAATCTTGATTTAATCCTCTCTCAATTCTTTTTTAAAGGGGGTTTGTAAAATATTTACATTGATTTGCCGATAAAAATCTGGTGAGGGGGCCAAATATTCGCCTTGCTAAAATATAGCGTAAATTAGGGCAGGAGGCCGGGACGACATAAAAAACCAAATTTCCAAAACACATTCCGTAATTCACAATTTTTCATGTCTATGTTATGACGATTTTGGGTAATGTGACGTTAAGCAGTGACAGTTTTTGTTACAGACAAAAACTGGAAGCGAATCTCCATTATTAATAGATAGATTTGGATTATTCGGACTTATTGGTATCTGTACAACATTTTGGCCGATGTGCCCTCCGGCCTTCTTCAGGTATTTCTTGGCGGACTCAGAAACCTTCTTGTCATAATCGGGAGCTTTGAACCCAACCCTTTATTCAATACCTGAAGAAGGCCGGAGGGCACATCGGCCAAAACGTTGTACAGATAACAATAAAGATGAGGACAATAGTCTGAATAATCCAAATAATACTAATGATCTAATTTAATGATCTAAATTACGAATATTTTGTCAGCAAAATTGATTTCCATTATAAATATTATGTACATGACATATAAATTCCATTGTTCGAAGTACAAATCCAAGTCAAATTCTGTGTATTCATTTTTTTTTTTTTTTTTTTTTTTTTAGTTAGACATTGCCAAAAAGTATGGTTTTAGATGTAATTTTTAGATGTTTTTGTATTCTTATGTGTAGTGAGAAGTTGATCTTATCTAGGGTTATTAAAGAGATAGGGGGACCCGGTCAAAAGGGGGACCCGGTCAAAAGGGGGACCATAAATCATGGAGCCCAATATTTGTACTCATTTGCCTCAGCCTTTTTTGTAAGCAAGCATATATATATGTGTTGGAAGTGCGTGGTGTAATGGTTAAAGTCATGGGAAATGGACTTGTCGCCCTGAGTTCAAATCCTGGATTTGGTAATTGCATTTCACTTAGCGCTAATACCCTTGGGAAAGGTATGAATCCAACCCTCCCTCCAGCTATGGATAAATAGTAGGGCAGACTGGGCTCTTTAACCTTGGTTAGGCAACCCGTCTAGGAGAAGGAAAACTCTGAATTCAAACCTGTTGAACTCCGCTTAAGAAATTGACCTTGTGTCACATCCTGCTCGTGCGGAGGGTTTGGTAAATATATATGTGTGTGTGTATGTGTATGTGCTTTTCGTGTAGGTATGTGTATGTGTTTGTTGCCTGTGTGTCTCTGTGTATACATATTTTTTTCAACTTTTTCTGTGGTAGATGTAAACCACATGGACAGCATTAATTTCTATAATTAATTAAAATTTATCCTCAATTTCATGTCAAGTAAATAAATATTTAAAAAACATCTGTACATATATAAAGGGCAGTTGGTGTGTATGTATGTATGTATGTTATGTATGTCTGGATGAAACTATGAAAATAAAACAATTAATGACAAAGTAAATATAAAATATACATAGAAATAGCATTGAAATTCTACTTAAAAATGTCCTGCATTTATAAATCTCAAAAGTAAACAAATTGATATACCAGGTATTTTTTGCCTGACCCCCTCTACCCAGGTGATGCTGGGTAGCTGCTTCTAGTTAGCAAATAAATCAAATTTCTTCACTAAGGGCCTCATAACCTAATTGATTATTGAATATTAAAAAAAAAAAAAAAAAGAGACACATTTATCACAAAATATCTAAATATGCAAACAGATCAGAGCACTGTCAACTGAGACTTTAGAATAAACCAACTGCACCTCTGCAGAGGAGTAAGACGCCCCCTAAATGGGCCACCTGTTGGCCATGGGGGGGGGGGGGCAACCTGTGATGCTTAAGGACGGTGCTTAAACCCAACCCTTTCTATCATATGGGTGCTAGAAGGTGGTGCCTGAGGGTCTTCATGTCTGGGTATGACGTTAAACTCTAACTGATGGTGAGGTTCAAGTTCTGGAGGTCTGGGGAATGTGGAGCACCTCTTCATCACCATTGCTCCCTAGTCCACTCTGACCTGGAATGGTAGTACCTGTTAGGGTCCAATCTATGGGTTAAATAAAAAATTTGCTTAAAAAAAAAAAAAAAAAATAATTGAGTTTAAAAAGTTTTCTTCCAAACTATCACACTCAATTGTCCAATTGGACACATGGCCGAGTGGATAAGGCAGTTAGGTTAAGACAGTTCTAAGTGACAGTTATCTCTGGAACCTGAGTTCAATCCTGAGTGAAAGCAGTTAGAAAAATAATTAATTAACACAACTCCTACCCCAGCTATGGTTAGCGGAATAAGAACAGGATACCCCCATGGAATAAATAAAGGGTTAGGTTCAAAGTTCTGTGATGGCTCCCGAATACGACAAGAAAGTTCCCGAGTTCGAAAAGAAGGTTCCCCGAGTCCGACAAGAAATACCTGAAGAAGACCGGAGGGTATATAGGCCGAAACGTTGTACAAATAATAATGAAGATGGGGACAATAGTCCGAATAACGCAGATAATACTATCACTACGAATCTTTCAAAACTTTATTAAATGATCCACTGTGGCTGATACGACGTAAAACAAAACAAAATAAACAAAAACAGATCACTAAGGCGTATCTGTTCAAGTCTGACGAACAAGCACATTTGTTAACATCTCAGAGAGGTATACCCCTCACATCCCAAATTTTAAAAAGATAAAAAATCCTTTTTATTAATTTTAGACATTTCCATCTGTCACTTGAGATGAGATGAATATATATATTCAGCGTCCTTTCTTCAGACTTCAAATTTTAAACAGACTGATAAACAAGGACTATCACTTGCTTTTCTTGTTATTTTGTGATAAAATTTTTTTATCACCTTCCATATACCAACAAATGCCCTGAAGATGATCTAATTAATAGATAGAAACACTGCAGCGTCGGCCAATAAACTTACCACTTAACTTATTTAAACCTGTGTTTTTTCAATTTTTCTTAATATACAACATACCGTCGGATTCACTTCCTTTTCTTCACACACACATTATATATATATATATATATAATTTAATATACCAAGCGTGTTGGTAGATCCTTGCGGAGAGAAAAAACCCAGCAGAGAGTTTGATTGTAAAAATATACTACCAAATATCAACCAGGAAGAAAAAAATTTTTGAAAAAAAGAAAGGACCAAGATATTCGTACCAACAAAAAATAATCTATTGGTACAGTATTTGGCCAAAAGAAAAAACAATTTATATGTATATATATGTATATAAGATATATATATATTCATATAACCGCTAGGAGAAGCTAATATGTAAAAAGTGCTCGATACCTAAGTAGAGCCAAGTAATAAAGATAATCTAATGAGTCAGACGAACCTACTATTAGTTTCGCATAAAGCTCTTCAGGGCTAAAATCTGACTCAGATTTTAGCCCTGAAGAGCTTTATGCGAAACTAATAGTAGGTTCGTCTGACTCATTACATTATCTTTTATATATATATATATATATATATATATATATATATACACACACACACAAACTTGTGTATATATAAATATATGTATATATTTCGTACACGCACACACGCAAAGTTAATTGTTAAAAAATGTTTCATATAATCTTATACACTCAAACACTTTTCTGTGTGTGTGTGTGTGTGTGTGTGTGTGTGTGCGTAAACAAGAATGTCTGAATGAAAAAAATCAAAAACATTGAAACAAAACAAAAAAATGTGTATCTATAAAAACAAGGGAGAAAAAAATCAAAGCATCAGCAGCAGCAGCAGCAGCAACGTTGGTAGCATCAGCAGCAGCAGACGAATGTTAGGCATAAAATTAATGCCAATAAATCATTTGCTAATTAGTTTAGATCTCTCTTTGCTGCAAGACAAAAGCAAATATCACACAAATGACAGAAAGAGATTCTGATCATCTTATTTAAGATTTTAGCAGCAGAGTCACCCTCACCGACCAACCCCCAACCACCCTCACCGACCACAGACAAATAAACACGCTAAGTTTTATACCTATAGGAATAAATGGATAATTTAGATAGATATACACACTCAGCATAAACGTGTAGCACACACACACACACACACAAACACACACGCATGTTACATTAATTCAGAGCTGTAACTGTTGGAGAACCGTCTGTAAATATGATAATTACCACGTTTGGCACACTTAATTAAACATTGAGAAACACACACACACACACACACACAGTGGTGTAAAGTAAAGTAAAGTCGTCGGGGCGGCCTAAAGTCGGTATCAGCCAGTCAGCGAGGGAGTCTATCCCCTTTTCAATAGCGCTAGACCAAGGAGATTGTTTTTAGCATCTGAGGTGGAGCGCCACTCCTACCATCAGATCCCTGTGCTACTCATACGCTGAGTTGGCGAGGACCGGTATCAAACTAGGAACCTTGTGGTTTCTAGCCGAACGCTCTACCGACTGAGCTAACCCGGCCCACAGTGGTGTATATGAACTAAAATTACATTGATAGACTAGATGACCCATGAACCTGTTGGTCTTCCATTGTGACAGTGGTCCATGATGGTACTAATGCTTCTATTTAGGAATGAAGGATTCTAATTAGCATTTCATAGTTATCACACTTATATCAATAATATGGAGGCGTGTGGTCTAATGGTTAGAGTCGCAGGAAATGGATTCGTCAACCAGAGTTCAATTCCTAGACGAAGCTGTTGGCATTTCATATGGCGCTAATTCCCTTGGGAAAGGTATGAATCCAATTCTCCCTCCAGCTATGGGTAAGTAGCAGGGAAAACTGGACTCTTTAACCATGGCTAGGCAACCGGTCTAGGAGAAGGAAAACTCTGAATTCAAACCTGTTGAACTCCGCTTAAGAAATTGACCTTGTGTCACATCCTGCTCATGTGGAGGGATTGGTAAATATATCAATAATTTGGATGATTAAAAAATGACATTCATCATTGGACTGGAAATTGCCTTATTCTTTAAATTAAATGATTTTAAATGTATTGCTCTAGTAAAAATCTCACTATGATGTGCTATTTTTATTGGATTATGGTTACACACACTATATATATATATATATAATATATATATATATATACACACACACACACACACACACACACACACATAAAGTGTGTAACCATAAATACATATGCTCTCCACCCCTGGTAGATTGAGCTCTCTGGAAGTGGAATTTTCTGACTGCTAAATAAGCACAAATTGCATAGCTCTCCTAGTGACTTGATATTACAATAGCAATGAACATGAATTAGTTAAATTTTTCATTATTTGGATTATTCAGACTATTGTCCCCATTTTTATTGTTATATATACAAAATTTTGGTCGATGTGCCCTCCGGCCTTCTTCAGGTGTTTCTTGTCGAACTCTGGAGCCTTCACGGAACTTCGAACCAAACCCTTTATTCAATCCACAAGGGTTGATTTTTCTCATTCCGTTAACCATGACCGGGTACATACATATATATATATATATATATATATATAAAAGGGCTGATTTAGCTCAGACGGTACAGTGTCCGTCTAGGAACCACAAGGCTCCTGGTTTGATACCAGGCCTCACCAACTCAGCGCATGAGTAGCACTGGGATCTGTGTGGTAAAGTGGGGAGATGATGGTAGGTGTGACGCTCCACCTCAGGCAGAAAAAAAAAACAATCTCCTTAGTCTAACATTAGAGAAAAGGGGATAGACTCCCTAGCTGTCTGGCTGATACTGACTTTAGGCCACCCCAACGACTTTACTTTACTTTATATACATTTTAATTAAATCTTTTCTCTTTTTATCTTTCTTTTTTTTTTCTTTTTTTTTTTAATTAAATTTTGTTTCTTGCACAGGTGAGCAATTAATTCTTAGCTCTGGGTAAATTTCCTTTGATGATAATTTTTACCATAATTCCAGGAATTATTTTCATCCACATGGATATAAAAATAGAATAAAATAAAATGTCAACAAATGACTCCTGGATCGGTATGCAAAAATATTTTTAGGAGGTATTTACTCCACCCACCCCCTGCAAAGCAGTTAATTTTTTAAAGTGAAGTTTCCTCCTCACCCCCCACTCTACTGCTACAGACAGGTGGGCAGTGCTAAAAATATGTAAGCTCCACCGGCATTCCCCTTTTTGAGATGACTCAAATAACAGGCAATAAACCTGATCCTAATCTTTTTAAATAACATGGGGAGGTGCTGTCTGGGTGGGAGGGAACTCCACCTGAAATTCGGTTTATTTCATTTATCTTACCAGATTAATATATATGTGTATGTGGGTGGGTTTGTGTGTGTGTGTGAGAGTATGTATGTGAGAGTATGTATGTGTGTGTGTGTGTGAGAGAGTATGTATGTGTGTGTGTGTGTGTGTGAGAGAGTATGTATGTGCGTGTGTGTGTGTGAGAGTATGTGTGTGGTTAATCAAAGCCTGAAGAAGATACCAGAAGATCTGAAACATGTGTCGCTAATGTAAAATATTTATTTTTTGAAAAACATAATCCATTTTTGTGGGCCTTTTTTTTTTTATAAAATATTTAATTTTCTATCCTTGGACCCATAACATATATATATATATATATATATATATTATTATTATTATTGGCAACCTTCCGTCTATTAAAGACGATGGCGTAGAGTCCGCTTTTTTTCCTTTCTTTTTTTATCTACAGCTACGTGAGTGGCTGAACAGACCAATTTTTGAATGGCAGTCTCTGGTACAGTGATTGCAAATAAAAGGTGATGCTTTCTGGAGATGCTGTTGTCTCTCCTTTCTTTTAACTCTCTTTTCTGCGGCGGCTTCTTTCCTCTCTTTTTCACTCATATATATATATATATATATATATATATATATATATAGAGAGGGTACTATTTTTATAAGTAAATGGTGCTCAGTATATTGTATAAAGCATGTATATCTAAGTTAACTTCATGTCTACACTACCCTAACTTTATACACACACACACACACATATATATGGCTAGCTAGTGTAATGGTTAGAGTCCCCGCCAGTCAGCTTGGCAGTCGAGGTTTCGAGTCACACACGAAGCAGTCTCCCATGTCTATAACTTTGCTGATGAGACCTAATAGGACGAAATGTACATTCAGGGATTGACATTTTCTCGATTTGTTTAGCCTTACATTTGAACATATATGCCCGCCTAAACTCATTAATTATTAACTAATTAATTTTCAAAATTAGGTATGACTTCAATTAAGCACATATCCTCCAAAAATTGGCAGCTAAAAAGCCATATCAAATAAACACATTGTTTGTTTACTTACTCTCATATATATATATATATATATATACACACACACACCCCACTCTTTATTTTCCTCTAATTATTTTCACTTCAATATCTGTCTTCCTCTACCTCCATTTTCTTTCTCTTTTTGGGCTACTTTTCTTCTCTTTCATTTCTCTCTCCACCCCCTTCTTACCCACCCCACCCCCGGCTCTCTTTCCCTTTCCCCAGACATACCGTGCCCGCCCACCCCCTCTTCCCATTACCTGTTTTTCTATCCCTTTAAGTACTTTATTTCACGGTCTCCCTCAAATCTCAGCAGTCATCATAATCTACTCCAAAGGTCAAATAAGGTTAAATAATAAATAAACACTAACTCTGTAAACAAGATAACAATTCCCCACCCCACCCCCACAGACTCAACCACCCACCTACACACAGAGATAAATAAAAATTAAAGAATTCTCTTTCTCCATACACACACACACACACACACACACACACACACACACAAAAGAAAAATATAAATAAATTATACAAATTGAAATACCTATAAACTGAGGAAGAAAAAACAACATCAAAGCAAGCAAAACCAAAGAGGGAAAGTGGAAGTAAACATCAAAAGGAGAAAGAGAGAGACTAAGAAAGAAGAAAGGGGGGGGTACGAAAGAGAGAAAAAAAAGAAAAAGAAGAAAAGCGGGGGGGGGTAGGATGAGAGGAAGTGAGGATCACAGTGAGAGAGAGAGGAGGTGGAAGACGAGAGAAATGACAGGGAAGGTGGAGGAGAAGAGAAAAGAGAAGAGGAAAGACGAGAGGGAGAGAGAGAGGCAAAGGAAAAAGACAAGGAAGAGGGGGCAAAACAAGAGAGGGCAGGAAGCAGGAAACCACGAGAAGGAGGGGGAGGAAAAGACAAGAAAGAGAGGAGGAAAAAAACAAGACGAAAGAGATGGTCAAGACAAGAGGGAGTGGGAGGCGAGGGAAAGCGAATGAGTAGGAAGAGGGAAAAAGGAACAAGAGGACAAGATGGAGGGAGAGGAAAAAAGAGAGAGCAAGAGAGAGGGAAAAAAGAGAGAGCAAGAGAGAGGGGAAAAAGAGAGAGCAAGAGAGAGGAAAAAAGAGAGAGCAAGAGAGAGGGGGGAAAAAGAGAGAGCAAGAGAGAGGGGAAAAAGAGAGAGCAAGAGAGAGGGGAAAAAAGAGAGAGCAAGAGAGAGAGAGAGCAAGAAGAGGAAAAAAGAAGAGAGCAAGAGAGAGGGAAAAAAGAAGAGAGCAAGAGAGAGGGGAAAAAAGAGAGAGGGGAAAAAGAGAGAGCAAGAGAGAGGGGAAAAAGAGAGAGCAAGAGAGAGGGGAAAAAAAGAGAGAGCAAGAGAGAGGGAGAGAGAAGAGAGAGCAAGAGAGAGAGAGGAAAAAAGAGAGAGCAGAGAGAGGGGGAAAAAGAGAGAGCAAGAGAGAGGGGGAAAAAGAGAGCAAGAGAGAGGGGGAGAGAGCAAGAGAGAGGGGAAAAAGAGAACAAGAGAGAAGAAGAAGAGAGAACAAGAGAGAAGAAGAAGAGAACAAGAGAGAGGAAGAAAAGAGAACAAGAGAGAGGAAGAAAAGAGAACAAGAGAGAGGAGGAAGTGAGAAGGAAAGAAACAAAGAGAGTATAAGAGAGAGAGGGGGGAGAAGGAAGAAATGAATTAATAAAGTGATCCAAATCTCTCATACCAATCAGCAATTCTAAAAGACAAAAATTCCTTACAGATTATTTTCCACTCTTTTTGCACCCCCTCCCCCGCACTAATCTTCCGTCAAATCCTAAATGGTCTCCATCTTAAAAACTTGATAAAGCCATCAAAAAAGGATTGTGAATTTGTCCAAGAGTATAATATAATTAGCTGCTCTTTTATTTAAATAAAAAAATGTTTTAAAATAGATCCAAACATTAGACCATATCAAATATAAATCTGTGTGGTGGCCTATTGTCAATATCAACAAGATAGTGAGGGAGTCTATCTCCTTCTCACAAGCGCTAATATATATCCAATGTACTGGTAGGTACTTATACAACCTGTTCACCTATGGGTAAGGTGTGATACAAGGTTGCAAATATGGGGCATCCAACGAGGATCAAACTCACTATTCAGGAGGTAAGTGGCTGTACAGCTGTTGTTTTATAGGGTGCAGCTTCCAGGATATGTTCAAAACAGAATGTAGCAATCATTGAGTAGTAGTTCCTATCTAGTCTTTTCTCCAGGTGTTCAAGTGGTGCAACCATACAATAGCACTGACATGGCTACTGTTTGAAAGAATTACCATTTTCTTTTATAATTCAATACTATACACAGAGAAATCAAAAAGTAAAAATTACACAGAATATAAAGCATATTCAGAATAAAATTAAAACAGATATAAACCTTATATATCTATATATATATATATATATATATATATATATATAAAGATAAATCTAATGAGTCAGACGAACCTACTAAAAGTTTCGCTTAATGCTCTTCAGGGCTAAGATCTGACTCTTAGCCCTGAAGAGCATTAAGCGAAACTTTT
>CM042165.1:14541800-14544300 GCA_023376005.1 Doryteuthis pealeii | reverse complement strand
GGGGGAATAGGGCCGGTTTAGCTCAGTCGGTAGAGTGTCCAACTAGGAACCACAAGGTTCCTGGTTCGATACCGGCCCTCGCCAACTCAGCGTATGAGTAGCACAGGGATCTGTGCGGTAAAGTAAGGAGCTGATGGTAGGTGTAGCGCCCCACCTCAGATGCCAAAACAATCTCCTTGGTTTAGCGCTAGTGAAAAGGGGATAGACTTCCTCGCTGTCTGGCTGATATAGACTTTAGGTTTAGCTCAGTCGGTAGAGTGTCCAACTAGGAACCACAAGGTTCCTGGTTTGATACCGACCCTCGCCAACTCAGCGTATGAGTAGCACAGGGATGTGTGCGGTAAAGTGAGGAGCTGATGGTAGGCGTGGTGCCCCACCTCAGACGCCAAAACAATCTCCTTGGTTTAGCACTAGTGAAAAGGGGATAGACTTCCTCGCTGTCTGGCTGATATAGACTTTAGGTTTAGCTCAGTCGGTAGAGTGTCCAACTAGGAACCACAAGGTTCCTGGTTCGATACCGGCCCTCGCCAACTAAGCGTATGAGTAGCACAGGGATGTGTGCGGTAAAGTGAATAGCTGATGGTAGGTGTGGCGCCCCACCTCAGACGCCAAAACAATCTCCTTGGTTTAGCACTAGTGAAAAGGGGATAGACTTCCTCGCTGTCTGGCTGATATAGACTTTAGGTTTAGCTCAGTCGGTAGAGTGTCCAACTAGGAACCACAAGGTTCCTGGTTCAATACCGGCCCTCGCCAATTCAGCGTATGAGTAGCACAGGGATCTGTGCAGTAAAAGTGAGGAGCTGATGGTAGGTGTGGCGCCCCACCTCAGATGCCAAAACAATCTCCTTGGTTTAGCGCTAGTGAAAAGGGGATAGACTTCCTCGCTGTCTGGCTGATATAGACTTTAGGTTTAGCTCAGTCGGTAGAGTGTCCAACTAGGAACCACAAGGTTCCTGGTTCGATACCGGCCCTCGCCAACTAAGCGTATGAGTAGCACAGGGATGTGTGCGGTAAAGTGAATAGCTGATGGTAGGTGTGGCGCCCCACCTCAGACGCCAAAACAATCTCCTTGGTTTAGCACTAGTGAAAAGGGGATAGACTTCCTCGCTGTCTGGCTGATATAGACTTTAGGTTTAGCTCAGTCGGTAGAGTGTCCAACTAGGAACCACAAGGTTCCTGGTTTGATACCGACCCTCGCCAACTCAGCGTATGAGTAGCACAGGGATGTGTGCGGTAAAGTGAGGAGCTGATGGTAGGCGTGGTGCCCCACCTCAGACGCCAAAACAATCTCCTTGGTTTAGCACTAGTGAAAAGGGGATAGACTTCCTCGCTGTCTGGCTGATATAGACTTTAGGTTTAGCTCAGTCGGTAGAGTGTCCAACTAGGAACCACAAGGTTCCTGGTTCGATACCGGCCCTCGCCAACTAAGCGTATGAGTAGCACAGGGATGTGTGCGGTAAAGTGAATAGCTGATGGTAGGTGTGGCGCCCCACCTCAGACGCCAAAACAATCTCCTTGGTTTTAGCACTAGTGAAAAGGGGATAGACTTCCTCGCTGTCTGGCTGATATAGACTTTAGGTTTAGCTCAGTCGGTAGAGTGTCCAACTAGGAACCACAAGGTTCCTGGTTCAATACCGGCCCTCGCCAATTCAGCGTATGAGTAGCACAGGGATCTGTGCAGTAAAAGTGAGGAGCTGATGGTAGGTGTGGCGCCCCACCTCAGATGCCAAAACAATCTCCTTGGTTTAGCGCTAGTGAAAAGGGGATAGACTTCCTCGCTGTCTGGCTGATACTGACATTAGGCCACCCCGACGACTTTACTTACTTTACATCCAATCCTACTTTTATTTCAAGATAGTTAATTTGGGTTTTTGGTTTGGTTTGTTTTGTTTTACGGCATATCAACCTCAGTGGGTCATTTAATGCTGATAAAGTTTTGAAATAAATCAATTCTTAATGGATAATACAATTTTTTATAAATACATTTTTCTATTTAACCCATAGATGGAACCCTAACAGGTATTACCACTCCAGTTAATTTGGGGAAAACAAGGTTAGGAGTGAATTTGGGGGGCTTATCCATATAAGCAAGGTCAAAAAAAGGTTTTGGTCCTTGCCGCCAATGTCATGAGGTCAGAGTTTTCTTCAGTTAACTGTATATAATACTAGAAGCGACTACCCACCATTTCCTGAATAGAGGAGGAGCACCCCCCCCCTCCGCCAAATAACTGGTTTGTTTACTTTTGAGATTCACAAATGCTGGACATTTGTAAATAGAATTTCAATGCTATTTCTATGTATATTTTAATTTTTAAATATCTTCAAATACAAATCAAATCTTCATAATTTTAGCACAAAATGCAAGAACCGGTGATATTTAATGTGTATATATATTTACTTTTTCTTACTTATGTATGATTTTTTACCTAGACTCATATTGTTTTTTTTTTGTTTTTTTCTCAATCTGATCTGGCCTTCTTAATTATGGGTTCCCATATTG
>CM042165.1:14532539-14536700 GCA_023376005.1 Doryteuthis pealeii | reverse complement strand
GATACAACGTTTGCTCAAGGCACAGAGACTCTTCAGCAAAGAAAAAGACAAAAGAGAAAAAAGGGTAGGAAGGAGGGGGAATATGTAGAATATTATGATGTTATCAGAGTGGAACTTGGGGGAGGCTGGCGGGCGGAAGAGGGTGTACGGGGGAAGAGAGAAATGACGCATGGGGGGCGGGGTGGGGGGTGTTAAGAAGGAGGAGGGGTTGGGTGAGTGGGGTGAGGGAGGGAGAAATAACCATTTCCAGAACTAAAGATAATCTATTGTTATGTTGTGTCTTGTTCCCTCAGTTACACAAACATTGAGAGACTTGACACAATGTTTCTCTGCTTATCATCCAGACAGTAAAATGACCATTGGAGAGAGAGAGAAGAGAAGAGAAATATATATATTATATATATATATATATATATATATATAGTGAGAGCGAGAGAGTGAAGAGAGAGAGAGTTGGCTTTTCGCAAATAGAGACTAGTGGTTTTTTTAAAAAAGAAAAACTCAGAAGATCTCGAAGAGAGAGAACCTCTCTAGCCAACAGGTGTCGATGTCTGACAAGGACAAAACAAATTACTAAAATGTGCTATTTTTATTGTCAGACCATTCCTGCTGGCATCTGTGGAAGATGAAGATGAAAATCTTCTAGCAAATAGAGTGAAACCTTGCACAGTGTTTGCAGGCAGAGAATTTAATATTCAACATAGACACAGACACACTATTTTTATCTCTCATCATAAAAACACACACACACACACAACTATATATTCATCACACACACACAACTTTTTCTCTGCCCCCCCCCCTCTCTCTCTAGGATCAGCTGAAAGTTCACAGGTTGACCAAGATATTCAAGATACATACTATATAGGGTCTGCCAAAAGTGACGTCAAATGCGTATTTTTAAAATAAATTTAAACCCTCGATGAAAATTTTTTTTTAACAAAGATCAGCGAGTTATCCGATTTTAATGAAAATTTTCGAGGTTGGTTTATGAATAAATTAATAAATGCATCAGTTTTTTTTATTTACTACTAGCAGCAGTTACCCGGCGTCGCCTGGGTAGAGGGGAATTTTTTAAGTTAGTCCTGCAGTTTTTTTGTTTGTTAAAAAAATTTGATTCGCTTTGCAAAACTCACATTTCCCAGATCCAATCATCTACCTAGAGCTCAATGGCTGACCAACGGATCACGTTCTGTCTATAATATGTGTGTGTGTGTGTGTGTGTGTGTGTGTGTGTGTGTGTATAGATAAAAGGATTTTTATAAATCGAAATATTGTCCAATATTAGCTATGTATATGATATAAAATCTTTTCACTTTAACAGCATATTGTATTGTTTGATATCCTTTTATCTATACTCATACCGTCGGATTCATTTCCTTTCTCTTAACTATTATGTATACGTATATGTGTGTGTGTGTGTTTGCTATATTTATAAATAAAGAGTGAAATAAAATCGGTCACAGAGCATATGAAGATCTAAGTTTGAAATAGCATAGTCACTTTTTTTTTTTTTTTAAATACAAATCATTGTTGTTGCATAGCTTAGAATATTGCTGTAAATTTGGAATGTCATTTTGCTTTGCAGTTGAGATGTTGCGATTCGGTCAGTGAAAAAGAAGAAAAGAAGAAATTTACATAATTGAATTAATTTGTTTGTTTTGAGGAAAATAATGACTGGACAAAATCAACGTCATTCGGAAAATCGAGATCTGCCAACAACGAAAAAAAAAGTTGGATTAACAAATATATTTCTTATTTGTCTGTACTTTTGAGATGAGGCTTGATGTGAATAATTTTGATATTTCGGACTGTTGTTCTCATCTTTATTGTGGTATGTATAATCGATATGAAAATATAAAAATGATTTCCCAGGTTGGGTCATTAGTATGCTCATATAAACAGGGAATACTTGAGCAAGGCCGGAGGATACAGCGCCTGAAACTTTGCGTTTATACATACCACAATAAAGATGAGGGCAACAGTCCGAAACATCAAAATTATTCAAATGTACTTCTGATTGAAATCAAATACTGAGGTTTTATTTGGCTTCTTTATTTAAAGGCATATCAAGCTTTATGGGTTATTTAATGCAAAGTTATCCTTATAGAAGAACAGTAGTTTTACTACTACATAACTGGGGGGGGGGTAGTAGGTTCATACCTTTCCCAAGTGTATTAGACTAAAAGTGTTCTAACTAACTATGATGTCGCAGTCCACCACATTAATACTATGCTATGATTAATCCCCCACCCCACCCCACCCCACTCGAATTGTGTTTCAAATACATGGACAGTACTCTATACATACATACCGGACAGCAAGGGAGTCTATCCTTTTTCTGTTAGGGCTAAACCAGTGAGATTGTTTTTCCTAAGATGGAGTGCTACAATTACCGTCAACTCCCAGATGCTGCTTTACCACACAGATCATATTACTGAAGCTGTGCTACTCATGCGCTGAATTGATGAGGGCCGGTATTGAACCCAGAACCTTGCGAATCCTAGGTAGATGCTCAACCGACTAAGTTTATCAATTAATTATTCACCCCTGGCTGACAGTTCCCGATGGCCGAGAGGGTATGGAACTTGACGGACGAAAATTCTGTCAGATTTCGCACCTGGCTAGAGGTAGCTGTTAAAAAGTCGAGCCGCACTGATGAGAAGTAAGCTTCAAAACACGTGTCTGTGGATGACTAGTGTGTGTGTGTGTGTGTATATATATATATATATATATATATATATACACATGAGAATATATAAAAAAGAAATGAAAACACCACAAAATGCTGTTAAAGTGAAAACATTTTATAACTTCGCTGATATAGAACAATATTTCGATTTTATGAAAATCGTCATCAGAGCTTGTTTATACTCCGTGTTGTTAAGAGCGGAGACAAAAGTCATATGAGTTCAAAACAAAAACCTTGACGTTGCAAAAAAGAAAAAAGTTATACAATAGTTTCGAATGTGAGCCACTTCCGTCGCATTTTTCCCGGTCATATATATATATATATATATATATATATATTCACACACACATACGCATATATATATACACACACACACACATACACACACACACACACACGCATATAATATGAGAACAAAAAGAGTTTATATACACATGCAAATAAATATATTGAAATTTCTCAGTATAATAAACAATTTTTGTCCCCTGACAGCCATTCTAGCCCTCCCCCACGCCAATATTTTGATACAATTCCCAACTGTCACTTTAAACACTAGTCATGAATCTCTCTTATTTTGTTGTCATAATAAAATCATGATTAATGAACTTTAAATCTTTATGTGATCACAACTAATTATCAATAGAAACGTTTCTATTTGTGATGCAACAGTCTTTTGTAATTTGCCTTAAATCTACCAAGTGCACTTCTCACAATTCTCTCTCTCTCTCTCTCTCTCTCTCTCTCTCTCTCGTTCATTTATTTGCATGTCTGCATTTTCAGTTCAAGGTGGAAAAGTTGCAGAAGAACGTGGGAGAAGGAGAGGAGAAAGAAAAAGAAAAGTTTTGTTTTCTTTTTAATCTCAAAGACAAAAAGAGGAAGAGACAAAGAACATCAAAGGAGAAAGAGACTAAGAAAGAAAGAAAGGAAAGAGAGAGACAGAGAGAGAAAGAAAGAAGAAAGGAAGAGAGAGACTAAGAAAGGAAAAGAGACTAAGAAAGAAAGAAGGAAAGAGAGACTAAGAAAGAAAGAAAGGAAAGAGAGAACTAAGAAAGAAAGAAAAGAAAAGAAAGGAGACTAGAAAGAAAAGAGAAAGAGAGACTAAGAAAGAAAGAAAGAAAGAAAGAGAGACTAGAAAGAAAGAAAGGAAGAAAGAGAGACTAAGAAAGAAAGAAAGGAGAAAGAGAGGACTAAGAAAGAAAGAAAAGGAGAAAGAGAGACTAAGAAAGAAAGAAAGAAAGGAAAAGAGACTAAGAAAGAAAAGAAAGGAGAAAGAGAGACTAAGAAAGAAAGAAAGGAGAAAGAGAGACTAAGAAAGAAAGAAAGGAGAAAGAGAGACTAAGAAAGAAAGAAAGGAGAAAGAGAGATAAGAAAGAAAGAAAGAAAGGAAAGAGAGAGACTAAGAAAGAAAGAAAGGAAAGAGAGACTAAAAAGAAAAGAAGGAAAGAGAGACTAAGAAAGAAAGGAAGGAA
>CM042165.1:14515039-14527539 GCA_023376005.1 Doryteuthis pealeii | reverse complement strand
CTTTTCTTTCTTTCTTTCTTTCCCCAAATCAACACTGACTCATCTAGACTACTGTCTAGACATCATCAATTTACCATAGACGTTGCTTAGCTAGACGGGTTGCCATAGAAAAGATAGTGAGCCAAGTCTTATTTTATCCCTACCTAGGGACGGAAGAGATATATTCTTGCCTTTCCCATGAGTAATAGTATGAGGGGAATGTAAACAGTCTAAAATAGGAGTTGAAAGCTTGACGATCCCATTTTCCGTGCCAATAACCATTACGCAACCTGCACGTTCTCTTGGGTGTTATATATATATATATATATATATATTATATATAATACATACACATATATATATATACATAGGCATACATATACACAAACAAATACACATTCATATGCATTTATATATAAATACACATACACACACATGTATGTACATGACTATATAAATATATATATATAAACACATAATACATGTATAGGTACATGCATACATATATACACACGTAAATGCATATATACATGCATACATATATACACATATATACATGCATGCATGCATATATACACATATACATGTATATGTACATACATACAGACATATAATATACACACAAATGTATATGTACATACATACAGACATATAATATACACACAAATGTATATGTACATACATACAGACATATAATATACACACAAATGTTTATGTACATACATACAGACATATAATATACACACAAATGATACTTACATACATACAGACATATATACACACAAATGTATACGTACATACATACAGACATATATACACACAAATATATACTTACATACATACATATATACACACAAATGTATACTTACATACATACATATATACACACCAATTTATGCACATGCATACATACATACATATATACACATAAATGTATACTTACATACATACACACATATATACACACAAATGTATACTTACATACATACATATATACACACAAATGTATACTTACATACATACAGACACAAGCATATATACACGCATATATGTACAGAAATGCATATATATACATATGTACATATATACATGCATGTATATATACACACATGAATGCATATATACATGCATATATAAATGCATATACACATGCATATATAAATGCATATACACATGCATATATAAATGCATATACATACATATGTACATATATACATGCATGTATATATATACACATGAATGCATATATACATGCATATATAAATGCATATACATATGCATATATAAATGCATATACATACATATGTACATATACACATGCATGCATATATACATACATGTATATGCACATGCATGTATATGTACAAACATACATATATATACACAACTGTATATTTACATACATACACCCATATATGTACATAAATGCATATATACACACACAACCACACAATACATCTATACATTTCCAATAGCCAAGAGAATTGATGCCTTCCATCAAAGATGCTTGTATAGCATTCTCGATGTGTCCAGGTGCAACAGGGCGAGAAATGAAGATGCATTACGAAGGACACACCAGAAGTCACTAAGCGAAGCGATCATGTAGAATCCTGACACCTGCAATTCCTTGGGCCTGTATAGAGGACAGACAAGTCCTACCCTGCTCGTTACTTGCTTCACTGCCTACCAGCCAGTAGAAGACATTACTGCCATGGACGTCCTACAAGAACCCTGAAAGCCACATTAGTGTAGGATATATATATATATATATATATATATATATATATATATATGGATGGATGGATGGAGGCGCGTGGGCTAGTGGTTAGAGTCGTGGAAAATGGACTCGTCGATTCAAGTTCAATTCCTAGATGAAGCTGTTGGCATTTCACATAGTGCTAATACCCTTGGGAAAGGTATGAATCCATATATTCTCCCTCCAGCTATGTGTTAAATAGTAGGGCAGACTGGGCTCTTCAGCCTTGGGTAGGTAACCAGTCTAGGAGACGGATAACTCTGAATTCAAAAATTCCTGAGGTCGGTCGTTGATTGGATTTGTGGCAACCTTTGATGCACCAATTCTTTCCTATCGACTGTGCCAAAAAGTGTGGATGGTCCAACACAAGCCTTCACCACTATAAACAAATCCCTGTGTGGGAGTTCATTGTGTGTATGAACCCTCATACGTCGAAAATCGACAGGAGAGTCCATTATATATATATATATATATATATATATATATATAAATAAAGCTTACTATTAAATGATAATTAGAATCTCTCACTCATTCCAGAATAGAAGCACCAATATCATCATGGACCACTGTTATATCGGAAACTTAATGGGTTAACAGCTTATCTATTATTATTATCATTATTATTATTATTATTATTATTATTATAATTACTAGCAGGACCTGTGGATATACTACAGTATGATAATTTGATTATTGCAACATTTGATATGTTTACTTAATAGCTATTGCAAAATACTTCAATATGTAAAAAAAGTATAATAATCTTGATTTAATCCTCTCTCAATTCTTTTTTAAAGGGGGTTGTAAAATATTTACATTGATTTGCCGATAAAAATCTGGTGGAGGGGCCAAATATTCGCCTTGCTTAAATATAGCATAAATTAGGGCAGGAGGCCGGGACGACATAAAAACCAAATTTCCAAAACACATTCCGTAATTCACAATTTTTCATGTCTATGTTATGACGATTTTGGGTAATGTGACGTAAGCAGTGACAGTTTTTGTTACAGACAAAAACTGGAAGCGAATCTCCATTATTAATAGATAGATTTGGATTATTCGGACTTATTGGTATCTGTACAACATTTTGGCCGATGTGCCCTCCGGCCTTCTTCAGGTATTTCTTGTCGGACTCGGAAACCTTCTTGTCATAATCGGGAGCTTTGAACCCAACCCTTTATTCAATACCTGAAGAAGGCCGGAGGGCACATCGGCCAAAACGTTGTACAGATAACAATAAAGATGAGGACAATAGTCTGAATAATCCAAATAATACTAATGATCTAATTTAATGATCTAAATTACAAATATTTTGTCAGCAAAATTGATTTCCATTACAAATATTATGTACATGACATATAATTCCATTGTTCAAAGTACAAATCCAAGTCAAACTCTGTGTATTCATTTTTTTTTTTTTTTAGTTAGATATTGCCAAAAAGTATGGTTTTAGATGTAATTTTTAGATGTTTTTGTATTCTTATGTGTAGTGAGAAGTTGATCTTATCTAGGGTTATTAAAGAGATAAGGGGGACCGGGTCAAAAGGGGGACCCGGTCAAAAGGGGGACCATAAATCTTGGAGCCCAATATTTGTACTCATTTGCCTCAGCCTTTTTTTGTAAGCAAGCATATATATATGTGTTGGAAGTGCGTGGTGTAATGGTTAAAGTCATGGGAAATGGACTTGTCGCCCTGAGTTCAAATCCTGGATTTGGTAATTGCATTTCACTTAGCGCTAATACCCTTGGGAAAGGTATGAATCCAACCCTCCCTCCAGCTATGGATAAATAGTAGGGCAGACTGGGCTCTTTAACCTTGGTTAGGCAACCCGTCTAGGAGAAGGTTAAGAAATTGACCTTGTGTCACATCCTGCTCGTGCGGAGGGTTTGGTAAATATATATATATATATATATATATATATATGTGTGTGTGTGTGTGTGTATGTGTGCTTTTCGTGTAGGTATGTGTATGTGTTTGTTGCCTGTGTGTCTCTGTGTATACATATTTTTTTCAACATTTTCTGTGGTAGATGTAAACCACATGGACAGCATTAATTTCTATAATTAATTAAAATTTATCCTCATTTTCATGTCAAGTAAATAAATATTTAAAATACATCTGTACATATATAAAGGGCAGTTGGTGTGTATGTATGTATGTATGTTATGTATGTCTGGATGAAACTATGAAAATAAAACAATTAACAACAAAGTAAATATAAAATATACATAGAAAAAGATATACATAGAAAAAGCATTGAAATTCTACTTAAAAATGTCCTGCATTTGTAAATCTCAAAAGTAAACAAATCAATACACCAGGTATTTTTTGCCTGACCCCCTCTACCCAGGTGATGCTGGGTAGCTGCTTCTAGTTAGCAAATAAATTAAATTTCTTCACTTAGGGCCTCACAACCTAATTGATTATTGAATATTTTTTTTAAAAAAAGAAAAGAGACACATTTATCACAAAATATCTAAATATACAAACAGATCACAGCACTGTCAGCTGAGACTTTAGAATAAACCAACTGCACCTCTGCAGAGGAGTAAAACGCCCCCTAAATGGGGCCACCTGTTGGCCATGGGGGGGGGGGCAACCCATGATGCTTAAGGACGGTGCTTAAACCCAACCCTTTCTATCATATGGGTGCTAGAAGGTGGTGCCTGAGGGTCTTCATGTCTGGTATGACGTTAAACTCTAACTGATGGTGAGGTTCAAGTTCTGGAGGTCTGGGGAATGTGGAGCACCTCTTCATCACCATTGCTCCCTGGTCCACTCTGACCTGGAATGGTAGTACCTGTTAGGGTCCAATCTATGGGTTAAATAAAAAATTTGCTTACAAAAAAAAAAAAAAAAAAAAAAAAATTGAGTTTAAAAAGTTTTCTTTCAAACTATCACACTCAATTGTCCAATTGACACATGGCCGAGTGGATAAGGCAGTTAGGTTAAGACAGTTCTAAGTGACAGTTATCTCTGGAACCCGAGTTCAATCCTGAGTGAAAGCAGTTAGAAAAATAATTAATTAACACAACTCCTACCCCAGCTATGGTTAGCGGAATGAGAACAGGATACCCCCATGGAATAAATAAAGGGTTAGGTTCAAAGTTCCATGATGGCTCCCGAATACGACAAGAAAGTTCCCGAGTTCAAAAAGAAGGTTCCCGAGTCCGAGAAGGTTCCCAAGTCCGACAAGAAATACCTGAAGAAGGCCGGAGGGTATATCGTCCGAAACGTTGTACAAATAATAATGAAGATGGGGACAATAGTCTGAATAACGCAGATAATACTATCACTACGAATCTTTCAAAACTTTATTAAATGATCCACTGCGGCTGATACGCCGTAAAGCAAAACAAAATAAACAAAAACAGATCACTAAGCCGTATCTGTTCAAGTCTGGCAAACAAGCACATTTGTTAACATCTCCGAGATGTATACCCCTTACATCCCAAATTTTAAAAAGATAAAAAATCCTTTTTATTAATTTTAGACATTTCCATCTGTCACTTGAGATGAGATGAATATATATATTCAGCGTCCTTTCTTCAGACTTCAAATTTTGAACTGACTGATAAACAAGGACTATCACTTGCTTTTATCGTTATTTTGTGATAAAAATTTTTTTATCACCTTCCATATACCAACAAATGCCCTGAAGATGATCTAATTAATAGATCGAAACACTGCAGCGTCGGCCAATAAACTTACCACTTAACTTATTTAAACCTGTGTTTTTTCAATTTTTCTTTTCTTAATATACAACATACCGTCGGATTCACTTCCTTTTCTTCACACACACATTATATATATATATATATATATATATATATATAATTTAATATACCAAGTGTGTTGGTAGATCCTTGCGGAGAGAAAAAACCCAGCAGAGAGTTTGATTGTAAAAATATACTACCAAACATCAACCAGGAAGAAAAAAAATTTTTGAAAAAAAGAAAGGACCAAGATATTCGTACCAACAAAAAATAATCTATTGGTACAGTATTTGGCCAAAAGAAAAAACAATTTATATGTATATATATGTATATAAGATATATATATATTCATATAACCGCTAGGAGAAGCTAATTTGTAAAAAGTGCTCGATACCTAAGTAGAGCCAAGTAATAAAGATAATCTAATGAGTCAGACGAACCTACTATTAGTTTCGCATAAAGCTCTTCAGGGCTAAAATCTGACTCAGATTTTAGCCCTGAAGAGCTTTATGCGAAACTAATAGTAGGTTCGTCTGACTCATTAGATTATCTTTTATATATATATATATATATATATATATATATATATATATATATACACACACACACAAACTCATGTATATATAAATATATGTATATATTTTCGTGCATACACACACGCAAAGTTAATTGTTAAAAAAATGTTTCATATAATCTTATACACTCAAACACTTTTCTGTGTGTGTGTGTGTGTGTGTGTGCGCGTAAACAAGAATGTCTGAATGAAAAAAATCAAAAACATTGAAACAAAAAAAATGTGTATCTATAAAAACAAGGGAGAAAAAAAATCAAAGCATCAGCAGCAGCAGCAACGTTGGTAGCAGCAGCAGCAGCAGACGAATGTTAGGCATAAAATTAATGCCAATAAATCATTTGCTAATTAGTTTAGATCTCTCTTTGCTGCAAGACAAAAGCAAATATCACACAAATGACAGAAAGAGATTCTGATCATCTTATTTAAGATTTTAGCAGCAGAGTCACCCTCACCGACCAACCCTCACCGACCACAGACAAATAAACACGCTAAGTTTTATACCTATAGGAATAAATGGATAATTTAGATAGATATACACACTCAGCATAAACGTGTAGCACACACACAAACACACGCATGTTACATTAATTCCGAGCTGTAACTGTTGGAGAACCGTCTGTAAATATGATAATTACCACGTTTGGCACACTTAATTAAACATTGAGAAACACACACACACACACAGTGGTGTAAAGTAAAGTCAACGGGGTGGCCTAAAGTCGGTATCAGCCAGTCAGCGAGGGAGTCTATCCCCTTTTCAATAGCGCTAGACCAAGGAGATTGTTTTTAGCATCTGAGGTGGAGCGCCACTCCTACCATCAGCTGCTTACTTTACCGCACAGATCCCTGTGCTACTCATACGCTAAGTTGGCAAGGACCGGTATCGAACTAGGAACCTTGTGGTTTCTAGCCGAACACTCTACCGACTGAGCTAACCCGGCCCACAGTGGTGTATATGAACTAAAATTACATTGATAGACTAGATGACCCATGAACCTGTTGGTCTTCCATTGTGACAGTGGTCCATGATGATACTAATGCTTCTATTTAGGAATGAAGGATTCTAATTAGCATTTCATAGTTATCACACTTATATCAATAATATGGAGGCGTGTGGTCTAATGGTTAGAGTCGCAGGAAATGGATTCGTCGACCAGAGTTCAATTCCTAGATGAAGCTGTTGGCATTTCACATGGCGCTAATACCCTTGGGAAAGGTATGAATCCAATTCTCCCTCCAGCTATGGGTAAGTAGCAGGGAAAACTGGACTCTTTAACGATGGCTAGGTAACTAGTCTAGGAGAAGGAAAACTCTGAATTCAAACCGTTTTATCTCTTGCTTAAGAAATTGACCTTGTGTCACATCCTGCTCATGTGGAGGGATTGGTAAATATATATATATATCAATAATTTGGATGATTAAAAAATGATATTCATCATTGGACTGGAAATTGCCTTATTCTTTAAATTAAATGATTTTAAATGTATTGCTCTAGTAAAAATCTCACTATGATGTGCTATTTTTACTGGATTATGGTTACACACACAATATATATATATATATATATATATATATATATATATATATACACACACAAACACACACACACACACATATATATAAAGTGTGTAACCATAAATACATATGCTCTCCACCCCTGGTAGATTGAGCTCTCTGGAAGTGGAATTTTCTGACTGCTAAATAAGCACAAATTGCATAGCTCTCCTAGTGACTTGATATTACAATAGCAATGAACATGAATTAGTTAAAATTTTCATTATTTGGATAATTCATACTATTGTCTCCATTTTTATTGTTATATATACAAAATTTTGGTCGATGTGCCCTCCGGCCTTCTTCAGGTGTTTCTTGTCGAACTCTGGAGCCTTCACGGAACTTCGAACCAAACCCTTTATTCAATCCACAAGGGTTGATTTTTCTCATTCCGTTAACCATGACCGGGTACATACATATATATATATATATATATGTAAGGGCTGATTTAGCTCAGACGGTACAGTGTCCGTCTAGGAACCTCAAGGCTCCTGGTTTGATACCAGGCCTCACCAACTCAGCGCATGAGTAGCACTGGGATCTGTGTGGTAAAGTGGGGAGATGATGGTAGGTGTGACGCTCCACCTCAGGCAGAAAAAACCAATCTCCTTAGTCTAGCATTAGAGAAAAGGGGATAGACTCCCTAGCTGTCTGGCTGATACTGACTTTAGGCCACCCCAACGACTTTACTTTACTTTATATACATTTTAATTAAATCTTTTCTCTTTTTTATCTTTTTTTTTTTTTTTTTTTTTGTTTTAATTAAATTTTGTTTTCTTGCACAGGTGAGCAATTAATTCTTAGCTCTGGGTAAATTTCCTTTGATGATAATTTTTTACCATAATTCCAGGAATTATTTTCATCCACATGGATATAAAAATAGAATAAAATAAAATGTCAACAAATGACTCCTGGATCGGTATGCAAAAATATTTTTAGGAGGTATTTACTCCACCCACCCCCTGCAAAGCAGTTAATTTTTTAAAGTGAAGTTTCCTCCTCACCCCCCATTCTACTGCTACAGACAGGTGGGCAGTGCTAAAAATATGTAAGCTCCACCGGCATTCCCCTTTTTGAGATGACTCAAATAACAGGCAATAAACCTGATCCTAATCTTTTTAAATAACATGGGGAGGTGCTGTCTGGGTGGGAGGGAACTCCACCTGAAATTCGGTTTATTTCATTTATCTTACCAGATTAATATATATGTGTATGTGGGTGGGTTTGTGTGTGTGTGTGTGTGTGTGTGAGAGAGTATGTATGAGAGTATGTATGTGAGAGTATGTATGTGTGTGTGTGTGTGAGAGAGTATGTATGTGTGTGTGTGTGTGGTGTGAGAGAGTATGTATGTGGTGTGTGTGTGGTTAATCAAAGCCTGAAGAAGATACCAGAAGATCTGAAACATGTGTCGCTAATGTAAAATATTTATTTTTTGAAAAACATAATCCATTTTTGCGGGCCTTTTTTTTTTTATAAAATATTTAATTTTCTATCCTTGGACCCATAACATATATATATATATATATATATATATATATTATTATTATTGGCAACCTTCCGTCTATTAAAGACGATGGCGTAGAGTCCGCTTTTTTTCCTTTCTTTTTTATCTACAGCTACGTGAGTGGCTGAACAGACCAATTTTTGAATGGCAGTCTCTGGTACAGTGATTGCAAATAAAAGGTGATGCTTTCTGGAGATGCTGTTGTCTCTTCTTTCTTTTAACTCTCTTTTCTACAGCAGCTTCTTTCCTCTCTTTTTCACTCATATATATATATATATATATATATATAGAGGGTACTATTTTTATAAGTAAATGGTGCTCAATATATTGTATAAAGCATGTATATCTAAGTTAACTTCATGTCCACACTACCCTAACTTTATACACACACACACACACACACACACACACACATATATATATATGGCCAGCTAGTGTAATGGTTAGAGTCCCCGCCTGTCAGCTTGGCAGTCGAGGTTTCGAGTCACACACGGAGCAGTCTCCCATGTCTATAACTTTGCTGATGAGACCTAATAGGATGAAATGTACATTCAGGGATTGACATTTTCTTGGTTTGTTTAGCCTTACATTTGAACATATATGCCCGCCTAAACTCATTAATTATTAACTAATTAATTTTCAAAATTAGGTATGACTTCAATTAAGCACATATCCTCCAAAAATTGTCGGCTAAAAAGGCCATATCAAATAAACACATTGTTTGTTTACTTACTCTCATATATACATATATATATATACACACACACACACACCCCACTCTTTATTTTCCTCTAATTATTTTCACTTCAATGTCTGTCTTCCTCTACCTCCATTTTCTTCTCTTTTTGGGCTACTTTCCTTCTCTTTCATTTCTCTCCCCCCCTTCTTGCCCCCCCCCCGGGCTTTCTCTTTCCCTTGCCCCAGACATACCGTGCCCACCCACCCCTCTTCCCATTACCTGTTTTTCTATCCCTTTAAGTACTTTATTTCACGGTCTCCCTCAAATCTCAGCAGTCATCATAATCTACTCCAAAGGTCAAATAAGGTTAAATAATAAATAAACACTAACTCTGTAAACAAGATAACAATTCCCCCACCCCCATCCCACCCACAGACTCAACCACCCACCTACACACAGAGATAAATAAAAATTAAAGAATTCTCTTTCTCCATACACACACACACACACACAACACACACACACAAAAGAAAAATATAAATAAATTATACAAATTGAAATACCTATAAACTGAGGAAGAAGAAACAACATCAAAGCAAACAAAACCAAAGAGGGAAAGTGGAAGTAAACATCAAAAGGAGAAAGAGACAGACTAAAAGAAGAAAGGGGAGGGGAGGAAGAAGACAAGAAAAAGAAAAAGAAGAAAAGCGCGGGGGGTAGTATGAGAGGAAGTGAGGATCACAGTGAGAGAGAGAGAGGAGGTGGAAGGGAGCAAGAGAGGAAAGAGAGCAAGAGAGGGGGGGAAAAGAGAGAGGGGAAGAGACAAGAGAGAGGGAGAGAGAGAGGGGAAGAGACAAGAGAGGGGAAGAGAACAAGAGAGAGGGGGAAAGAGAACAAGAGAGAGGGGAAAGAGACAAGAGAGAGGGAAAGAGAACGAGAGAGAGGGAAAAGAGAACGAGAGGGAAAAGAGAGAGAGAGAGGGAAAGAGAGAGAGAGAGGAAAAGAGAGCAAGAGAGAGGGGAAAAAGAGCAAGAGAGAGGAGAGAGAGAGAAGAAGAGAGAGAGAGAGAGAGAGAGAGGAGAGAGGAGAGGGGAAGCAAGAGAGAGGGGAGCAAGAGAGAGAGGAGCAGAGAGAGAGAGAGAAGAGAGAGGGGAGAGAGAGAGCAAGAGAGGGGAAAAAAGAGAGCAAGAGAGAGGAGAAAAAGAGAGCAAGAGAGAGGGGAAAAAAGAGAGCAAGAGAAGGGAAAAAAGAGAGCAGAGAGAGGGGAGCAAGAGAGCAAGAGAGAGGGGGAAAAGAGAAGCAAGAGAGAGGGAAAAAAGAGAGCAAGAGAGAGGAAAAAAAGAGAGCAAAGAGAGGAGCAAGAGAGAGGGAGCAAAGAGAGGGGAGCAAGAGAGAGAAAAAGAGAGTAAGAGAGAGGGGAAAAAAGAGAGCAAGAGAGAGGGAAAAAAAGAGCAAGAAAGAGAGCAAGAGAGAGGAAAAAGAGAGAGAGAGGAAAAAGAGAGCAAGAGAGAGGAGCAGAGAGAGGGAGCAAGAGAGAGAGAGAGAGGGAAAAAGAGAGCAAGAGAGAGGGAAAAAAGAGAGAGAGAGAGAGAGAGAGAGGAAAAAAGAGAGCAAGAGAGAAAAGAGAGCAAGAGAGAGAGAGAGCAAGAGAGAGGGGAGCAAGAGAGAGGGGGAGCAGAGAGAGGGGAGCAAGAGAGAGGAAAAAAGAGAGAAGAGAGAGGGGAAAAAAGAGAGCAAGAGAGAGGGGAAAAAAGAGAGAGAGGGAAAAAAGAGAGCAAGAGAGAGGGAAAAAAGAGAGCAAGAGAGAGGAAAAAAAGAGAACAAGAGAGAGGAAAAAAAGAGAACAAGAGAAGAGAAAAGAGAACAAGAGAGAGAAGAAAAGAGAGAGAGAGGAGGAAGTGAGAAGGAAAGAAACAAAGAGAGTGTAAGAGAGAGAGAGAGAGAGAGAGAGAAGGATGAAATGAGAGTGATGTCACTAATGAATTAATAAACTGATCCAAATCTCATACCAATCATCAATTCTAAAAGACAAAAATTCCTTACAGATTATTTTTCACTCTTTTGCCCCCCCCCTCCCCGCGCTAATCTTCCGTCAAATCCTAAATGGTCTCCATCTTAAAAACTTGATAAAGCCATCAAAAAAGGATTGTGAATTTGTCCAAGAGTATAGTATAATTAGCTGCTCTTTTATTTAAATAAAAAAATGTTTTAAAATAGATCCAAACATTAGACTATATCAAATATAAATCTGTGTGGTGGCCTATTGTCAATATCAACAAGATAGTGAGGGAGTCTATCCCCTTCTCACAAGCGCTAATATATATATCCAATGTACTGGTAGGTACTTATACAACCTGTTCACCTATGGGTAAGGTGTGATACAAGGTTGCAAATATGGGGCATCCAACGAGGATCAAACTCACTATTCAGGAGGTAAGTGGCTGTATAGCTGTTGTTTTATAGGGTGCAGCTTCCAGGATATGTTCAAAACAGAATGTAGCAATCATTGAGTAGTTCCTATCTTGTCTTTTCTCCAGGTGTTCAAGTGGTGCAACCATACAATAGCACTGACATGGCTACTGTTTGAAAGAATTCACATTTCCTTTTATAATTCAATACTATACACAGAGAAATCAAAAAGTAAAAATTACACAGAATATAAAGCATTTTCAGAATAAAATTAAAACAGATATAAACCTTATATATATATATATATATATATATATATATAAAGATA
>CM042165.1:14490039-14510039 GCA_023376005.1 Doryteuthis pealeii | reverse complement strand
AATGGCATGTAAGCAGTTGTCTGAATTTGAAAAGGTTAAATTCTGGCATACAATGATTGTGGACCGTTACTTTGCTATATTGCCAAGAAATTCAACCGTCTCCATTCATCAATTGATGTATTCCTCAAAAATTATAAGAAAACTAGAAAATTATCATCAAAAAGATAATCATAGCCGCAAGAGAAAAAACCACTGCATCTGAAGATACCAAAAAATTTTTTTTAAAGCAACGCGCTGCAATGCAACACAAAAACTCAAAGATAAGTTGAAATTAAACGTTTCACCAAAAACCGTCTGTTTTTTTTTTTAGTTAGTTTTCTTTTCCCCCCCCCCTCAATACTGTCGAAATTAAATTATTTTTATGTCTACCATTTTGATCAATGTGACTGTGGTTAACTTTAGTTAAGCTGATTTAAGTAGGTTAGTAACAGTTTAGTAGACTAAACCATATCGATGGGGGAATAGGGCCGGTTTAGCTCAGTCGGTAGAGTGTCCAACTAGGAACCACAAGGTGCCTAGTTCGATACCGGCCCTCGCCAACTCAGCGTATGAGTAGCACAGGGATGTGTGCGGTAAAGTGAAGAGCTGATGGTAGGTGTAGCGCCCCACCTCAGACGCCAAAACAATCTCCTTGGTTTAGCGCTAGTGAAAAGGGGATAGACTTCCTCGCTGTCTGGCTGATATAGACTTTAGGTTTAGCTCAGTCGGTAGAGTGTCCAACTAGGAACCACAAGGTTCCTGGTTTGATACCGGCCCTCGCCAACTCAGCGTATGAGTAGCACAGGGATCTGTGCGGTAAAAGTGAGGAGCTGATGGTAGGCATGGCGCCCCACCTCAGACGCCAAAACAATCTCCTTGGTTTAGCACTAGTGAAAAGGGGATAGACTTCCTCACTGTCTGGCTGATATAGACTTTAGGTTTAGCTCAGTCGGTAGAGTGTCCAACTAGGAACCATAAGGTTCCTGGTTCGATACTGGCCCTCGCCATCTCAGCATATGAGTAGCACAGGGATGTGTGCAGTAAAGTGAAGAGCTGATGGTAGGTGTAGCGCCCCACCTCAGACGCCAAAACAATCTCCTTGGTTTAGCGTTAGTGAAAAGGGGATAGACTTCCTCGCTGTCTGGCTGATATAGACTTTAGGCTACCCCAATGACTTTACTTACTTTTACATCCAATCCTACTTTTATTTCAAGATAGTTAATTTGGGTTTTTGGTTTGGTTTGTTTTGTTTTACGGCATATCAACCTCAGTGGGTCATTTAATGCCGATAAAGTTTTGAAATAAATCAATTCTTAATGGATAATACAATTTTTTTATAAATACATTTTTCTATTTAACCCATAGATGGGACCCTAACAGGTACTACCACTCCAGTTAATTTGGGGAAATCAAGGTTAGGAGTGAATTTGGGGGCCTTATCCACATAAGCAAGGTCAAAAAAAAGGTTTCGGTCCTTGCCGCCACTGTTGTGAGATCAAAGTTTTCTTCAGTTAACTGTATATTATACTAGAAGCGACTACCCACCATTGCTTGAATAGAAGAGGAGCCCCCCCACCCCCCCAAAAAAATAACTGGTTTGTTTACTTTTGAGATTCACAAATGCTGGACATTTGTAAGTAGAATTTCAATGCTATTTCTATGTATATTCTAATTTTTAAATATCTTCAAATACAAATCAAATCTTCATAATTTTAGCACAAAATGCAAGAACCGGTGATATTTAATGTGTATATATATTTACTTTTTCTTAATTATGTATGATTTTTTACCTAGACTCATATTGTTTTTTTTGTTTTTTTTCTCAATCTGATCTGGCCTTCTTAATTATGGGTTCCCATATTGTATTCATTTCTATGCTAGGTCTACTTAACAGCCCAGTACAGCCTATCATATGTGCTGATTCTTTGAGGCGTCTCAGCTATGGTTAGCGGAATGAGAACAGGATACCCCCGTGGACTAAATAAAGGGTTAGGTTCAAAGTTCCGTGATGGCTCACGAATACGACAAGAAAGTTCCTGAGTTTGAAAAAGAAGATTCCCAAGTCCGACAAGAAATACCTGAAGAAGGCCGGAGGGCATATCGGCCGAAACGTTGTACAAGTAACAATGAAGATGGGGACAATAGTCCGAATAACGCAGATATTACTTATATTTACTTTGTTGTTAATTATTTTTATTTTTTGTAGTTTTCAGTCTAGGAAAATGAAAAATCAGAATTCAAACCCAACTTTACACTGCTTAAAATTGATCTTGTGGAACATCCTGTCTGTGGTGGAGGGGTTAGGTAAATATATATTATACATACACACACACATCACTCATTTTCTGGTTTTATATATGTCTAAACATATATTGTGAAAAAAATATATAATTATTCTTAAATATATTTTCAGATCTTTTTTTCTTTAGAATTATAGTTTAACTTTTGAAATTTGATAGCTACCCCACCCCCACCAAAAAAAAACACTTATTTTTGCATTTGAGATATTATATATATATATATATATATATATATATATATAAGATAAATCTAATGAGTCAGATGCTCTTCAGGGCTAATACCTTAGCCCTGAAGAGCATCAAGCGAAACTAATAGTAGGTTCGTCTGACTCATTAGATTTATCTTTATTATTTGCTCTACTTAGGTATTGAGCATTTTTTACTTATTAGCTATTTTCCTGGCGGTTATATGAATATATATATATATCTTATATACATATAAATTGTTTTTTTCTTTTGGCCAAATACTGTACCAATAGATTATTTTTTGTTGGTACGACTATCTTGGTCTTTTCTTTTTTTTCAAAAAGTTTTTTCTTCCCGGTTGATGTTTGGTAGTATAATTTTACAATCAAACTATTTGCTGGGTTTTTTCTCACCGCAAGGATTTACCAACACGCTTGGTATATTAAATATACCTATATATATATATGTATATATATATATTACACATACATAGTAGGTATAAACAAATTCAGACAGGATAACCTTTCTTTTTTCCTTCTTGAGTTGAAGTGAAAACTATTGATTGGTTCAAGATGACCTTTTCAAAAGTACATAATCATATTTATTTGAAAAAAATTAAGTAGACAGACTATATATATATATATATATATATATATATATATATGTCTTTTCTTTTTCACTTTTGATTTTCATTTTTCCACAACTTCATAAAAGTAAATTTCTGACATTTGCCCTCTGCCATATACATATATATATTAAAAAAAAAATTTTTTAAAAAGATAAAAAAAATGATTCAGATTACTCTCCCCTGAATGAAGCCAATCCGTGAAGCTATTGGTTAATTTGAAATCTTACTTTATCCAATCAGAATCAAGAGATCCATGTTATCCAATCAGAATCGAGAAAAGTAAAAACCAACTTGGAAAGAGTAAAAATTGATAAAATTAAACAAGTTCTTAAGACAAATATCACATTAGTGACTTTTGTTTTGCTGTAGGTGTGGCGCTCTCCCTCAGACGCTAAAAAAAACAATCTCCTTGATCGATTGCTGTCTGGCTGATACCGACTTTAGGCCACCCCCGACGACTTTATTTTTACAGCTAATACACTCTGATCTGAGATGGTAGGTGTGGCGCTCTCCCCCAGATGCTAAAAAAAACAATCTCCTTGATCGAGTGCTAGTGAAAAGGGGATAGACTCCCTCGATGTCTGGCTGATACCGACTTTAGGCCACCCCGACGACTTTATTTTTACAGCTAATACACTCTGATCTGAGATGGAATTGCCTTGGTGTTATGCAAGGAGAGTGCACAGATACTACGCTCTCATCAGTAGCGGGGTAAATGGAGGAACAGCAAAACTGATGAGAGCATAGTATACACACATATTCATACACACACATGCATATATATACACACACATTCATATATATATATATATATATATATATACATACATACATACACACACACACACATCCACATATATATATATATATACACACATACATTCATACACACACATGCACATATATATATACACACACATATATATATATATATACACACACACACACATATATATATATATACACACACACACATATATATACATATATACATATACACACAAATATATATCTATACATACACACATTATACACACACACACACAAATATATATATATACATACACACATTTATACACACACACACACACACACACACACAAATATATTTATACACACACACATTTATACACACACATATCTACATATATACATACACACATATAGATATACGCACACACAAAAATAACTGAAAATCCTGTTTACATCACCCAAGCAACCCTTATATAAGTAATACCAGGAAATGACCAAATAACTTGTATACTTGACATTTTTCTATTTATAGCAAAACTCACATTCAGTTCTTGTCATGAATGGTAGGATTATTTAAACCCAAATAAATACTTGTCTGTGAATTTGGTTATGTTGGCAACTTGAGAACACAGGAGCATTGGTCAACTGAAATCCTTTCAAATCACCTTGAGTCTAGAGAAGAAGTCTACCTAGTTGTTCTCTCCAAGTTTAATTGAGTAATACCTCATATTATCATAAAAACAAAATTTCTTATTACTCTCCTGGGTGACCTCTCTATTACTCTCATATATATATATAAAAAGTCGAGTAAAGTCGACAGGGCGGCCTAAAGTCGGTATCAGCCAGTCAGCGAGGGAGTCTATCCCCTTTTCAATAGCGCTAGACCAAGGAGATTGTTTTTTAGCATCTGAGGTGGAGCGCCACACCTACCATCAGCTCCTTACTTTACCGCACAGATCCCTGTGCTACTCATACGCTGAGTTGGCGAGGACCGGTATCAAACTAGGAACCTTGTGGTTTCTAGACGAACGCTCTACCGACTGAGCTAACCCGGCCCATATATATATATATATATATATATATAAAAGCTAAACATTAAATCCTTGTCTGTCATTTGATAATTGATTTCTTCTATTTAATTTCATGTGCAACATGAGTTTCTGTATCTTCTATTATATATATATATATATATATGTGTGTATGTATGTATGTATGTATGTATGTATGTGTGTGTGTGTGTGCGCGTGTGATATTATGAAAAATTGGAGAGAAAAACACAAATTCATAAATAAAGTAATGTTTATTTCGCCTACGCTGCAGGGTTTCCATCTGTTTCAACAGATCTTCATCAGGGCTTTCGTTAATTTGAAGAAAAATAAATGTATCACAGAAAATAAGTTTGTTTACATTTTTCAAATATCCACGGTAACCGTTTCAGCATCCATCTACGGTTTAAACATTCTACGGACGCTATGCGTTTCATTCAACAATTTTTTTTTTAAATAGACTGACCAACAAAACGAACAAGTCTCGCAGATTTCTTATTTTCTATGATATATCTATTTTTTTCTCAAACTAATGAAAGCCCTGATGAAGATCTATTGAAACAGATCGAAACACTGCAGTGTAGGCGAAATAAACATTACTTTATTTATGAACTTGTGTTTTTTTTTTCCCAATATCACACACATATATATATATATATATATATATATATATAATAGAAGATACAGAAACTCATGAAACTTTATGAACTTGTGTTTTTCATTTTTCATAATATCACATACTGTCGGATTCACTTCCACTTTTTCTTCACATTTTATATATATATTTATTCCCTGAAGAATTGCTCCGGCAAGAAACTGCAGTTGGAATTTTATAACATTCGCTTTTTAAAAAAATGTATATTTAGCTCTTTTTATTGAATCACTTTTTAACTCGATTTTATTAACCCAGAAGTAAATTTATTTGCTTCATGGATTGTCAAAAATACGTATTATATATATATATATATATATATATATATATATATATAAATAAAATCAGAACTTTTTAAACATCAACTAAATTTTCAAATATCAATAAATCATCTTAACTCTTATGTAGTTATATATATATATATATATATATATATAGTTTTTAGGGGAATGTGTGATAATAAGCCTTACCAACCCAGCAGTGCATAAAGTTAAATTCAGTTTTCATTGAATCAACTCAGTAAACAGAATCAACAAATAAAAGTAATACCATTCATTCTAATATCTATAAAAAAGGCATGAATCCAAATTTCCCTGTGTGCTAACCTTTTGCTAAGCAGCTGTGTCTTAACCCCTTCCACTGGTAAACATACGATAAGTACAAGTGAGCGAGGACAATGCTGTGCATCTCTCCCACACTATCATCTTATACACATCCAAGACTCCACCCACAGAAAATAAGAATTGATATATTTGGAAATTATTAAATAGATATCAAGGGTTAACACATGCAACCTCAAACAGCAGTACAAGCCTAGCTGAAATCAATGACTAAGCTTAGTATAGTTTAGCACAAGGCCAGCAGCATGGAGCACCCAGTGAGAATTCAAGTCACGGTTATTTCCTATAAGTCTAACATGATCAAAGGGGAACCACTCTTGACTGATAAATTATTTATTTTCCCATTAAACTAACCCTAAACCAGTCTTCTTTTTTCCTAGTAGATCAATAAATAAATAAATAAATAAATAAGTTATCAGTCAAGAATGGTTCCCCTTTGTTTTTGTTAGACTTATAGGAAATTACCCAAATCACTAATATAGTCTACTAGGTTGGCACTAACGTATATACACATACAAGTCTAACTGGAGGTTTAAGCTTACAGCAGCCATTTAAAGTACTAATATCTATTCTAATGAAAAGAATCTATACTTTTAGTCTGCTCATTTGTATGTAATAAATTATACTTTCCAACCTTAGATCAGAGTGTAGTATCTGTTTGGTTGGTTTGGTTTGGTTTGTTTTACGGCATATCAACCTCAGTGGGTCATTTAATGCCGATAAAGTTTTGAAATAAATAAATTCTTAAGGGATAATACAATTTTTTTTATAAATACATTTTTCTATTTAACCCATAGATGGGACCCTAACAGGTACTACCACTCCGGGTCAGAGTGGACCAGGGAGCAATGGTGATGAATGGGGTGCTCCACATTCCCCAAACCTCCAAAACTGGAACCTCACCATCAGATAGAGTTTAACGTCATTCCCAGGACATGTAGACCCGCAGCCACCGCCTTCTAACACCCATATGATAAAAAGGGGTTGGGGCTTGCCATAAGGCAATAGGGTAGTATCTGTGCAATTCTTTTTAAGTTGGAATCAGGTACACTGTCTGAGTGAGAATTTATTCTACTATTCTACTTGTTTATATATATTTACCAACCCCTCCGCACGAGCAGGATGCAACACATGGTCAATTTCTGGTTATTTCCTAGTTGAGTAACATGAGTGACCCAGAAAAAAACAGAACCCAAATTATTTATTTATTTTCCCATTAAACTAACCCTAAATCCCAACCCCAACCCTTGTTGGACTTAAACTTTTTAAAGAATTTAAAATTAACAGTTTTATTACAAAATTTGTTGGTTCTGTTTTTCTGGGTCACCCTGTAATATTATGTTACTCAACTAGGGGTGGGGTTAGGGTTAGTTTAATGGGAAAAGAAATAATTTGTTTTTTAATTTTTTCTGGGTCACCCTGTAATATTATGTTACTCAACTAGGGGGTGGGGTTAGGGTTAGTTTAATGGGAAAAGAAATAATTTGGTTTTTATTTTTTCTGGGTCACCTTGTAATATCATGTTACTCAACTAGGAAATAACCCAATTTCTTAACTGGAGGTTTGAATTCAGAGTTTTCCTTCTACTAAACTGGTTTCCTAGCTAAGGTTAAAGAGCCCAGTCTGTCCTACTATTTACCCATAGCTATTAGTGTATTAAGTGTAATTTGGGGTTTTTGTTGTTTATTTTTTTAAGCAATACGTAATTAAAAACAACCTTAATCCTCTAAAACCGTAACCCAATTCGCAAATTGTTAATTCACAGACTGTAGTTAAACTGTCATTGGGTACCACCAAAAAACTTTCCGTTTTAATTTCCGACCTAAATCAGAAGTCAGCAGATTCTGGTTTATAAGATAGCCCAGCCGTTGTAAAAAAAAGTTTTATAATTACTTTTCTATAGTTACCTTTCTGGCAAAAGATGTTATGTACATAAATAGTGCAGAATGAAGACATAAGCTAAATGTTGGGGCCTAAAAATATTTCAGAAATGGGAAGGGGGGATTCCGGTACAATTTTTTAAAAAGGGTCACATAGCTTTATGTAGTTTAGACCTTAAAATTGCTATAAACGACACAATACCTCATCCAAATAATACCCTGGATCCCTGAGAAAGGCACCACACTAAATTTTCAAATATTAATAAATATGGGCCGGGTTAGCTCAGTCGGTAGAGCGTTCGGCTAGAAACCACAAGGTTCCTAGTTCCATACCGGTCCTCGCCAACTCAGCGTATGAGTAGCACAGGGATCTGTGCGGTAAAGTAAGGAGTTGATGGTAGGTGTGGCGTTCCACCTCAGATGCTAAAACAATCTCCTTGGTCTAGCGCTATTGAAAAGGGGATAGACTCCCTCGCTGACTGGCTGATACCGACTTTAGGCCGCCCCGTCGACTTTACTTTTTATATATATATATATATATATATATATATATAGTTTTTAGGTGAATGTGTGATAATAAGCCTTACCAACCCAGCAGTGCTTAAAGTTAAAATCAGTTTTCATTGAATCAACTCAGTAAACAGAATCAACAAATAAAAGTACTATTATTCATTCTAATATCTATAAGAAAAGGCATGAATCCAAATTTCCCTGTGTGCTAACCTTCTGCAAAGGATTTCAGGGAGACATAGATATAGCAGTAATCCATATCTATTTTAAAATAAATACAAATAGTAGAATGTCCTGGGTATGACGTTAAGCTATCTGATGGTGAGGTTCCAGTTTTGGAGGTTTGGGGAATGTGGAGCACCCCTTCATCACCATTGCTCCCTGGTCCACTCTGGCCCGGAGTGGTAGTACCTGTTAGGGTCCCATCTATGGGTTAAATAGAAAAATGTATATTTATAAAAAAATTGTATTATCCATTAAGAATTGATTTATTTCAAAACTTTATCCGCATTAAATGACCCAGTGAGGTTGATATGCCGTAAAACAAAACAAACCAAACCAAACAAATAGTAGAATCTTTTTTTATTCTAATAAAAGGTCACCAAAATAAATAACAAGTCTGAAGAGAGGGAGCCATCAACAAAAAGGTTGAGAAACATTGAACAAGATCATTAGAATTAATCAAAAGCTGGTATGATGCATAGCAGTACTACCTTCGGCATGTGTCTGTGGCTTCCAATCCAGGGATTCAAATTAACGATGAGATCCCAGGGTGCCATCCATTCCCAGACAACACCTGCCCCCTTGATTTAAAGGGGCAGGGCTGGGTTTATTGCCCAGTGCCTGAAGCCCCTTGAGGTGGATATGCCGAGGGGATCCACGCATGTTTTTGTGCCTGCCATCCCATGAGCTTCAGTTTATGGGTTGGGCCTTTGGGTTATTTCCTATAACTCCAACATAAACAAAGGGGAACCACTCTTGACTGGTAAATTATTTATTTATTTATTGATCTACTAGGAAAAAAGAAGACGGGGTTAGGGTTAGTTTAATGGGAAAATAAATAAATAATTTATCAGTCAAGAGTGCTTCCCCTTTGTTTATGTTGGACTTATAGGAAATAACCAACCTTTGTGTCTGACCGGCATAAATGGAATGCACAGAAAATAACCAGTACTGTCGTTACTTAGAGAGGAGATGGGCGCCGCCAATTAATTTCCTAGAGATGCATCTAACAATATGTCTCAATAAGGATTGATCATTGGATTGCTACATCTAAGCTGGATCCCTAGATTGTGGATCCAACCCCACAACTGGTATACAGTAACCTAGTACTACTTGTGTCTCCATGTTACTACTTGGAGAAGAAATGGGCGTCTCTAAGTGCCCTATGCCTAGTGATGGCACCCCTTGCATTAACAACCACCCACCTACCACCTACGGCGAGTTAAAACTGACGAATCAGGGGGGGGGGCTAATTAAAGGTTTGGTTGGTTGGGTTTTACGGCATGTCAACCCCTTGGGTCATTTTATGCCGAATACTTCTATTGGTAATAGTTTTGAAATAATTTCATTTTTAATGGATAATACAATTTTGTTTATAAACTCATGTTTTCTATTTAACCCATAGATGAGACCTTAACAGGTATTACCACTCCGGGTCAGAGTGGACCAGGGAGCAATGGTGATGAAGGGGTGCTCTACATTCCCCAAACCTCCGGAACTGGAACCTCACCATCAGATAGAGTTTAATGTCATTCCCAGGACATGTAGACCCGCAGCCACCGCCTTCTAGCACCCATAAAAAGGGCTGGGGATTGCCATAAGGGCAATAGGGTTTGGGCAATCATATAGGTGCTAGGGCTTGACGTGACCAGCCGATAGTAATTAAATATCCCTAACAAAAAGGCTTTAAAATAAACCTGAAAGAGATTCCTTTAAACTTGGTAAAATTTAGAATTATCCAAGTACCAATAATTTAATATGTAAAAAGTTTTTGAAAACTGCGACAGCAAATGTAGAAAGATAGATAGTCTGATTGATTGATTGATTGATTGATTTCAATGGCATGTCAACTCGGCTGGGTTATTTTATGCTTAGAGGTTAGAAAATTGCGTACGTTTATGCTTACATTTTTTGTATAGTTCAAGAAATTGTTTGGTTTTTTTTTCTTTGATTGTTTTGTTTTTTGTTGGGTTTTTTTTGTACATGGTAATATGATATCAGGTATTCCTATCTAATTCAAATAATTTGCAAACAGATCTATTTGGCCCATAGATGAGACCCTAACAGGTACTACCACCCCGGGTCAGAGTAAACCGTGGGTAATGGCAATGAATGGGTACTCTACAGTCTGCACTCCCCAAAGTTCCAAAATTGGAGCCTCACCGCTAGATATAGTTTAGTGTCATACCCAGAATACCCCCTTTTGGGTGGGAAAGTCTTATCTCTCTGCAGGGGATAAAGTTTGCATATTCTAAGCCCCGTCGACAGGACCAAAGTAGGGAGAGAACATAAGTTGGTTAATTTAGTTCAATGTAAAAAAATTTTAAGAGAAAAAAAATGATTGAACCTTACAAATCAGTCTGAAAAAGACCGACAGACCTTCAGTTATCTGACTTACTACTGAGCCACACCAGGAAGTTAATCATTCAAAAGAAGAGAGAGAGAGAAAAAATGATTAAAAAATGTTCATCTCGATATATTTTTTAAAAGAAAGAAAACCCGCATTATCTTGAATTGTTAAAAAAAAATTTGATTTACTTTTAATAATTTTTTTTTTTTAAATCACAGCACTTTAAGAATTTTTTTTTATTTGTTAAATTGTATTAAAAGCTAAAACATACTAATTTTCTTAAGAATTATAGACTTAATTTTACAAGAAATTACTTTTGTTTTCATATCAATTGTTTGGTTTTAATGTCAATGCCATTAAAATAACCATCTAGGGTTATTTGATGCCTAGAGGTTAGAGAATAGCATTCATATTTTCATTTTTTGTGTTTTTTTAAAGATTTTTTTTTATAGCACACTGTCCTATCAAATACGAATAATTTCTAAACAGGTCTATTTAACCCAGAGACGGGACTCTAACAGGTACAACCACTCCAGATCAGGGTGGGCCTGGGAGTAATAGCAAGAAAGGGGTACTCCACATTCCCTAAATCTCAAGAACCGGTACCTCACTATTAGATACAGCTTGGTGTCATACCCATTTTTTTTTTTTTTTTTTTTTCGAGTAGATCTTACCCTCTGAAAGGGATAGTCAGATTCTAAGCCCCGTCGGCAGGCCTAACCGTATCATTAAGGTTGAAATATTTCTAAACTGAACTTAAAGATTCAAAAATCTTACGTTCACTTTTTTTTTCAATCTGAGTTAAAAAAAAAAAAAAAATTTTTTAAGATTTAAAAAAAAAAAAAAAAAACAAACGCTTTGTACATTATTATTTAAAATATTCACTCCACAAAGACGACAAATGTAACGCGTTTTTTGTTGTTTTTCATTGCTGGGGTAACCACACGACTCAAGGTCGTGTGATGGGTCATCTAGAAATTGTCCCGTACCCTTGGCTATTGCCAATTTCCTGATTCTAGCCCTCCTTAGTGCCATCGGGAGGTACTGCGCGGAGAAACAGATCCCCGGGCACCAGGCTTCAGTTATAATTATTATTGGCATCCAGCCCCGACGGGCCGGGAAACAGCTACACTTGAATAGCCAAGAAGGAAGATGTACAGTCAGGATGTCCATCTAGCCAGGAAAGTAGTGCATACTGCCTCTGTCCTATAATAATAGTTATTTTCGTGTATAAAATTTATATACGCAAGTATAACTAACGGGGCATATGTAAATAAATTCATGTTTGAAGAAAACAGGCTAAAATTTATCTATTTATTTATTTATTATCAATCACTTTCATAAACGTGATGTGGGGGTTGGTTTAATCATTCCTTTTATATCATGCCATAGCTATCCCTAGCTAAAGAGACCCAATCAAGTTAAAAAAGCTTGATGGTCAGACCGTAACCATTTCCATTACTGATACACTCTGCCCCACCCCCCTTTAAACACAAAACCGTATGTAGATATTTACTGGACTTAGCTTAGTTGTGACACAAGCCCGGAAGAATGGGACACCCAGTGAGAATCGAACTCATAATTGTCTGCTAATCCAGCCTGCTAAACCATTACACAACGTGAGGTGACCATCGATGTATTTTACGATAAATCTTGTTTTAAAAAAAAAATAATCATACCTTTAGGTTTTTTTTTTATGTCACTGCAATCCTTAGCTAAAGAGACCCAATCAAGGACTTGACTGTCAGACTTCACTATTTTCCTTATTAATGCTCTCTGTTCTATTTAGATATTTACTCGACTGGAAGTATGGGGGCACCCAGTGAGAATCGAAATCACTAAAAATGGTATGCTAATCCGGTTAGCTAACCATTACACCACGTGAGGTGCCTAACCGTGTATTTAACGGTATATCTTGTTTTCAGAAACAATTTATTACAATAATACAGTCAGAGAAAAAGTTCCACAGCTATGGAGTCCCACCCGTATCTGAGTAATAGAAGAGTGTCTTATCTGACCGACATACACTGGAAATCGAACCGTATTAGTTTCAGTGTGTATGCGTGTGCGTTATGTTCTCGAACCTTACAAGATGCTAAAATCGACTAGGTTGTTTTTTTTTGTTTGTTTGTTTTTTTTCTTGAGAACTTATCAAAAAAAAAAAAAAAAAATTAGATTTATATATATAAGCACAAAAAATATATGATATATATTGTCTTATGAAAATTGTTTTAAAAAGTTAATTTTTCCAAAAAGGTTAAAAAAAAAAAAAAAAAAGTTTCATTAAATGTCAAAAATAGGAACAAAACATCTCGAAAGCTTTTTTTTTTTTTTTTTTTTTTTTTTTTAAAAAAAACATTCACAAGATTAAATAAAACACGAAGAATCTAGTTTGAAACAACAAAAGAAATGCAATCGAAAAAAATTGAAATGATTAAAATCAGAATATTAAGTACAAAATCGACAAAAAGTTGTTTTTTTTTAATCTGTAATAATTATTTCTTAAAAAAAAAATCTTTAAAAACTAAAAATCTCAAACATATTTTGTTTAATCAAGTTTGGTACAAAGAAGGTATATTTGGACCCCACGCGTATTGTAATTGTTAGGCAGGCTAGACTAACAAACTATTATAAGTGAGTTCGAGTCTCACCGGGTGCCCCAAAACCCGGCCTTGTGTCACAACTAAGCACATATTAGAAGTTAAGCAAATAATTACAAAGAAATTGCTACGTTAAAAGTGTTCAGCACATTGCCAACAACAAAAGTGCAATACGCCAGGTTTCGTTTGAAAAAAAGAAGAAAAAAAGGTCAAACTGATCTTAAATGTAATGTCCTAGAAACTAGACGAATATTTCTTCTTCTTCCTTTCTTGTGAAAGAGAATGGTAACTAAAAGAACAGACGGAAGAATTAAGTATCGTTCCATACCATAACACTTTTTTTCTTCTTTCTTTATACTACAGCGCACCTTGACTTAAATAAGACTTCTGGATTGGGTTCATTTTATTTATTTATTTATTTCTACCTAGATTAACTAATCCCGAGATTCAGGTTAATCAACTTTAGAGTAGGTGAATCTAGCTATAATTTTGCCGTCAATTAGTTTGTTCTTTTCTTTCTTTCTTTTAATTATTATTTAGATTGCACTTTTCCGATAAGGGCCTCTTGGTCACCTTTTTTCCTTCTTTTTTAAAATTCTTTTTTAAGTTAACAAACAATAGAAGAAAAAAACCAAAGAAAAAAGAAACCTATGAAATGAATGTCTGTTGTTTTGTTTTTTTGTTTTTTCATACCCATCCACCACCCAATCGCAGACAGAAAAAGCGATGATAATATTCACCTCACAGATTTAAGGAAAAAAAAAAACTCCAGACAGAAATAATTAAAAAAAAAAAAATGAAAATGTCCAATTTTCACCAAAACCGAAAATTCTTTCTTCTTTCCACGGAGACTGTCCAAGCTTGAATTATTTTTTAAAAGAAAAGAAAAGAAAGAAAAAAAACACGTTCCGACAAGCTAAAAAAAAATCGATTAAAATAAAAATTAAGAGGAATAAATTTTAAAAAATAAAGTTGAAAGAAACTTTCATCCCCCCCCCCCAACATGACCCTAAAATCGATGTCATTAATTTCTCTTTCTTTTTCTTTGACTGTCTGCAGTCGTTGGATTTCTTTAAAAAGACCCCAGACAAGAAGAATCTTACAAATATTGCTTAAAAATGTGTAAAAATCGGTCACTACGAACACAAGAAGAAAATGGAACTAAAAGAAGAAAAAGAAATACACATTACAACAAAGAAAGAGAAAAGGAAGCGAGGAAAATGGCCTTTTTTACACCTTATTATTATTATTATTATTTTCATACCGACAGATTTCCTTGTTGTAGCTAGAGTCTTGTCAATTTGCAGCCACCGTCCTTTTTGGTTTTTCAAATAGGGCATTTTTCGTTCATTCCACATACAAAATGTATTATTAATCTCTTCTCTTTATAATTTACTTTACAACCCATCCGTCGTACAGATCATCCGGGTAGAGGTTAGGTAAGAACTGAGTGGATGTTGCGGGTGGGCAAATACCCACACAAAAAGAGGAACAACGAACTATTCAACAGATTTGTGATGTAAGATGAGAAAAAAAAAAGAGAATATAAAAAAATAAATTCCTTGCATACACTCAAGTCTTTTTTTAACTATTTTTATTCTTCATCGTTTTTTCCTTCTTTTTTTCTTTCCTTTCTCTCACTTTTTTATTTTATTTTTTTTTTTGTGATTAAACTTCCTGGGGAAAAAAAACTAACCCTTTTTTTCTTTTAATTTCTGAAAGGTCCAAAAATACGCATTTTTTAAAGTAAAAAAAAAAAAAGTAAAAAGTTTTTTTATATAAATCTCTGTGTTTTTAAAATATTTCCTTAAATACTGACCACTCAGAGGACCCCCCCCCGCAAAAAAGAAAGATATAAATAAATCATTTATATGTTTAATTGTTCAGTCTATATATATATATATATATATATATATATATATATATATATATATATATATATATTAAATGAACTTCCTTTCTAACACAAACAAGGTTACATATAGGTGCAAGCAATGATGACCCAACATTAGAAAAAACATTTTTTAAATCATTGGGTTAGCCTACTTAAAAAAGAAAAACAGGGAAATGACCTAAAATCAAATCAAACACGGTTATTCACAATATCTCAACATCAAACAGAAATTTAAAAAGTAAAGGAAAGTTTTCTAAAAGAAGAAAAAATAAGTTTCAAGAAAAAGGCCATAATAAAACAACGCAAAATTTCCAAAAATATAAAAAATATCTAAAGAGGTCATTTGAAAATATGACAAGAACAGTTCACTTCACTCAATCAAAAAATTAAAACAAAACAAAAACAAAGTTTTAACTCTCTTTTTTTTTTAATTTCCCAATATATCTTTAATTATTGAATGTTTTTTGTTGTTTCATATTTAAAAAGAAAAAGAAAAGAACGAGGTCCGAATTTTTAAAATTGCCAAATCTTTTATACAAGAAGCGAACTTTTTTTTATCTTCATGCTAATTTAGTTCAGACTTACACCCATGTGCTTAAAATCACAACTGTCCTCAATGCAAAAAGAAAAGTAGGCTAACATATTTTTCTTTACGTAAAAAGCTCTCTCCCAAGAGTCTAGAAATGTTACAGTCGATTAAAACTAGGTCTCTTTTCTTCTTTGTAAACGAAGGGGGTGAAAATGTTTAAAAACAAATAAATAAAATACAGGTTATCTTTTTTGTTTTGTTTTTTAATTTGAAAATGAAAAAAAAAAAAAGAAATAAAAAGGCGGGTTTTGAAAACAGTTATTTTGATTAAATTGCCAGAAGTGGACAAAAGAAAGAAAAAGAAGTGACAAGTGAAGAAGCTACGTAAGAGATTTTTAAGTATCGACCTTGTCTTTACATTAGATTTTCTTCTTTTTTCTGATTTACTACTAAGTGGACAAAGGTATAAAAGAAACAGTCACTAACTAGCAACAAACTATTGCGTACTATTTATTAACATTTATGTTACGTGGCCCAGGACAACGACCAAGCAGAGACTGCACACACACACACACATACACCCAAACATATATATAATATATATATATATATATAAATAGATTGATATAGATATTGATAAATATATAGATAGACAGACAGATCTATAGTTTTGATGTTTGAAGGCACCGACTTTCATCTCTATCAATTTTTAGACAACCGGGAGATCTCATTGTCTGGGTGAAGTCAAAACAGTTCGACTTACATCAGACAAAAAAAAAAGTAGTTTACTGAGATGAATAACTTGTTTAACCTAAAAATAAAGTATTATTATTAATCATATGAATAAAATTTCAAAAAAATAAATATTTCAGAGTAGGTTTTAATTATTAAAACTTCTAAGTTATGTGACGTTTTCTTTCTTTCTTTCTTTTAAGTACCCGTTACACAAAAGAGGACAAATAACAACGAAGAAAGAAAGAAGTTGTGTCATATTTTAGACAAGATTATTACCTATCCAAAATACTATAGTCAGTGGGCGGTTACTGAATATTGTTTTTTAAAAAATAAAAATAAGATACCCGGTATATCTAGTATTCTTTTTATCTTTTTTTTCTTCTTTGAGAAAAAGGAACTAACTTTTTTTTATTGAAAAAAAAAAAAAAAAGAAAAGAAAGATGTCATTTTTAAAGTGTGAAGCAAAGTCTTTATTTTTTGTGTCCGGAATTTTTTTTCTAAATTAAAATTAATTCGTCTACAAAATGTCAAAAAAATAAAGATGGAATAAATAAATAAGCTATGAAATCTTTCGCCCACCCGACTTATTCGTGCAATGAAAGCATGGAAGTCTTTCAAAAGCTTTTCACAAACTCAGGGCACGTGGTGGGCTACTTAGTACATGCTAGTTTTAAACGGAATTGTCGATTATTGAAAAATGTCTTTTTCCACAGCGAAAACTCTTCAAAGTTACATCATCAAGACCCGACCCGCTATTCTAGACGTTTTGCATAGTACCCAACCCTATAAAACTACCCCCAAATTAAGGGATTTGCTGTCATCTCCACCTTGATCGTTATTACGAGGTAGTTTTGCTCTGACCTACTTGCAAACAAATAGATGACCCGTAAGAAAAAAAAAAGCGTAAAAATGTAGACAGACTTTTTTTTTTCTAGTGCGAAGTTTTTAAGTAGTAAATATCTTTTATCTTTTTATCTTTTTTCTTTATTTACGTTCTTTTATCTTTTTCCTTTTTTTCTTTTCTATCATTTTTATTTGTATTTATTTATATTTTACCGGCAACTACGACCTGATAAAAAAAAAAGAAAAAAAAATCCGTCTGGGTTGTTTTAAGTAATGAAAAAATGCAAGTTATTTTTTTAAAGTTTGTTTTATTGTTTTATTTTAGTTAATTTCATCTTTTCCTTTAATTATTCTTATTATCTAATTTTTCATAGATGAGAAAAATAATTGTTTAGTGGTTTTCAGAAAGTGATCGGACTAGCTGACCTAATTTGAAAAAAAGAAAAAGAAAAAATAGCCTAACACATCAGTGATGTCTGCAATAAATTATATCACACTTCACACACGCGTCGTCACACACACACACACATATAGATCATATATACACACAGGAACACACACATACAGACAGTGCGACAAAAATCACACACATAAACAAACAACTAGACTACAGACATAGTGATCAGAGTACATTATGTTACACACACACACACACTTTAAAAAGCGGGTTACGACATACATAAATAAAATCAAGTACACGTAGTATGGGGTATAATTGCAGAACACCCGTACAAAACAAACATTGTTTTAAAACAAATAAACACGCACTAGTAATAACGTGTGTAATGTACACGGTGTACTCCTTCACAAGAATTTTTTTTTACGTAAACCAGCGGAAAAAGTGACTATACACTTATGTGTATACGTTTATTACGCAAGTTCATAATATGCGGAAAAAAGCACACACACATATGTGATATCAATTTGTGATTTACTTAAAAACTCTAAAGAAATACACCGTGACACATTTTTAGACAACATTTACTATATGTACACATTTATACACACAGAACATTACACAGACATATATATGTTTGAAATAATGTGTAATAACATAGTTCACACACGCTCGGTACATACTACACACAGAGATGGTAGAAAAAAGCACGCACCGACTATGTGGGTAAACCCACGTTTTTCGACGAAAATAAAAACAAGAAAGCAAGATGCTACCCAAAGAAAACGAAAATATTTTTATATGTGAATGTGGGAATATTTTAAGGCCAAAAACACATGCGTTTTAAAAGTTAGGTTCAGAAAAAAATAATGGGGTAAAATTTTTTTAAAAGAAAGGGCTTTTTTTTTTATTTAAAAATAAAATTAGAATAACTAGAGTTGTTGTTTTTTTTTTCCTGAAAGGTCCGAAAAAAATGAAAGTAAACTAAAACAGGTACATGTTTTTAGGACGAAGTCAACTGTCTGGGTTTTTAAAAAAAAGTTTGGTCTATCAAGGTTTGACATGTATGTATAAACATATATAGATATATGTATATAGATATGTATATATATATATATACACACACACAAGTAAGGGTATATATACGTGTGTGTATATATATAGTTATATATATACATATATATACATGTGTGTATATAGTTATATATATATATATATATATATATATGTATGTTTGTATGTATACATATATATGTCTGTGTGTGTGTGTGTGTGTGTGTGTGGAATGTGTGTGTGAGTGTGGATGGGTGAATGGAAGTGTATATATACATTACAGCTATATGCGTGTGTATCTTCATATATAAATCTAAAAAAGTACTTACCATCTGTGTTGTCTTGATAGGTCTTAATATGTGACCGATTTCCATCCATTATTATAGACTGACCCAGTTTGCTTGCTACACGTTCCCACAATGCCCAACAACATGGCAGCAGCCACTTGAGCAGCTGCTTGTTGCTTCCGTATTACTTGCAAACGCCAATTCACGCACGATGCCCGCCTACCTCCATCCCCTTTCTTCCTCCCACTTCCTCGTTCGATCCACACCTTCTCTTTCTCAAAACCTTCCTCTCGGCACAGCAACCCCTCCTTCAGTCAACCTCACTCCTACCCTCCACGACGCGCAACCACTAACACTACTACTACTATTACTATCATTTATCACTACTGCTGCTACGAAATCTATTAATACTACTACCAATCTGGGGTAACTATAACGGCTCATTCGATAAAGACATCGATCTCTTTTCTTTTTTTTAACCCCTGCAAATAAGTCTATTCCCTAAACGGACCAGACACTCGCAGAGCAATTCTTCC
>CM042165.1:14417539-14477539 GCA_023376005.1 Doryteuthis pealeii | reverse complement strand
GTCCTGGAGACCCGAGGAGACTTGCTGTCACTCAGACTCCAGTGAAAGACCATCAGCTAATGCTGATGTGAAAACTCAAAAGGAGTAAAGGATAATAATAATAATAATAATAATAATAATAATAATAATAATAATAATAATAATAATTGTAGTAGTAGTAGTAGTAGTAGTTATATAATAATAAGAATTAAAATGAGCTAGTATGCATTTTCATTTTATTAAAGGTTGTAAAGTACTTTTAGTTGTTAAGTAACCAAATACAATGTGGTGGTGGTGGTGGTGGTTGGTGTAGTTGTGGCAATGATGATGTTGATGGTGATGATTGAAATGAGCTTGTTTGCATTGCACAAATATCTTATGCAAGATAGTAAGTACTTTACTTAGTTAAAAGTACAAAATCCTACGTTTACTCTAATAATATAATAATAATAATAATATAATAATAAATAATAATAATAATAATAATATAATAATAATAATGTATGTATTTACATACGCAATGTTTAACTTATGGAGATAAAGTACTTTTTAGTTGCAAGTACAATGTCTAATAATAATAATAATAATAATAATAATAATAATAATAATTAATACTATACTAACAACTGATACTAGCTCACAGTAAAGCACTACACATAGTCTACTTAAAAGATAGTAAGTACTTTATTTGTTGCAAGTAGTCTGAATACAATGTCTAATAATAATAATAATAATAATAATAATAATAATAATAATAATAATAATGGTGGTGGTGGCTTGAGACTAAATAAATACAATTGATGAGAGACGATTGTCTTATCTTTTCTTAGAGAGTCCACCTTCCTCTTTTGCCGTCTGAGATGAGAGAGAGAGAGAGAGAATCAGACGCTTATTATTCTATAAGGAAATAATGCGACTTAAAAGTTATACACTTCTCTTTTCTTGCGTTGTTGTAGTAGTGCAATAAAGATACTAATTGCCACCGACAAGGGGGAAAGGAAATAAAAATAAGCTAAAGAAAGAAAGAAAGAAAGAAAGAAAGAAAGAAGAAGTGTGAAAAGATGAAGATGAAAGAGGAGAATGATAACACAGAGAGAGAGAAAGAGAGAGAAAGAGAGAGAGAAAGAGAGGGAGAGAGAAAGAGGGAGACAAAATGTCATTGACTGTGTCTGGCGGTTCCTTCCCCAACCCTCTCTGTCTCTGTCTGTCTGCCCCCCCCTCTCTCTCTCTCTCTCTCTCTCTCTCTCTCTCTCTCTCTCTCTCTCTCTCTCTCTTTCACCCTCGCCTGGTTTTATCACAGATAATCGAACAGAAAGTTTTACACCAGCTACATTGAGCCTAACTTTAGAGAACTGAGACTAAAATAACTGTCTAAAAACAGTCAATTTGTGTTTGACCGGACACAGAAATATTCTCACATCTCCCTTATTAACTTTAAGGTTTTGACTCACATTTTAGGAGGCACTCCCTTGGGCTATGTCTTTTTTCTTTTTCTTTTTTTTTATAACCTATTTTATCTTTTTTCTTAATTTGAGCTTATTTTTGTCTGAAATTTTGAGATGAGGCTCGATAATTTGTATTATTTTTCGGACTATTGTTCTCATCTTTATTGTTATATACACAATGCTTCGGTCGATGTGTCTTCTTCAGGTGTTTCTTGTCGAACTCGGGGACCTTCTCTTTGAACTCGGTAGCCTTCGTGTCGTAATCGGGAGCCCGGTCATGGTTAACGGAATGAGAACAGTCTGTCCCTGTGGATTGAATAAAGGGTTCGGTTCGAAGTTCCGCGAAGGCTCCCGATTACGACACGAAGGCTTCCGAATTCGAAAAGAAGGTTCCCGGGTTCAAAGAGAAGTTTGGGCTTCTTTATTTTAAAACTAGCTTAAAAGCCACCATATCGGGCCACAATTAAGCTAGTTCCTGCAGTGGGCGCTTCATGGCACTTTACGCATTTAGTACATATTAAATTCTATTTAAGTTGAATAATATTTTTCAAACAATTAATAGTTTTCATCAAAACAATAATATAAATTGGCTGTCTGGGACTCATTGCAAAGCTGCATGATAAACATTCGTCTTTTCCCATTCGGGGTCAGTACAAATAGTTTGTTTCTATTCCAAACCATAGACCGCCCTGTTGGCTGAGGCGTTAGAATGCACCGACTGCACCTCTGCAGAGGGGTAAGACTCCTCCAATAGGGCCACCAGTTGGTGGTGACGACCCGTGATGCTTAAGGATGGAACCCAATTGGATGAGCAGTTCATGACTTGCAATACTCCACTTTGGCCCTATCTTGGGCTAGACGGGCGGTCGGAGAGCCCCCCTCCGATCAATCGGCTGGTCACGTCAAGCCCTAGCACCTATATGATTTTCCCAACCCTATTGCCCTTATGGCAAGCCCCAACCCCTTTTTATCATATGGGTGCTAGAAGGCGGTGGCTGCGGGTCTACATGTCCTGGGAATGACGTTAAACTCTATCTGATGGTGAGGTTCCAGTTTTGGAGGTTTGGGGAATGTGGAGCATCCCTTCATCACCATTGCTCCCTGGTCCACTCTGACCCGGAGTGGTAGTACCTGTTAGGGTCCCATCTATGGGTTAAATAGAAAAACATGAGTTAATAAACAAAATTGTATTATCCATTAAGAATTGATTTATTTCAAAACTTTATCGGCATTAAATAACCCGCTGAGGTTGATATGCCGTAAAACAAAACAAAACAAACAAAACCAACCATAGAACAACCAGCATAGAGTTGGCCGTGAAAAAAGCAGGGTTCCGTCAAATTGTTAACAAAAATTATCGTCCCAAAAAAAAATCGTCGGAAAAAAAATCACGTAAAAATTAGTCGCAAACAATCGCAGTAATTAAAACTTGGGAATCCAAAATTTCAGGAACGCGGGTCCTGATTCAGCCAGAAATGTTTTTAATTTACTCACGGACTTGACCTGATTTCAAAATGGTATGATATGTTGGGCTACGGTTTCTAAGAGTAAAGTTGAAAATGTGACACTCTGACATTTGCATTTATTATTAGAGATAACAGTTATACTTGTGTAATGAACGACTTTTTAAGGCCAATTTTTTCACCACAAAAATAAGGATCGTTCTTTACACGAGATACGTTTTGTCGAAACTTATCTTATTTCTACGCCTAATCTTGCCGTAACTTCGATCCAAAGTGTCCTCGCATAGCGTATAATTAAACAAAGGCTATCAGTTAAGATAATAAAATGGCTAAACTTGCAAATCGGTCGGAAAATTAGGGTGACCCAGAAAAAACAGAACCCACAAATTTTGTAATAAAACTGTTGATTTTAACTAGAGGGGTTTAGGGTTAGGGTTAGGGTTGGGTTTAGAGTTAGTTTAATGGGAAAATAAATAAATAATTTGGGTTCTGTTTTTTCTTTGGTACCCTGTAATATGTTTTAATTTTCCGACCGATTTGCAAGTTTAGCCAATAAAGATTTTACTAGGTATGTCAGAAAAGTTCCAGGACTGGTGTCACAAAAAAATTATTTCAAATTCAAACTACAAACTATAAGCTATCCCCTTCAAAGTAACCCCTCTGGGGTCTAATGCACTTTCCCATCCTTCTCTGCCTCGCTTGCATGCACTCCTGGAAGGACCCTTTCGGGGTTCTTCCTAGCTATGTCGTCACGACCTTTTTGATGTGCACATCCTCAAAACGGATTCCCTTGACGACCCCCTTGAGTTTGGGGAAGAGGAAAAAATCACATGGAGCCAGGTTGGGCGAGTAGGGAGGTTGCTCCAGCATAGTGATGTTCTTCTGGGCCAGGAACTCTCGGATACTCAGGGCAGTGGCGGCAGGTGTGTTATCATGGTGAAACGCCCACGAGTTGTCCTGCCACATATCTCACTTCTTCTCGCGCCCTGAACGAAGCAAATGCCACAGTATCTCTTTGTAGACAACGTGGTTGATGGTTTGGTATGTGGCAAGAACTCGCAGTGGACGATGCCCTTTACATTGAAGAATGCGATCAACTTGGAACATTTCTGACATACCTCGTAGTTTACTATTTATAACACCTGTGCATATAATATTATAGGGACTGGCAAACGGAGCCTAAAATGCGTTTTTGACAAAATGACTTTAGCCCCCCCTACAGAAAATAATTTACCAAATATCAGGAAATTATCGGATTTTAATGAAATTTTCAGCGTTTATGTATCAATGAATGATCTTTATAATGCATTATTTATTTTATTTTAAAACTTTCTCATTTTTTTCAGGTCACTTAATTTTGACCCCCCCCCCCTTATGTTGGAGGCGTCAAATGTTTTGCAAGTTGATCATTTTCGATACTAATTACAGTATAAATAAAGAGATAAAAGACCGAAGTTATGAATAGAAACAAAAAAAAAATTTTTACGGTGGCTTTTCTATGAGAAAATAAGTACCAAAAATCGAAAAATAAAATGTAAAAAATAATAAATAATTAATTTTTGGAGATTTCTTTTTACTCATTTCGATAATTATTTAATTGGCTATTATTTTTATAAAAGAAAAAAATATACATCGATGTTTTTTCTGCTTAAAAAGGGAGGGGGTACATTTTCAATCGAGTTTTCTTTCAAAACTTATTACTTTTGGCGCCTAAATAAGGTTTGCATTAAGTAGATATTTATTTTTAGAATCTAAAAAATATAACATTTTAAACTTAACATCAGGATTTTCATATTTTAAATGAATTTTATATATTAATTTTTCATAGCAAAAATACTAAATTAAAGTTTTGAAATAAAATAACTGATGCATTATAAAATTCATTAATTGTTAAATCAATACTGAAAATTTCATTAAAATCGGATAATTACCTGATTTTTGGTAAATTATTTTGCAATCGCGAATGTTACGGCAAAATTGTAAACAAGCACTTAAAATCATGAAAACGAGGCTAAATGGCGGATCGAGTTCGAAATTGACCAAAACAAATGGTTTTAAATCTTTAACAATAAACTGCATATGTAATGATATTTTTCTTTTTAATGATGGTCAGTATGTTACTACTTATCGATTTAGACAAAGTTTGACCTTAAATAATAGATTTAATTATTCTTAATTCGCTTTTTAAACTCCTAGCAGACGAAATTATTGCTACTGACTATAATATTATACATATTATAGATAGTAAACATAGTTACAAAAAAACTTCAATATTTTCCAAGCCAACACGGTAAGCTACATCAAGGTCTAGACTGCATCTTTATTTACTGTATTGCTTTGATTGTGATCGTATTACAGTAGTTTAGAAAGTATAAATAAGTGTTTGAATGTTTTCTCTTTATGTCATTAGGCGTTGAAGAATTATTTTTGTAGGCTACCATAGCCAAAAGTTAGCGGCTGTTCATTACATGTAATCTATATCTTATCATAATGGAGATTCTGTGTGTGTCTGTCTGTAATTGAAATTACGTCACTGTTTACGTCACAATTGCGCAAGTCTATCAATGAGTAGGTATGTACAAAATACGGACATTTCATAAGTTCGTAACTTGTTAAAAATATTTTAAAACGTCAATAAAAAATGGAAAATGATCTTTTTACTGTTTTCTTTTACGTTTAATATAAAGAAAAATTTCAAGTTTATGTGTTAAAAAAAAGGAAGAAAAAAAAGAAAGAAAAACATGTTTCTGTTACATATATCGTACGTTTTTGCATTTTAAATAAATTTACGATAAATCCTTAATCTTTGTTGACGTAGTTATAGCATTTTAGTGCGAAAAATTAGAGCGACGTAATTTTCTATGGAGAATCATACATGTAATATTTTTTAGTCTGAAACAAAAACAAATTACTATTATTAACATTTGGTCGATGCCTTAGCATTTAACTCTTAATATTATTGGAAAAAAAAAAAGAACTGGGAAATTAAAATTAGAAGTAGAAGCAGTTGTTGCTACAAGCGTGAATATAATATTATGTCCACCTACAACCTCCCATTAAAAAAAAAAACATTTTTTTAATTGAAACATTATTTTCAATATTTTTAATAAAAACTATCAAATGAAACCTCATTATTTTTAGCTACATATTTTTGATACAATATTTTCTTTAATTAGATAAATACACATTTGCCTTGCAGTAAATGGAAGTATTTATTTTACATTTATAAATTTTTTTTAATCCTTAAAAAAAGTAGAGCAACTTGAACTTTTTAAACAGAACCCACAATTTTTGTAATAAAACTGTTAATTTTAACTAGAGGGGGTTAGGGTTAGGGTTAGGGTTGGGTTTAGAGTTAGTTTAATGGGAAAATAAATAAATAATTTGGGTTCTGTTTTTTCTGGGTACCCTGTAATATGTTTTAATTTTCCGACCGATTTGCAGTTTAGCCTATAAAGATTTTTACGAGGTATGTCAGAAAAGTTCCAGGACTGGTGTCACAAAAAAATTATTTCAAATTCAAACTACAAACTATAAGCTATCCCCTTTAAAGTAACCCCTCTGGAGTCTAATGCACTTTCCCATCCTTCTCTGCCTCGCTTGCATGCACTCCTGGAAGGACCCTTTCGGGGTTCTTCCTAGCTATGTCGTCACGACCTTTTTGATGTGCACATCCTCAAAACGGATTCCCTTGACGACCCCATGAGAAGACGATTGTCTTTATCTTTTCTTAGAGAGTCCACCTTCCTCTTTTGCCGTCTGAGAGGAGAGAGAGAGAGAGAGAGAGAATCAGACGCTTATTATTCTATAAGGAAATAATGCGACTTAAAAGTTATACACTTCTCTCTTCTTGCGTTGTTGTAGTAGTGCAATAAAGATACTAATTGCCACCGACAAGGGGGAAAGGAAATAAAAATAAGCTAAAGAAAGAAAGAAAGAAAGAAAGAAAGAAGAAGTGTGAAAAGATGGAGATGAAAGAGGAGAATGATAACACAGAGAGAGAGAGAGAGGGGGAGAGAGAGAAAAGAGAGGGAGAGAGAGAAAGGGAGACAAAATGTCATTGACTGTGTCTGGCGTTTCCTTCCCAACCCTCTCTGTCTCTGTCTGTCTGCCCCCCCCCTCTCTCTCTCTCTCTCTCTCTCTCTCTCTCTCTCTCTCTCTCTCTCTTCTCTCTCTCTTTCACCCTCGCCTGGTTTTATCACAGATAATCGAACAGAAAGTTTTACACCAGCTACATTGAGCCTAACTTTAGAGAACTGAGACTAAAATAACTGTCTAAAAACAGTCAATTTGTGTTTGACCGGACACAGAAATATTCTCACATCTCCCTTATTAACTTTAAGGTTTTGACTCACATTTTAGGAGGCACTCCCTTGGGCTATGTCTTTTTTCTTTTTTTTTTTTTTTTATAACCTATTTTATCTTTTTTTCTTAATTTGGGGCTTATTTTTGTCTGAAATTTTGAGATGAGGCTCGATAATTTGTATTATTTTTCGGACTATAGTTCTCATCTTTATTGTTATATACACAATGCTTCGGTCGATGTGTCTTCTTCAGGTGTTTCTTGTCGAACTCGGGGACCTTCTCTTCGAACTCGGGAGCCTTCGTGTCGTAATCGGGAGCCCGGTCATGGTTAACGGAATGAGAACAGTCTGTCCCCGTGGATTGAATAAAGGGTTCGGTTCGAAGTTCCGTGAAGGCTCCCGATTACGACACGAAGGCTTCCGAATTCGAAAAGAAGGTTCCCGGGTTCAAAGAGAAGTTTGGGCTTCTTTATTTTAAGACTAGCTTAAAAGCCACCATATCGGGCCACAATTAAGCTAGTTCCTGCAGTGGGCGCTTCATGACACTTTACGCATTTAGTACATATTAAATTCTATTTAAGTTGAATAATATTTTTCAAACAATTAATAGTTTTCCTCAAAACAATAATATAAATTCGCTATCTGGAACTCATTGCAAAGCTGCATGATAAACATTCGTCTTTTCCCATTCGGGGTCAGTACAAATAGTTTGTTTCTATTCCAAACCATAGACCGCCCTGTCGGCTGAGGCGTTAAATGCACCGACTGCACCTCTGCAGAGGGGTAAGACTCCTCCAATAGGGCCACCAGCTGGTGGTGACGACCCGTGATGCTTAAGGATAGAACCCAATTGGATGAGCAGTTCATGACTTACAATACTCCACTTTGGCCCTATCTTGGGCTAGACGGGTGGTCGGAGAGGCCCCCTCCGATCAATCGGCTGGTCACGTCAAGTCCTAGCACCTATATGATTTTCCCAACCCTATTGCCCTTATGGCAAGCCCCAACCCCTTTTTATCATATGGGTGCTAGAAGGCGGTGGCTGCGGGTCTACATGTCCTGGGAATGACGTTAAACTCTATCTGATGGTGAGGTTCCAGTTTTGGAGGTTTGGGGAATGTGGAGCATCCCTTCATCACAATTGCTCCCTGGTCCACTCTGACCCAGAGTGGTAGTACCTGTTAGGGTCCCATCTATGGGTTAAATAGAAAAACATGAGTTAATAAACAAAATTGTATTATCCATTAAGAATTGATTTATTTCAAAACTTTATCGGCATTAAATAACCCACTGAGGTTGATATGCCGTAAAACAAACAAAACCAACCATAGAACAACCAGCATAGAGTTGGCCGTGAGAAAAGCAGGGTTCCGTCAAATTGTTAACAAAAATTATCGTACAAAAAAAAAATCGTCGGAAAAAAAAAATCGCGTAAAAATTAGCCGCAAACAATCGCAGTAATTAAAACTTGGGAATCCAAAATTTCAGGAACGCGGGTCCTGATTCGGTCATAAATGTTTTTAATTTACTCACGGACTTGACCTGATTTCAAAATGGTATGATATGTTGGGCTATGGCTTCTAAGAGTAAAGTTGAAAATGTGACACTCTGACATTTGCATTTATTATTAGAGATAACAGTTATACTTGTGTAATGAACGACTTTTTAAGGCCAATTTGTTCACCACAAAAATAAGGATCGTTCTTTACACGAGATACGTTTTGTCGAAACTTATCTTATTCCTAGGCCTAATCTTGCCGTAACTTCGATCCAAAGTGTCATCGCATAGCGTATAATTAAACAAAGGCTATCAGTTAAGATATTAAAATGGCTAAACTTGCAAATTGGTCGGGAAATTAGGGTGACCCAGAAAAAACAGAACCCACAATTTTTGTAATAAAACTGTTAATTTTAACTAGAGGGGGTTAGGGTTAGGGTTAGGGTTGGGTTTAGAGTTAGTTTAATGGGAAAATAAATAAATAATTTGGGTTCTGTTTTTTCTGGGTACCCTGTAATATGTTTTAATTTTCCGACCGATTTGCAAGTTTAGCCTATAAAGTTTTTACGAGGTATGTCAGAAAAGTTCCAGGACTGGTGTCACAAAAAAATTATTTCAAATTCAAACTACAAACTATAAGCTATCCCCTTTAAAATAACCCCTCTGGAGTCTAATGCACTTTCCCATCCTTCTCTGCCTCGCTTGCATGCACTCCTGGAAGGACCCTTTCGGGGTTCTTCCTAGCTATGTCGTCACGACCTTTTTGATGTGCACATCCTCAAAACGGATTCCCTTGACGACCCCCTTGAGTTTAGGGAAGAGGAAAAATCACATGGAGCCAAGTTGGGCGAGTAGGGAGGTTGCTCCAGCATAGTGATGTTCTTCTGGGCCAGGAACTCTCGGATACTCAGGGCAGTGGCGGCAGGTGTGTTATCATGGTGAAACGCCCACGAGTTGTCCTGCCACATATCTCACTTCTTCTCGCGCCCTGAACGAAGCAAATGCCACATTATCTCTTTGTAGACAACGTGGTTGATGGTTTGGTATGTGGCAAGAACTCGCAGTGGACGATGCCCTTTACATTGAAGAATGCGATCAACTTGGAACATTTCTGACATACCTCGTAGTTTACTATTTATAACACCTGTGCATATAATATTATAGGGACTGGCAAACGGAGCCTAAAATGCGTTTTTGACAAAATGACTTTAGCCCCCCTACAGAAAATAATTTACCAAAAATCAGGAAATTATCGGATTTTAATGAAATTTTCAGCGTTTATGTATCAATGCATTATTTATTTTATTTTAAAACTTTCTCATTTTTTTCAGGTCACTTAATTTTGACCCCCCCCCCCTTATGTTGGAGGCGTAAAATGTTTTGCAAGTTGATCATTTTCGATACTAATTACAGTATAAATAAAGAGATAAAAGACCGAAGTTATGAATAGAAACAAAAAAAACTTTTTACGGTGGCTTTTCTATGAGAAAATAAGTACCGAAAATCGAAAAATAAAATGTAAAAAAATAATAAACAATTAAGTTTTTGGAGATTTCTTTTTTACTCATTTCGATAATTATCTAATTGGCTATTATTTTATAAAAGAAAAAATTATACATCGATGTTTTTTCTGCTTAAAAAGGGGAGGGAGTACATTTTCAATCGAGTTTTTCTTCAGAACTTATTACTTTTGGCGCCTAAAATAAGGTTTGCATTAAGTAGATATTTATTTTTAGAATCTAAAAAATATAACATTTTAAACTTAACATCAGGATTTTCATATTTTAAATGAATTTTATATATTAATTTTTCATAGCAAAAATACTAAATTAAAGTTTTGAAATAAAATAACTGATGCATTATAAAATTCATTAATTGTTAAATCAATACTGAAAATTTCATTAAAATCGGATAATTACCTGATTTTTGGTAAATTATTTTGCAATCGCGAATGTTACGGCAAAATTGTAAACAAGCACTTAAAATCATCGAAAACGAGGCTAAATGGCGGATCGAGTCGAAATTGACCAAAACAAATGGTTTTAAATCTTTTAACAATAAACTGCATATGTAATGATATTTTTCTTTTTTAATGATGGTCAGTATGTTACTACTTATCGATTTAGACAAAGTTTGACCTTAAATAATAGATTTAATTATTCTTAATTCGCTTTTAAAACTCCTAGCAGACGAAATTATTGCTACTGCCTATTATATTATACATATTATAGATAGTAAACATAGTTACATAAAAACTTCAATATTTTCCAAGCCAACACGGTAAGCTACATCAAGGTCTAGACTGCATCCTTTATTTACTGTATTGCTTTGATTGTGATCGTATTACAGTAGTTTAGAAAGTATAAAAAAAAGTGTTTGAATGTTTTCTTTTTATGTCATTAGGCGTTGAAGAATTATTTTTGTAGGCTACCATAGCCAAAAGTTAGCGGCTGTTCATTACATGTAATCTATATCTTATCATAATGGAGATTCGGTGTGTGTCTGTCTGTAATTGAAATTACGTCACTGCTTACATTACAATTGCGCAAGTCTATCAATGAGTAGGTATGTACAAAATACGGACATTTCATAAGTTCGTAACTTGTTAAAAATATTTTAAAACGTCAATAAAAAATGGAAAATTATCTTTTTACTGTTTTCTTTTACGTTTAATATAAAGAAAAATTTCAAGTTTATGTGTTAAAAAAAAAGGAAGAAAAAAAAAGAAAAACATGTTTCTGTTACATATATCGTACGTTTTTGCATTTTAAATAAATTTGCGATAAATCCTTAATCTTTGTTGACATAGTTAATTTTCTATGGAGAATCATACATGTAATATTTTTTAGTCTGAAACAAAAACAAATTACTATTATTAACATTTAGTCGATGCCTTAGCATTTAACTCTTAATATTATTGGAAAAAAAAAGAACTGGGAAATTAAAATTAGAAGTAGAAGCAGTTGTTGCTACAAGCGTGAATATAATATTATGTCCACCTACAACCTCCCATTAAAAAAAAAAAACATTTTTTAATTGAAACATTATTTTCAATATTTTTAATAAAAACTATCAAATGAAACCTCATTATTTTTAGCTACATATTTTTGATACAATATTTTCTTTAATTAGATAAATACACATTTGCCTTGCAGTAAATGGAAGTATTTATTTTACATTTATAATTTTTTTAATCCTTAAAAAAAGTAGACAACTTGAACTTTTAATATAACATTCCGTAGAAAATAAGCTAACGATTTAAAAAGAAATTTTTAAAAAAGATTTTTTTTAAAGTTATTTACGAGACTTAAGTTTCAAAATGTAAGACGTCCTACTACCAAATTTATCGGGGTATCGATTTAAAAAAAAAAACATATGTTCTGTCATTGAATTATCTTTCCAAAAATGTAAAATTCATTTTCTTGCACAAAAAAATTACGAAGAAACTTGCATGGGGGATCAGTGCGCGAAACAAAAAATAACGAAAAATAATTAGCCTTTTCAATTTAGTAAAAACATTTATTTACAATAAAATTCTTCTTTTATTACTGCATATACCGAAAGTTTTATTATTTCGAATTTTTAGTTTATTTTTGGAAGAATTTCCTGTGATCCCCCTGATCAGCATGTACGCGAATTAGTACAACCCTATGATATATATCACTAAGATAGGTATACCCCAAAATTCGGCTGCTACGAATTTTAAAAACGAATTCAAATTAATCAAATCGAATATTTAAGGTCAAATTGTTGTCTAAGTCAAAAAGTAGTAACATAATGAGCATCAATAAAAAAAAAAAGAAAAAAAAATAATATTACGCATGCAATTTATTTTTAATACATTTAAAACCTTTTTTTCGGTCAATTTCGATCGCGTTCGGCCTGAAACGCTTTTTAAAATCCGTGTTTACAAAATAAATGTAACATTGGTTATTGCAAAAAAATAAAATAAAATAAGAAAAATAAAAAATTACCAAAAATCAGGGAACTATCCGATTTTAGTGAAATTTTCAGTATTGATTTATCAATTAATGAATTTTATAATGCATCAGCTATTTTATTTCAAAACTTTAATTAGGTATTTCTGCTATGATAAATTAATATATAAAATTCATTCAAAATATGAACAGCAAAATTTTAAGCTTGAAATGTTATATTATTAGATTCTAAATTTTTTTTTTAAATAACTACTTTACTTTAGTATCAATCACCCATATTTTTTGGTCGAAAACTGTATTGGAAATGTAGCGCCCCCCCCTTTAAACGGAACAAATATTGATGTATATTTTTCCTTTTATAAAATAATAGCCAATTTAATAAATTGAAATGAGTAAAAAAAATTTAAAAATCTCTAAAAATTAATTTTTTATTTTTTATTTTCATTGTATTTTCCGATTTTCGGTACTTATTTACTACCCGAGCAGATTCTTTTTTTTTTAAATTCTTCTATTCACACCTTCGGCCTTTTGTCTTTTTATTTATACAGAAATTAGTATCAATCATATATATACCACACTGATATTTTGCGCCCCCAAAACAGAGGGGCCTGAAAAAAAATCAGAAAATTTTGAAATAAAATAACTGATGCATTATAAAATTCATTTATTGATAAATCAACACTGAAATTTATTAAAATCGGATAATTCCCTGATTTTTTGGTAAATTCTTTTCAAATGGGGGGGAGGGTCAAAATTGTATTGAAAAAAACTCGGATGATATTTACCACGTATCCCAAGTATACGGATCAGGCACAAAGCCCTATTAATATGGGACCACCCACGAACCGAAGCTCATGGGAGGCGGGTGCAAAAAATACGTTCATCCCGTTGGCATCCCCCTCAAGGAGGGCGCCTCTGGCACCAGGCAATAAACCCAGCCCTGTCCTTGGGATCAATGTTGTTAACATCTGCGGTCCAGATTCGACAAATTGGGTATACCTACACTAAGTAATAAAGGTTTGCATATTATATGGTGTGGTTAATTTGCATACTGGTTTTAACAAAGCCGGGTTTAATAAATAATTACTTGGTGTTATTTATACCTAATATCATTGTTTTATTCTCCAATGTATTAAAATCAATCTTATGAATGATTTTATCTAGAAAGTAATTAAAATATAATTAAAATAAGAGTAATCTTTTTATATGCGTTCTTATTTAAGACCCGGCAGAGGGTGCATATTCTTGCTAGTATATATAAGAAAGAGTCTGTATGTATGTATGTATGTATGTACAACGGCCGATCACACGTCCTTTTATAAAGGAAATTTGGCGAAGAACAGCAAAGGCCAAAATTGAATAAAATCCACACCCTATTATTGTCCGAGAGGGGGTTAAAAACTTTTTTACCCCTCGTTTTCCTTAAGCAAAGCTAAATAAAAAAAAGGGGTTATAATTCAATGACATATTAAACAATTGATTTTAAAAACGAATAAAAAATAAAACAAAAAGGATAAAATATAATAAAACGTAAATAAAAGACAAAAATACAAAGAAGAATAAAACTTAAAACAAGAATATCTATTAATAATGGAGATTCGCTTCTGGTTTCTGTCTGTAACAAAAATTACGTCACTGCTTACGTCACATTACCCAACATATAATCCAACGTCATAACATAGAATAAATATACTCAAAATGTGAGCATGCAATGTTAGACAATCCTCATTGTTTCAATAAATAGATGCCCGGCGTTATATATTTATATATAGATTGTTTTATTCTAATATAATATTTAAAGTTATCAGAACTGTTTCCATTTCAAATTGTCTTTCTTTCTTTCTTTTTTTTTTTTACTCCTTTAATAAATTTGACGATTTTACATACTTATGGTACACACTCTATGACATTGAATTTTCAGCTCCCATCCCCTCAGGCAATATCCGAGGGCGTCTTTTTATTTTGCTAGTATAAAGATTAAAAGGTGTCGTTATAGTATGTGGCCTACCTTTTTGATTCTGTTATAGTATGTGGCCTACCCGGTTTGAATGTGTCCTACCTCAGTAAGAGTATATTTATAGATATAAGTAGTAGGCAATTTATTGAAACTAATTATTTTCACATATATTCAATTTCAAGAAATGCAATTCAGTCATAAGCTGTATATAGTAATTAAGAATAGTTTAAAAAATAATTTATCCATAATTTACATGAATCAGAGATCTATTTAATTCTAAAATATTCTAAAATTCTGAAATAGGGTTAGGGTTAGTAGTAATTATTATTATAACCTTATAATATGCTTTTTATGGTAGGCCACATACTATAAGAGAGACATGATTTTGTAGGCCACATTCAAAAGGTAGGCCACATACTATAATGGTACCGAATAAAAGATAATAAAACAATTATATAATAAAATAATTTTTATTAATCTATATATGAATATAGATAGATTTATTTTTTACTTTTTAAATCTAGCAACGCCGGATAGTCCTGCTAGTCTTATTATAATGTAACCGAAACTAATTACTATTCATGTCACAATTCCCTTTATTATTTACATAACATTCTCCATGATTTCATTTTTATTTAAATATCAATTATTAATAAAATTGTTTTACATCATTAATAGTTGGTTATACATACTAATAATATGCAAGTATTTATATATACAACAAAATAGCGGTTTACAGTGTGAACGGAAGTTAATTTGCATATTGATATTAAGAATTTGATTTTAATAAATATATGCTTAATATTATTGATTTCTAATTGTTTGGTTTTATATTAACGAATATGAGCAAAAATCTAAATCTTAAAAGAAATCCATAACAAGACGAAATAACTGTAATATTATTCTTTACTTCATTTAACTAAATAGTTAAATTAGGAAAATGAAAGACGGGGGGAAAATGATGGAAGAGTTAGATTTAAAGTTGTTCTATTTTTCGATCATACCCCCTCTGTTTCATTTCATTAGTTTCAAATTTAACAATATTTTATTATATTAAAACTTTGCATATATTTGCTAGTTATTAATTAAATAAAAGAACTGGATGATACTCTAAACATAAATCATCATAACTTTCTTAATAATGAAGATTAAATAGTAATAGCCAAAAATTTCGGTACCATCCTTTCTTTAAATTAAAAATAAAAATAAAAATAAAAAATGTAAATTGTCATTTATTCTAATTTTTTATTAATTATTATAATAGAGCCTAAACTTACATATATTTTTCTATGGATTCCTTAACTGTAACAGTAAACTAAATCACAATAAAAAATTAAAAAACACACTTTAAGAGAGAGAAAAAAAACGGCAAAAATGTGCCATTTTGACAGATACAAATTTTAATTTATAAAATTCTCCCATTTTAAAGATTGCAAAACAAATAATTTTTATATAGGATTTTTTTTAAATATATAATACAACAAAAATTACGTTTCATTCATTTTTTCCGAGTTTTGTTGAATTTTAATTCATGGTAAATTGTTGAGGGCTCGTAAAATTTTGGTCATACCTAAGATTAGGATTTTTTTTTCTTTTTTCAGAGACATTAAGTTCAAATGTTAGAATAATCTTCTTTTTTTTTTTTAAATTAAACAAAAAATAAATAGGACTTGTAATATTTTTTGTAAATGTTTTAAAAGATTATATATTTCAACATTTCAAATAACTGTTATAGGTGACACACCCTATAAGACCAATGGAATGCGCCAACAGCTTACTATAAATAAACAGGGATAATTGTGGCTTAAGCAAGCCAATGCGAGTGCCAATAACTCTGTTCGTCGGACGTAATTTCCACATCTCTCTATTGTATTGTCTACTTTCTGTTAATACGTTTTCTACTTTTCGTTACCCGTTGTTTTGTTCTTTTCTTGACCCCTTAAAACCTCACAACAATAACCCTTTCTTTGTTTTTTGTTTTGTTATTTTTTTGTTTTGTTTTTTTAATTTGAATTAAAGATCAAAATTTAAAAATAGATTTTCTTTTTAAATCAAATTCAAATAAAATTTAACTTTTGAGGAGTAATAAAATTTCCTGTTAGATACTATTAAAAATGTCAATTATATTTCATAAACAACAGAGTAAAAAAATCTCAAAAACTTTTTTTAATTCTTTTTTTTTTTACATTTAATTTTCAGATTTTTGGTTATTATTTTTTTTTTACCAAAATCGCACCTTCAATTTTTTTTTCTATTCACACCTTCGGTCTTTTATCTTTTTATTTATAGTGTAATTAGTTTCAATTTCATATAACCCGCACCAATATTTTGCGCCCCCAAAATGAGGGGAGGTCAAAGTTAAGTGACCTGAAAAACATCAGAAATCTTTTAAATAGAATAACTGATGCATTATAAAATCCATTATTTGATAAATCAATACTGATTCATTAAAATCGGATAATTCCCTGATTTTTTGTAACTTTTTTTCAATTAGGGGGTAGATTTGATTTTGTAAATACGTCTCTATGACGTTATCTTTGTTGATACGTAGTTTATACATAAATAAAATGAGGACAACAGTCATATTTCTTTGTCTTTGAAAATTTAAATTAAAGATTAGAATTTTTTTAAATGTTCATTTTATATCAGAATCAAATAAAAATTAACTTTTTGTAAGTGATAAAATTCCTGTTAAAAAAAACTATTAAAAGCCTTTTTTTAATATCTAAAAAATATGATTTTTAAAATTCTAAACCAATTGTAATATTTTCTCAATTCAAATAAATCGTTCTTTCTCTTTTAAAATTTCGATTAAAGATTTTAACATTTTTAAGTATTTCATTTTAAATCAGAAATAAAATTACGTTTTTGGAAGTGGCAAAATACTGTGGCGGCCGGAAGTTATCGCTTCAACAGACAGAAGTCGAATGACAAAAATAAGTAGTTTGCGCATGTGATCGCGCAACCTTAGTAAAAATAAAATTAAAATAAAATTCGTAAAATTCAACCAATCAGAGGCGTTCCCGCCTAATAAGAAAATTTATCAAATAGACCTTTTTGGAGCCTATGCTGGACTATAAAAAAACCAGCCTTTCGGATCCTAACCAGAAAGATCTCATTTGCCTAAGAGAATTCACGTCACCCTTTTTAAGAACATTTCGCTTACATGCTGAAGGTATCTATCTATCTCTCTCTTTGAATAACCTATGCTTTCGGAGATAAACCTTATATTCATTTAACTTATGCCTGACTGCTTTTGAGTTGACTTTAAACTTTCGCCTTTTCTTTCTCACTTTTGAACTGTGAAATACCAGCTTACATTTTACATTTGAACTTTAAAAAAAGAACTTTGGCGGAACCTCGCCCAGTATTCGATGCTACCTTTTTGTATACATTTTGTTAATACAATTTTGTTTGTTTAATCTAGATTTTTGTCTTCTATGCGATTGTGCTTGATTTATTTATGGTCTTTAAATGTTTGAACACTTTTATTGAATATTGACATCAAACATCCCACTTCAGTCACCATAATACCATGGAAAAAGCAATTAAAATGGATTTTGCGGACTAATGTTCTCATCTTTATTGTTATACAACGTTTCGGTCGATGTGCCCTCCGGCCTTCTTCAGGTGTTTCTTGTGGAGCTCGGGAACCTTCTCTTCGAATTCGGAAGCCTTCATGTCGTAATCGGGAGCTTTCACGGAACTTCGAACCGAACCCTTTATTCAATTCACTTGGGTAGACTGTTCTCATTCCGTAAACCATGACCGACAATAAACACCTGAAGAAAAGTTGTGTAAAGATGAGAACAATAGTCCGAAAAATCCAAATAATACAAATTATCAAGCCACATCTAAAAAAAATAAAATCAGACAAATGTTGTTTTTTATCCAAAGATAAGAAATAATCTTCTTTTCGTCTAAATCTTTATTCGTGTATTCTAAATGTCTGGAAAAAAACATTCAAGTCAAAGATGAGAAGGAAAGACAAATTTGGCTTAAAAATATCATTAAAAGTCGTCTGCTGTTTCTATCTCAAATAATTTGAAGATAATAGTTTACTAAGGATTATTATTATTAGTTACTTAAAACCATATAACTGTGTACATTGTACACAGTTCTATTTAATGATAATAATTTGTTTGTACAATTTACAAACAAATTATTATCATTAAATAGAAATAATTATTTGAAACCATATAATTAATAATATTAAATAAGAATACATGAAACTATACAACTGTGTGCGAATTATTTGGATAAAATAGGAATACTTGGTTGGTTGGTTGGTTGGTTGGTTTTTATGGTATTTTAACCTGGGGTTAACCGAAGACGTTTTTGTTTTCTTCATTTTATCGGGTATTCAAATTTTTTAAAACACATTTTTTTAAAAATCTGTTTAACCCATACATGACACCCTAACCGGTATTATCAATCTGTGTGAAAGTGGGCCTGGAAGTAATGGCGATGATGGTACTCACTAGAGCTCCAGAATTAGTTGGTTGGTTGGATTTTATGACATGTCAACCCCTTTGAGTTATTTCATGCTGAAGTCGTTTTGGTTTTATTCATTATTGATGGGTACTCAATTTTTTCAAACACATTTGTTTCTATTTAACCTATTAATGATACTCTAACAGGTACTACCACTCCGTATCCGAGTGGACCTGGGAGTAATGGTGAGGAAAGGGTATTTCACATTCCCCAGACCTCCAAAACTGGAACCTCACCATCAAATAGAGTTTACCGTCATTCCCAGGACATAAAGACCCTCAACCACCGCCTTCTAGCACATATATGATAAAGATGGTTGCTGATTGCCATAAGGGAAATAGGGTTGGGAAAATCATATAGGTGCTAGGGCTCGATGTGACCAGCCGACCGCCCGTCTAGCCTAAGTAAGGACCAAAAAGAAGTGTAGCATGTCACTGGTTGCTCAGCCACCTATATTCCCTTCTTAAGCATCACGGGTCGCCACCCACAGTCAACAGGTGGTTCCATGAGGTGAGGGGGGTCTTACCCCTCTGCAGACGTGCAGTCGGCGTATTCTATTCCACTATAATTTGATATCATTTAATTGTGTTACTTTGGTATGCGATCTGCGTATGATTAAATTGATTTAGTAAGCGATCTACCTTAACCTAACCCTAACCCTAATTTGCTTCATTTTAATTTCCTTTAATAATAAATTATATTTTTATCATTTATACTACACAGGGATGCTGCATTCTGTATTGAAAAAATCTTGGAAGCAGCACCCTACAACCTGTGCGGCCATTTACCTCCCATCTCACAAACCATCTCAGTGAAACTAGCTAGACACTACTGGGGAAACTAACGACAAACTCATAAGCGACGTTCTCCAATGGACTCCTACACATGGACACACCAGCGTTGACCGACCAACAAAAACTTACATTCATCAGCTCTGTGCGAACACTGGATGCCGTCTAGAGGATTTACCAAGAGCGATGGACGATATGGATGGATGGAGAGAGGTAGAGTCAAGGAAATCTGTACTTTCGGCACCCTTGACGATTATGAGAAGGAGAGTCTGATTTCAACCAAGGGAGCGATCATTTTTCTAAAGTGCTTTTTTTTAAGAAGACAACTTGAGAAACCGTAGAAAAATTAAGTTCGTCATGTTATTGTCATGGGTGATATAACCTATCTATATAATGGAATAATCCTACTACTACTATAAGTAGCAAAGACAATTGTAGCTTGATGAACAAGCGACACGATTCAGTTCTAGACTGTATTGTCGGACGTAACTTCACTTCCTTCTGTAAGTTCTACTTTCTTTGTTCAATAAAATTGTATCAACTTTTACCAGTCGTTTGTCTTTATTTGTGACCCTTAATAACCCCACAACAATTGGCGACGATGATGAGATATTAAGACTCCTTTCGAGTTATTGAAGTCAGTTAGTCTACTGTTGGTTTTAATAACAGCAGCTAAGTAGAACTCAAGCAGTGTCCAAGACAGCTGGTATAAATAGGAATCAAGAATGATCCATTCATGAATCTAGGTGATTTGGGTCATTCCATTCCTTGAGTTCTGATTGGTTGCTTGACTGCCTGATTTGAATGACATTCTTGATTCTTATATATACTCTGTCATTTTGCAGTGGACTTTGTGGCACTCGAGTTTGTATTTAAGTTACAATCGCTTGCTACCTTGTTTTCCCAGTTCGACGGTAATTGGAACTTATTCTTCAGGAGTGAAATCTTAGGAGGGGGTGTTATAGGTGATATAACCTATCTATATAATGGAATAATCCTACTACTACTATAAGTAGCAAAGACAATTGTAGCTTGATGAACAAGCGACACGATTCATTTCTAGGCTGTATTGTCGGACGTAACTTCACTTTCCTTCTGTAAATTCTACTTTCTTTGTTCAATAAAATTGTATCAACTTTCACCAGTCGTTTGTCTTTATTTGTGACCCTTAATAACCCCACAACAGTTATTATCAGTGATGATGAAGAAAAAGTGTTGTAAAAATTAAATGCATTTACTATTGCAGGTCATGGATAATGAAGCAGGAAGAAAAAACAAAAAACTAAATGTTGATTCTTGCGATATTTCGGGATAACCTTAGCCCTTCCACTAGTGAAGAAAAGAAAGTCAACACCTTTTTTTTTCTTTCTTTTTTTCTTTTTTTTTTTCAACTCTATCATATTTTTTCTATATGTATTGAGCAAACCCTCATGACGAGTGGATTTTTCTCAACCCGTATATAGGTATTGATAATCTAAATTATATATATATATATATATATATATATAATATATATATATATATATATATATATATATATATAAGTTAAGAAAAAGGAAATGAATCCGACGGCATGAGTATAGACAAAAGGATATGAAAACAATACAATATGCTGTTAAAGTGTAAAGATTTTATATCATATTCATAGCTAATATTGAACAATATTTCGATTTATAAAAATCGTCTTCAGAGCTTGTTTATACTCCAGCCTTATCAATAGCGGAGACGAAAATAATATGAATCTAAAACGAAAACATTGATGTTGCAAAAAAGTTACGCGGAAGTTTCAAATATAAGCACATCCGCCAACGCTTTTCTCGGTCAGCGACAGTTATGTATCTCTTATTGTAACAGTTTTTGAAAAAAGAAGACATATTCCAAACTCGATGATAGACAAATTCTCTTTTTCAAACAGGATGAGTATTAACCCGTTGACGGCAGGCCCGCAACAGATTTTTAGAAAAGAATTTTTATTTTTGTATTTAAATTTGTATTTTTCTATTTTTGTTTTTTCTTATGTATAAAGCAAAACTTCCGCATAACTTTTTTGCAACATCAGTGTTTTCATTTTAAATTCATATTATTTTCGTCTCCGCTATTGATAAGGCTGGAGTATAAACAAGCTCTGAAGACGATTTTTATAAATCGAAATATTATTCAATATTAGCTATGAATATGATATAAAATATTTTCACTTTAACAGCATATTGTGTTGTTTTCATATCATTTTATCTATACTCATATATATATATATATATATATATATATATATATATATATGCGTGTAAAAAAACACGAAGTATTAAAAAAGAAGATCTATTTTATTCTTGATGGTGAAGCTGACGTTATAACATTTCGGTTTTTGCAACCTTCATCAGGACTTGAGGTAGATGAAATGTATAGTGATTGTGGATGACTTGCAAAAAAAAAAAAAAAAATAGAAGAATTGTCGGTTGTGTATGATAGTTCAATTATAACAAATTCTGTCAACTTAGACCCCACCCCCCGTACCATATCCATGCACTTCGACGAAGGCACCACGCTCTTCCATCATTTCTTGAATATCTTCACGCGTCCCGGAACTAACGCTAGGCCGACACTGGTTACTGTCCCTTTCTTCATACACAACCAACGATTCTCCCATTTTTTCGCAATTCAGCCACAATCACCACACAACATTTCACCTACCACAAGTCCAGATGAAAGTTGCAAAAAACCGAAACGTTATAACGTCGACTTTACCAACAAGAATAACACTCATCTTTTGGAATATTCCAGGGTTTTTTTTCTACATACTGCCGGATTTAATTCCCACCACTGAAGATGTAAATTTTATTTAAATTTTGGTTCCAATGAAGTGGTACCTTTGCTTTCTTTGACTCTGTGAGGCGTGAGTCGAAAATGGAGTAGGGGTAGGCGGTTGTTAACAAGATAAAGTCAGAATGACCGTTAGTGATGATAGCAGCAGCAGCAGCAGCTGTCTGTATTTAATTCACGTGAGATGGGACAGATGAAAGTCTTGATATAGTATTGAAATGAACATGAAATGTAGATAGCAATAAATTTAATATAATCCATCATAAAAAATTAAAAAATAACAAAAAAAAAAAGGCTTAACATAACGAAAGAAACAAAGGTTGTTGGTTGGATTTTACGACACGTCAACCCTTGGGTTATTTTATGCCGAAGATGAGACCCTAACAGGTACTATTACCCCGGGTCAAAGTGGACCTGGGAGCAACGGCAATGAAGAGGTACTCGACACTCCCCAGAGCTTGAGAATTGGAACCTTACCACAATAAACTAAGGTGTCACTATAAATATATTAGAAGAAAAACAGTAGGTATGAGACTGAAAACAAACAAAGCAATCGAGCAAATAACTACTAATGAGCGTAGTGAGACAATAGATAATTATCTCCTTTAAAGAATGGACAAGTCCGTTGGGTGACTCGTTGGGTGTCACACGACAGTCCAGAAATCCATTCTCGATCTCTTTTGCCTCCGTTCTTTGAACAAGAAAGACCTGTCTCGGATCATGCCAGGGAACGGTAAAGCCAAGTGGCTATTTTCTTTTCTTTCATCAAGTGAGTATTTTTCCATTTTTGTACCCCTTTCATATACTGCTTGTTCATGGAATAATACGTGTACTAACAGGACCTGTGGATATTACACTGTATGATAGGTACCACCAATTTTCCCTGTGAAATTTACCCTCCCTATATTTAACACAATGAAACTTGCATAAAGGTTAATACAATCTTGCAAATCTTTTTGTCCATTCGAAAGAAGAAACATTAAACAAACTCCTGATGAATTAAAAACAAAATTTCAGCTTACGGAAATGATAAAAATTATGAACGATAAACAATGTTTACATTTTTGCTCCATTAAATCAATTGAAATTTAACGTATCCAAGAACAAGTTATGACTAGAGGCTTTTAAAAAAAATTATATGAAAAATCAATTAATAGTCCAATTTTCAGGAAAATTTTCATAATTACTTACTTTTTGATGTAAATATGTCTGAAATAGTTTTTCCCTAAAAATATTAGGGGATTTTTTTACGAGGTCCACCCCTCGCTATTTTATTTTAGGAAATATGAAAAAATGAACAGACAAATAACGATTTTTACATTTTTTTCTATAAAGATAAGAGTCTGAATAATTATATCATAAGATTTTTATAAGTTTCTATGTGAGAGCTTTTTAGTAAAAGAACTATGAATACAGAATTCTGCTAAAAAATATCAATAAAGAAACTGACCCTGTTGTAAAAAAGCAGTATGTTATATTTATTTTTCAAGATAACAGTGAGTAATTTTTCCCCAGTCGGATAATTTGATTTTTGAATTAACTGTTTTTCTTTGTAACAACTGTTTATGTTCATTATTTTATTTTTGTGAGATTTTTAAAAAAAGTTAAAATATATTTACGTTTCTTCTTTTAATATGGCCTAAACTGATCACATGACCTGTTTTGGTGGTACGATAATAGTATGATAATTTAATTATTACAATGTTTGATATGTTTACTTAAGACCTATTACAAAATGGTTCAATATGTAAAAAGTATAATAATTTTGATTTAACTCACTCTTTCTTTCTTTCTTTCTTTCTTTTCATCTTTTCATTATGTTCGATTAAAACATTATTGTTTCTGCACACTCACCTCCTTTCTCTATCTTTCCCCTAATTTCTTTCTTATTATATTTTTTCTGTGTAGCATATCCCTTTTCTTCCATTTCTTTCTTAATGATAAAAACAGAATGGTTCATTATTTAGCTGAGGTGACAACACTCATAAGAAATAAGAATTCGACGGATAAGCAACACCAGATAATCAAGATTTACATTTTTGCATTTCATCTTTCACTGGAATAATGTTTACCTCTATTTGAGCCCATGTAAGAAGGTTTGAGAGGCAAACATTATTCCAGTGACAAGGAAGTGAAATCTGTAATGAAGAAGTGGCTCAAAGAACAGTCAACAAAATGTTATGGGGTAGGGATACATGCTCTCATTCGAAGGTGGAACATTGCTATTGAGAGAAACAGTGACTATGTGGAGAAGTAGGGATGTGATCCACAGAGGACCAGCTTCATTTTGATGCATGATACATGTTCCTGTGTTGGTAATTATATCTATCCTAAACAAAATGGCATTACTTTTTGACTCCCCTTGTGTATATATATATATATGTGTGTGTGCGCGTGTGTGGATGTGGATGCGGTGACATACATACGTAAACAGAGAGAGAAAGAAAGAGAAGGAAAGAATGAACAAAAAACAAATGGTGAACAAATCGACAAACACAACTCCAGGTGAAGCAAGAAAAGGGGAAGGGCAAAGAAAACTATGCACTACTTTCACCCCTAAGCGGAGAAATACAATAAATTGGCTCACATAAGTAAAACACATATATAAATGAACTGACATTCCCTGCATTTCTTAACAGGTGCATTTGACTTGACGATAAGTGGCTAACATGCTGCTTTGAAACCAATGGTAACAATCACACCTTAAATGTATTGTACACTATGATAAATAAATTTAATACAGCTCTTACACCCATAATCAAGCACTTTATTTTCAATTCTCCAATACTAGAAAAAACTACCTATATATATATATATATATACACATATATATATATATATATATTATTCTAAAGCTGAGCGAATCAATGTTTGGTTCCCTAAGGGTTTTTTCCTGTTTAGTTTAAAAACTAAAATTAAATACTAAAATATTCTTTACTTGTGGGATTGAATTATGTTTGAAAAAAAATTAATTTTCATCGTTTTAATTAGCAGTAATTTGCAATTAAATCATAAAGTCACCAATCTCTCACTAATCTCACTGCCTATCAATTTCACCCCCTCTATTATCTATTAGTCTTTCTGTGGGAGCAATTTGGAAAGTCATTCTCTCAAAGCCAGACTAACTGCTGGCTGTTGACTCCTGCTACCACAATGAAATAAGCAGATGAGAGAAATCTTTTTACCCCTCCCTTTCCCTTCTGTCATGGTAAAAATTGTCAGTAGTGTGTGTGTGTGTGTGGGGGGGTAATATAACTACCGAAGAAGTATAAAAACATTTTACTTTATTTTCAAAACTTTTTCACGACAGTCTTGGTTGTCAATTAAAATTATGGTGAAGTAGAAAGGGATTATTTTTGATATTATATTAAAAAATGGATTTTCTGTCATCCCCACAACTTCTCAACACCTTAGCTATTAATAGAATTTCAAGAATCAGGTCCATTTAAATTTAAATTTGGTCAAACTTTCCCTTTCCTAGAAATCTTACAAAATGATTTTAATGATTTAAAAAACATTCTCTGGCCCTATTTCTTTATTTTTAATTAATTCACTTTACAAACTCAATTCTTTTCTGATCACAATTATCTACCCAGAGCTCAATGGGTTACCCAACGAGTCATGTTTTTCTAGTATATATATATATATATATATATATATATATATATTATATATATATATATATATTAATATTTTGAAGGCCAATACAATGTGTATGAAAATAAAAACAAAAAGATGTTATTTTGTCTTATCGATTTCGAAGCATGAACTTCATCATCAGAGTTTATTTTCAGAAATGGACGTGCTTATGTTTTTATTTGTGTGGCTATAATTTCTCTTCTTATTTCCTTTTCCTCTCCTTTTTTTTCTCTTTCTTCTTCTCCCCCTTTATGAATGAAATGGGCGAATAACTTTAATTTCTTATTTCTTTCTTTTCTTTTTTTTAAAAAATGTTTGTTGAGAACAAATGTTCTAATATTGTCTGTCATCCGGTCAAATGTTCCAAGTTTTTATTTTTCATACGCATTGTATTGGCCTTCAAAATATTAATATATTATATATATATATATATATATGCTTGTCTGAGATTTTAGTAGACAAGAAGGAAATTATGAATCATTGATCAAACTTAAAGATTTGTCTAATTTTGACTGGTTACTTAAAATTTTCAGACACTTTTCTTTTTTTTTTTCTTTTTTAACTGATTATATCTTGAAAATTCAATAACACTGTCCCTGATGGCTAAAAAGAACCAAATCTTAAAATTAAGGTAGGTGGGGGACAGGGGTGGGTAGTCAGGTTACTAAAAAGATCATTGAAAAAAATATTTTACTTATTTATATGCTAATGTAATAACTGGTATGGGACTGAGGTATTACTTATTACTACTTCTGTTTCATAATAGTTGTTACATTTGCATATAAATTTCATACATTAAATGTACCAACTATTATGGGACAGGTATACTTATTACTACTTCTGTTTCATAATAGTTGTTACATTTGCATATAAATTTCATACATTAAATGTACCAACTATTATGGGACAGGTATACTTATTACTACTTCTGTTTCATAATAGTTGTTACATTTGCATATAAATTTCATATATTAAATGTACCAACTATTATGGGACAGGTATACTTATTACTACTTCTGTTTCATAATAGTTGTTGCATTTGCATATAGATTTCATACATTAAATGTACCAATTATTATGGGACAAAAGTAGAAACAATAATGTCTCTGTCCCATAATAGGTGCTACATTTGCATGTAAATTTCATACACTAAATGTACCAACTATTATGGGACAAAGGTAGAAACAATAAAGTCTCTGTCCCATAATAGGTGTTACATTTGCATATAAATTTCATACACTAAATGTACCAACTATTATGGGACAAAAGTAGAAACAATAATGTCTCTGTCCCATAATAGGTGTTACATTTGCATATAAATTTCATACACTAAATGTACCAACTATTATGGGACAAAGGTAGAAACAATAAAGTCTCTGTCCCATAATAGGTGTTACATTTGCCTATAAATTTCATACATTAAATGTACCAACTATTATGGACAAAGGTAGAAACAATAATGTCTCTGTCCCATAATAAGTGTTACATATGCCTATAAATTTCATACATTAAATGTACCAACTATTATGGGACAAAGGTAAAAACAATAATGTCTCTGTCCCATAATAGTTGTTACATTGCCTATAAATTTCATACATTAAATGTACCAACTATTATGGGATAAAGGTAGAAACAATAATGTCTCTGTCCCATAATAGGTGTTACATATGCATATAAATTTCATACATTAAATGTACCAACAATTATGGGACAAAGGTAGAAACAATAATGTCTCTGTCCCAAAATAGTTACATTTGCATATAAATTTCATACATTAAATGTACCAACTATTATGGGACAAAAGTAGAAACAATAATGTCTCTGTCCCATAATAGGTGTTACATTTGCATATAAATTTCATACATTAAATGTACCAACTATTATGGGACAGGGGTATTCTTATTACTACTTCTATTCCATAATAGTCGTTACATTTGCATATAAATTTCATACATTAAATGTACCAACTATTATGGGACAGGTATTCTTATTAGTGGCCAGTTTAGCTCAGTCAGTAGAGCATCTGCCTAGGAATCACAAGGTTCCAGCTTCGATACCGGTTCCCACTAACGCAACGCATGTGTAGCAGAGCTTGGGTAATTTGATCAGTACGGTAAAGCATCTTAGAGATAACAGTATGCGTGGCACTCCACCACAGCAAAAACAATCTTCCTGTCTAGTGATTGCAAAAAGGGGATAGACTCCCTCACTGTTTGACTGATAACATTACAACACTTTGATACACAAATTACAACACTAACTAAGAAAAATCAATTTAGGTTTGAAAATATACTCATAGAATTTTGTATATTTGTGTAATTATATTTTTCTGTAAAAAAATAATATTCTTCTAAAGTTAGAAGGTATTAGCGCTAAGTGAAATGCAATTACCACATCCAGGATTTGAACTCGGAGCGATGAGTCCATTTCCTATGTCTTTAACCATTACACCACACACTTCCTGCACCCATACTTTATAAGCTGCTTATAAATTATATAACAATAACTTAACAAAGGTTACTAAATGAGAAATAACCAAACAGAGGTTGGAAATGAAATAGAATCTTTATAACATTAATAAAATACAATACTCGACAGCAGTGTGAAGAAAGGTAAACCACTGCAAGTGGTATAATACTACTCAGTCAGCCTAATATTCCCATATTTATGAGCATTGGAACATACCCATTAATGTTCATAGGGTAATTTATGAGGAAGGTTTCAGGGTAGAACATTCTTTCCTTAAATTTGTTAAAAAATTCTTTATGAGGATGTGATCAATGAAAATCTGATCTCTCGGATGAAATAAAACAGGGGTAATTTATGAGGAAGTGCATCCCGGTCTCCTGCCTCAAGCGTTGCTGCCCGGTGACTATTAAAATAACGACCCAGCTCAGTCTATTTAAAACTATCCATCTATCTCAGTTTGTTCATATTTATCTATATTACTTTAAATACTAAGATTTTTTTTTTATTCATGTTTGTTTAATGTCTTGTTTTTAGTTTAAATAAACAAGAATTACGACAAAAAAAGAAGCGACCCCTCCCCCCCAAATACATTTACTTGTCGAAAATATCCATCTATCTCCATTTGTTCATATCTATCTAGATTATTTTGTTTGTTTATCTATCTATCTATCTATCTCAGTCTATTCAAAACTATATATCCATCTTCATATCTAAACAAGAATTACGACAAATTATGATAAATAAACAAGAATTACAACGAGTTGGGGTTGTTATTTTGATAGTCACCGGGTAGCGGTTTTTGAGGCAGGAGACCGGGATGCACTTCCTCATAAATTACCGTTCATAGGCAAGGTATATAACACAGAGTTAAGAGAGAAATAATAGGAAGAAACTCACCGAGTATTGAGAATATGGAAAAAGGTTTACTAAGCAAAAATACAAGGTGAACATAGTAATTAGCAATTGCTAAGTTGAATTAACAAGTTCCATGAGATCTCATTGTTTTTCTCTTCCAAGGTTTTGTCAGAAATTATTTATAGGAAAAACAGATGATTCCATTTTCATTATTTAGGTACTATATGACAGTTAGGAAGTTCTAAACCTGACGACATAGATAATATATAATACCTAAAGTTATCTGTTTTGATTGAATAATGTTCTATTAGAAATAAAAAATTCTTCTATCTAATTTCTATTTAGAAGAATATTTACGTTTTATTAAAGGTTGGTTGGTTGGTTGGGTTTTACAGTATGTCATCCCTTGAGTTAATTTTATGCCAAAGAACTATTGTTTCATTTATTCTCGTTGTGTATTCAAATCTTTTTAAAACACACTTTTTTAAATGCATTTTCATCTATTTAACTCATAGATAGGACCCTTACTGGTACTACCACTCCGGATCAGAGTGGACCTGGGAGTAATGGCAATAAACAGGTACTCCACACTCCCTAGAGCTCCAAAACTGGAGCTTCACCATTAGATACAGTTTAACATCATACCCAGGACACTAAGACCGTCAGCCACTGCTTTCTAGCACATTAATGATAAAAAAAAAGATTGGGGGTTTGCCTTATGGGTAATAGGGTTGGGACAGCCATATAGGTGCAAGGGTTTGGTGTGACTAGCCGATTGATTGGAGGGAGGCCTCTCCAAATGCCTGTCTAGCCTAAGTAAAGACAGAAGTGGAGTGTTGCATATTATGGATTGCTCATCCACCAGAATTCTGTCCTTAAGCATCATGGGTCACCACCATTGGGTGGGTGGGGAATTTTGACTGTCTACCGAGGTCTAGTCCAGTGGTTCCCAACCTATGGCCACATGGCCAAAATGGGCCACAGCAAATTTCAGATGGGCCACGGAACTATTATAATTCTATATGATTTCAGAGCATCCCTTTTATATACAAAATCCAATCATATCTGTGGGAAATTTATATTTTCTAAAAAGTAAGATGTCAACTAATTCCCGGTAGGGGAGAGTGGGGAGAGATTTACGCCCCTATATTATGTTTTATGTAGAAAGCGCGTGGTGTAATGGTTAAAGTCATAGGAAATGGACTCGTCGCCCCGAATTCAAATCCTGGACGTGGTAATTGCATTTCACTTAGCGCTAATACCCTTGGGAAAGGTATGAATCCTACTCTCCCTCCAGCTATGGGTAAATAGTAGGGCAGACTGGGCTCTTTAACCTTGGTTAAGCAACCGGTCTAGAAGGAAAACTCTGAATTCAAACCTGTTAAACTCCGCTTAAGAAATTGACCTTGTGTCACATCCTGCTCGTGCGGAGGGGTCGGTAAATATATATATATTATGTTTTATATATATTGAGTTTATATATGCCAATTAAATAATTTCTATTATAATAATTTTAGGGTCCATAAAAAAATTCTGGTTTCAAAGTGGGCCATGAGCTGAAAAAGGTTGGGAACCCTTGTTCTAGTGGGTTTATTCTACAGACCCAGCTGAGCGGGCAGCCATTTTATTAAAATAGAATTGTTTGGAGTGTACTTATTTATGGGTGATTGTGTTTTTTTGTTTTTTTTCGGTAGCATTTGTTATCCACTGGCAATAGTCAATTCCACAAAAGACGGATATCTTCTACCATAAGGCTCCTGTTTTGCTGACCTATAAATAGCCTCGGAGAATCTTTATTGTCATGCTTTCCTGTTAGTACCGTGTGTTGTCCACTGGCAGTATTCAACGCTACAGAAGATGAAAGATTCCTTGTACCTCTCCTGCGATGCTCCTCTGACCCATGCAGAGGTTGCTGGACAGTGTAACCTCTGGGTATACAACAACAAGAGTCCCAACATCAACACACAACCTGTCTGTCCGACAGTGACATATATTGTGCATCATAGCCTTCAGGTTAGTGACATTTACAATTCTATGGACTTTTCTCTAAGTAAACAAGTCAATCCATTGCACCTTGCAATTGGTCAATATGACAGTTGGAAAAGGTAGGAATTTTCACCTTTAGTTGTCAAAATAAAATTGTGCGTGTGCATTATCTGAAATGAACTTAATTGTTATTAAGAACACATTTTATGATATTTTTGTGTTAAAGCATGCAGTTGTATTGTTTTCAAAAAAGTTTCTAAGATTTGTTTATTTCGCACAGAGACTTTCAAAATAGCTACCGGCTTGGTTCAAAGTGAACGTCAAGGGAGGTTACTCTAATTGCCTTATTTGCTAGGAATTTTGACAACTAAAGGTGAAAATTACCAGAATCTAATTCCCTGCCCAAGCTAGGGCAGACTGGACTCCTTACCTGTGATATGGCAACTAATCTACGAGAAGGAATTCAAGACAGCTTAACTCTACTTAAAAATGGACCTTGTGCTCATCACAGAGGGGTTGGGTATATACAAACATTAGTGGCCTATATCTGTTTCTTTGTTTAACGGCATATCAACCTTTGTGGGTTATTTAATGCCAAAGCCATCCTTGCAGAAAAACATAAGTCAGGTGTGTTCAAAAAGTATCAAGACTGAATCTGTATTTACCAAGACAAGATTGAGTTTCTTTGTTTAATGGCATATCAACCTTTGTGGGTTATTTAATGCCAAGCCATTCTTGTAGAAGAATAGTAATGGTACTATTTAACCCATAGCTGGGGATATGAGAAGGAACCATACCTTTCCCAACAGTATTAGTCCAAAATGAATGTAATAGCTTAACTGGAGTTTAAACTCACTTATTACAATATCACAGTCCAGCATTTTAACCGCAACAACACGGAGATACTCCTGACCGAAACAAGTGATGAGTGGAATGATAAAAATTGGTACATTCATATCTACATTTCTTATACTAAATGTAACATCCATTATGGGACAGATGTGAGGTAAGTTTAAAAAGTATCAAAACTGAAGTTTTATTGACCAAGACAAAAGAAAAATCATTAGAGCTATTTTGTCCCATAATAGCTAGTACATTTCTATATACATTTCTTATACTAAATGTAACATCCATTATGGGACAGATGTGAGGTAAGTTTAAAAAGTATCAAAACTGAAGTTTTATTGACCAAGACAAAAGAAAAATCATTAGAGCTATTTTGTCCCATAATAGCTAGTACATTTCTATATACATTTCTTATACTAAATGTAACATCCATTATGGGACAGATGTGAGGTAAGTTTAAAAAGTATCAAAACTGAAGTTTTATTGACCAAGACAAAAGAAAAATCATTAGAGCTATTTTGTCCCATAATAGCTAGTACATTTCTATATACATTTCTTATACTAAATGTAACATCCATTATGGGACAGATGTGAGGTAAGTTTAAAAAGTATCAAAACTGAAGTTTTATTGACCAAGACAAAAGAAAAATCATTAGAGCTATTTTGTCCCATAATAGCTAGTACATTTCTATATACATTTCTTATACTAAATGTAACATCTATTATGGGACAGATGTGAGGTAAGTTTAAAAACTATCAAAACTGAAGTTTTATTGACCAAGACAAAAGAAAAAACATTAGAGCTATTTTGTCCCATAATAGCTAGTACATTTCTATATACATTTCTTATACTAAATGTAACATCTATTATGGGACAGATGTGAGGTAAGTTTAAAAAGTATCAAAACTGAAGTTTTATTGACCAAGACAAAAGAAAAATCATTTGAGCTATTTTGTCCCATAATAGCTAGTACATTTCTATATACATTTCTTATACTAAATGTAACATCCATTCACTTTAAAACTAACCATTCTCTCAAAATAAAAACTTTTAGAATATACACATTGAAGTGAATATTAAAATAAATAAATATAATATATTTAGTATTGTAAAAGAATGGGTGCAAGAAAAATAAAACATTTATTGCAAAAACACGGACATAAAATGAGGGTTCAGTTTATTTGTTGGTAGGAATTTACAAGGAAATAGTTAAGGATTACCCACTACTGTTCTTCTATAAGGATGCCTTTGGCATTAAATAACCCACAAAGTTTGATATGTCATTAAAACAAAGAAACGGAAACTAAAATAGATGGATCATTGTTCATTTATTATCAAAAATAGTAACTTTTTCAAAGTAGTAACAAGTCTTGTTGGTTAATTATGCATCACTTGAAAAGAAACCCTTAGTTAATGTAAAAGTATTTATGGTATTCGAAGGGGCTTTTATTTCCCCGTAGTTGTTGGTAAAATTGTCGGACAAAGAAGAACAAACACAGAAGTAAAATGCAGACATTTGTATTACAGAATTTACAAGGGTTACAAAATTACAAGGGTTTACAAAATGGGTTTAACAACAAAAGGGTTTACAAGATGGCTTGCAAATTAAATGAAATTCGCGACCATGATTTATCTGTTTAAGGAGAGTTCTTGGTGTTGTGGTGATAAAGGTGTTCTGTCGTTGATAGGAAAATGGCTCTAAGAAGCTTCTCGGGTCGTTTCTCGTTCTTCAGTCAGTATGCTATTATACCAGCCTGAGATAACGTTTGCTGGTATAATGCCTTAGAAGTGAGCTGGTTATGTGGGCCCTGTTCAAATAGATTATTCAGTTCTCAGTATGCTATTATAACAGCCAGTGACAGTTTGCTGAAATAAAGCCTTGGAAAGTTTGTTGAAGTTTTTTTAGGGAACGGTGATACCGCGACTACCCTTAGTGTGTGCTCTGTGATAAGTGGCCCTGTTTTTGGGCTAAGTGAGTGAGAGCGTTTGTTTTTACGTCTCTCTCCAGTAACGGTTCTTCGATAAGTAGCCTGTTTTTGGGCTAAGTGAGTGAGAGCGTTTGTTTTACGTCTCTCTCCAGTAGCGGTTCTTCGATAAGTAGCCCTGTTTTTGGGCTAAGTGAGTGAGAGCGTTTGTTTTTACGTCTCTCTCCAGTAGCGGTTCTTCGATAAGTAGCCCTGTTTTTGGGATAAGTGAGTGAGAGCGTTGTTTTTACGTCTCTCTCCAGTAACGGTTCTTCGATAAGTAGCCCTGTTTTTGGGCTAAGTGAGTGAGAGCGTTTCTTTGACGTCTCTCTCCAGTAACGGTTCTTCAATAAGTAGCCCTGCTTTTGGGCTAAGTAAGTGAGAGCGTTTCTTTGATGTCTCTCTCCAGTAACGGTTCTTCGATAAGTGGCCCTGTTTTTGGGCTAAGTGAGTGAGAGCGTTTGTTTTTACGTCTCTCTCCAGTAACGGTTCTTCGATAAGTGGCCCTGTTTTTGGGCTAAGTGAGTGAGAGCGTTTGTTTTTACATCTCTCTCCAGTAACGGTTCTTCGATAAGTAGCCCTGTTTTTGGGCTAAGTGAGTGAGAGCATTTCTTTGACGTCTCTCTCCAGTAACGGTTCTTCAGTAAGTAGCCCTGCTTTTGGGCTAAGTAAGTGAGAGCGTTTCTTTGACGTCTCTCTCCAGTAACAGTTCTTCGATAAGTAGCCCTGTTTTTGGGCTAAGTGAGTGAGAGAGTTTGTTTTTACGTCTCTCATTGTTAACGGTTCCCTGATAAGTGACGTTTTGGTATTTGGCGCCAACATACGCTGTTGGCATTCGACCCCTAACGGCAGGGGGAGATAATTGGTTATGGAATTTCGGACAAATGTTGTGATGTGTAGTTTCGTACCTTCTGTAGTAATAGTAGTTCGCTTATCGTAGCTTAGTCCCTTATGTCGTGGACTACCTTTATATATCTACCACTGTAGTAGACATATGCAAATGAGATAACACGCCATTGGCTATCTCACTACAGTTAGGAAATGAAGCAGCAACAATGTTAGTTTTTGATCAAGTGAAAGTATTTACTTTCTTGTTGCTTGCCTTAGAAAAATTAATACAAATAAGGAAATCATCATCATCATCATCATCATCATGTCGCGCAATTAGTCCTCTGCACAGCATCCAGTATCCTCGCACAGTTGGTCAATGTAGGTCCTTAGTGGTCGGCCCACATTAGCACGTCCATTTGTTGGTTTCCACAGGAGAACGTTGCTTATGAGTTCATCCTTGCTTCTCCAGCAGTGTCCAGCATGCCTTATCCATCTCACACGGATGGTTTGTGAGATAGGGAGCAAGTAGCCATACAGCTGCTTCTTTGTGGGGTGCTCTGCGCAGCATCCAGTATCCTCGCACAGTTGGTCAATGTAGGTCCTTAGTGGTCAGCCCACATTAGCACGTCCATGTGTTGGCTTCCGCAGGAGAACGTTGCTTATGAGTTCATCCTTGCTTCTCTAGCAGTGTCCAGCATGCCTTGTCCATCTCACTCGGATGGTTTGTGAAATAGGGAGCAAGTAGACATACAGCTGCTTCTTTGCGGGGTGCTGTTTCCACTGGTTTATCGACATACAAGAGGTGATATGATTGAAGTCTACAAATATACACATGGATTTTATTCAACAAACTTTAATCTACTAAACATTGCTCAAAATATCAATACCAGGGGTCATAAATTAAAACTCTTTAAAGAATTTTGTAAAGCAAGACAAAATTAGTTTAGTAACAGAGTGGTGAATACATGGTATAAACTACCATCATCAATAGTGAATGTTCCATCTCTAAACTCCTTTAAGGCAATGTTAGATAATCTGTGGAAAGATTATAAATATTCTGTGGAATTAAGATGAATGTTTATAAGGAACAGCTGACAGGTCTCAGACCTAATATACTAGCTGAAAGATGTTATTATTATTATTATTATTATTATTATTATTATTATTATAAATCTTATTGTCATGAACCATAATAAACTTTGACACTGGCGTTACCAAAATAGCAACTGTTGTCCGACAGAAACAAAAAAGAGAACAGATTTTGAATTAACACCAAAGCAGAATTCTTCATCAGAAATCTTCAGACAATCACATAATGGCCGAGTGAAAGGAGAATGAAGAACAAGCAAGTACGTTACATGACTCTCTGTCTATCTGTCTGTCTCTCTCTGTGTTCATCCACTCTCTCCCTCTCTATCTATCTATTAGTCTCTCTCTACGTTGGTCCACTCTCTCTCTCTCTCTCTCTCTATCTGTCAGTCTCTCTCTACGTTGGTCCACTCTCTCTCTCTCTCTCTATCTGACAGTATATCTCTACATTGGTCTAGTCTCTCTCTATCTATCTGTCTGTCTGTCTCTCTATGTTCATCCACTCTCTCTCTATCTATCTATCTATCTGTCTGTCAGTCTCCCTCTACGTTGGTCCACTCTCTCTCTCTCTATCTGTCTGTCTCTCTCTATGTTCATCCACTCTCTCTATATATATCTATCTGTCGGTCTCTCTCTACGTTGGTCACTCTCTCTCTCTCTCTATGTCCATCCACTCTCTCTCTATATATATATCTATCTGTCAGTCTCTCTCTACGTTGGTCCACTCTATCCATCTATCTATCTGTCAGTCTCTCTCTATGTTCATCCACTCTCTCTCTATCTATCTCTCTATCTGTCAGTCTCTCTCTACGTTAGTCCACTCTCTCTCTCTATCTATCTGTCTGTCTCTCTCTATGTTCATCCACTCTCTCTCTCTCTCTCTATCCGTCAGTATCTCTCTACGTTGGTCCACTCTCTCTCTCTCTCTATTTATCTGTCTCTCTCTATGTTCATCCACTCTCTCTCTGTCTATCAGTCTGTCTCTCTCTATGTTCATCCACTCTCTCTCTCTCTCTATCTGTCAGTCTCTCTCTACGTTGGTCCACTCTCTCTCTCTCTATCTATCTGTCAGTCTCTCTCTACGTTGGTCCACTCTCTCTCTCTATCTGTCAGTCTCTCTCTACGTTGTCCACTCTCTCTCTCTCTCTCTCTCTATCTATCTGTCAGTCTCTCTCTACGTTGGTGCACTCTCTCTCTCTCTATCTGTCTGTCTGTCTGTCTCTATGTTCATCCACTCTGTCTCTCTCTATTATGCAAAGAACACTATTGTTTATATACCCGCAACATGAGTATATAACACTTAGAACAATTGGGGTTGTGACAATAATAAATGAATGGGATGAGCAATTTGGGGACAGACAGACAGACACAACGCGGCGACAGAAGAACACAATTTAGGAAATGAGTAATAAGCGATTGTCCAACAAAGATTGCAGAGGGCTATCCAACAATTCTAATACTGATCACCAAAGTTAAGCAATGATGTGTATGTCCATTACTTAGATGGGTGACCACTTAAGCAACCTGAGGCCTGTATGCTATATCTAAGTAAAAGTAAAGTCGATGGGGCGGCCTAAAGTCGGTATCAGCCAGTCAGCGAGGGAGTCTATCCCCTTTTCAATAGCGCTAGACCAAGGAGATTGTTTTTTAGTATCTGAGGTGGAGCGCCACACCTACCATCAGCTCCTTACTTTACCGCACAGATCCCTGTGCTACTCATACGCTGAGTTGGCGAGGACCGGTATCGAACTAGGAACCTTGTGATTTCTTGCCAAACTCTTTACCGACTGAGCTAACCCGGCCCTAAAGCTTAGTAAATGACAAGTGAGAGAAGACTGAAGTTAAGCAATAATGTGCATGTCCATTACTTAGATGGGTGACCACTTAAGCAACTTGAGGCCTGTATGCTATATCTAAACAAAGTTTAATAAATGACAACATATATACAGTTTGTCATGCTGACAGCACTGGTTCCTGTTAGATCACTGAAGTTAAGCAGCAACAAAACTGTTCAGTACTTAGATGGGTGACCACTTAACTCTTTGCCTACTTTAAGCTGCTCACAGCAGCTCTCCTACCACACCCAAGCAAAGTAGTAAATTGAAACTGCATAGCATATGTCAAAGTTTCAGCTATTGTTGCCACTTTAAAAACTATTTTAGGTTTTTAAATTTGGTAAATTTTCTAAGGTTATTAAATTAATCTGATTTGGTTTGGTTTGTTTTGTCTTACGGCATATCAACCTCGGTGGGTCATTTAATGCCAACAAAGTTGTGAAATTAATTAATTCTTAATGCATAATACAATTTTGTTTATCAACTCATGTTTTTCTATTCAACCCATAGATGGAACCCTAACAGGTACTACCACTCCGGGTCATAGTGGACCAGGGAGCAATGGTGATGAAAAAGTGCTCCACATTCCCCAAACCTCCAAAAGTGGAACCTCACCATCAGATAGAGTTTAATGCCATTCCAACCCTATTGCCATAAGGGCAATAGGGTTGGGAAAATCATATAGGTGCTAGGGCTTGACGTGACCAGCTGATTGATCGGAGGGGGCCTCTCCGAACGACCGTCTAGCCCAAGATAGGGCCAAAGTGGAGTATTGCAAGTCATCCACCTGGGTTCTCTCTTTAAGCATCATGGGTCACCGCCCACGGCCGACAGGTGGCCCCATTGGGGGGGGGGTCTTACCCCTCTACAGAGATGCAGTCGGTGCATTTTAACACCCTAGCCGACAGGGCGCTAAATTAATTTGCGAAAAAAAAAAAAAAAGGAATTCTGATCTCTTTAAGAAAATTAAAAAAAAAAAAAGGAATTCTGATCTCTTTAAGAAAATTAAAAAAAAAAAAGAAGGAATTCTGATCTCTTTGAGAAAATTAAAAAAAAAAAAAAAAAAAAAAGTTTGCGGAGTAGTCTATTGTCTGTATCAGCCGAACAGCAGGTGAGCCTATCCCCTTTTTGCTAGTGTTTGACCTGGGAGATTGTTTTTGCTGTGGTGATGTACCACACCTACCGTCAGCTCCCCACTTTACCACACAGATCAGATTACCGAATCTGTGTTACTCATGCACTGAGATGGTGAGGACCAGTATCGAACCTGGGAACCAGTGCTTTCAACGTGATTAGACCATAAGCCGGAATATTGATGGAGTACCCCTTCATTGTGATTACTCCCAGGCCCACTCTGTCCCGGAGTGGTAGTACCTGTTAGGGTCCCATCTATGGGTTAAATAGAAAAAATGAGTTTAAAAAGTGTTTAAAAAAAAATTGAGTTAAAAAAAAAAGATTGAAAAGACCCATTAAGAATGAAAACAAAACGTCTTCAGCATAAAATAACCCAACATGGATTGACATGCCATAATATCCAACCAACAACAAATCAACCAACCCATCAATGGGTCAAATAGATCTGTTAAAAAAGTGTTAGTATTTGATAGGAATACCTGAAACTATATAGCTGTGCAAATTATTTGTATTAAGAATAGTTACTTTAAGCTCGTAGAGCATTCGGCTAGAAACCACAAGGTTCCTAGTTCGATACCCGCCCTCGCCAACTCAGTGTATGAGTAGCACAGGGATCTGTGCGGTAAAGTAAGGAGCTGATGGTAGGTGTGGCGCTACACCTCAGACGCTAAAATAATTTCCTTGGTCTAGCGCTAGTGAAAAGGGGAAAGACTCCCTCGCTGCATGGCTGATACCGACATTAGGCCACCCTGACGACTTACTTTTATAATTGTTTACTACGGATTATCATTAATAGTTACTTTAAAAGTTATAAATTATTAGTATGAAATAGGAATACTTGAAACCATGCAACTGTGTGCAAATTATTTGTATTAGATAGAAATCTTTTATATCATATAACTGTAAGCAAAAAAAACTCCTATATAGACAACTATACAAAACATATACAATGAATATACAAATTTATTTTTTTTATTGTTTGGGAATTCTTGTTTTCCAAACGGAAGTTCAATTTGGAGCCTATGCGTAAAAACGTGTTAATTTGGTCACTTCTTTTTTGGCTACCGTAGAGTTCACTTCCGTTTTGGCGTCAGCAACTTATGTTTTGTTTGTTGTCGAGTGTGTGTATCTTTTTTATTGCGGTGTGTGCTAGAATTGAATTGGTAATTAGTGAATCGGGAGATATCTATTATTGTTTATGTAACATGTCTAATGGTGAAGCTCCAATTTTTGAGTTCTGGGGAGTGTGGAGTATCCCTTCATGGCTATTACTCCCAGGTCCACTCTGAGATTAATAGTGATGAAGGGAGTGGTAGGACTGGTTCAAGTCCAATATATGGGTTAAATAGAAAAAATGAGTTTTAAAAAATATGTTTAAAAAAAAATTGAGTTTAAAAAAAAATTGAATAACCATCAAGAAAGAAAGAACGAAACAAAACATCTTTGGCATAAAATAACCCAACAAGGGTTGACATGCCGTAAAATCCAACCAATCCAAAATATTTATAACTATTTGGGATCAACGGATAAAATTAATAATGATCTTAAAATTACATATGATTATCAGTTGAACCCCAAGTGAAAGTGACATTATGACTAGGCATTGCCAAAGTTGCCGAAAAATCCATGTTTTACAAAATAAAATTACGCCCCCCCCCACACACTTCTTGATTGAAAGAAATTTACCAAAAATCAGGGAATTATCCGATTTTAATGAAATTTTCAGTGTTGATTGATCAATGAATGAATTTTATAATGCATCAGGTATTTTAAAAAAATGATTAAAAGATAGAACGAATTAATAAAGGGTAAAACACAAAAAGCAAATAAAAGACAAAAAATAAACAAAAAGTATAAACAAACAAATAATAAAATAAACAACTTAAAAAAACAAGAATATATAAAGAATAAACAAATACATACCTCCACACAAACTCTGAGGCCTTCTGAGGATGGGATTTTAATTCCGAAATATTAAGGAAACATTAAAAGAATAAAAATACAGGTAAATAAACAACATACTCGTTACCTTTTCTTCCTTCGTATTGTGATGATAAGCCTTCAAAATAAATCTACAAAACAAATAGAAAAATAATTTTTATTAATCTATGAATATAGATAAGAGATTTAGTTTTCTTTTAACTTTTTAAATCCCAGGCAGCGATGGGTAGCTCTGCTAGTTAGTTAATAATTCGAAACAAAACTTTGGTTCTTTTTTTATTTTTTTAATCAGCGTATATCTCGTATTGATTTTCAAAGTAGGGAAGCCCTTTTCATGTCGCAACATAATATATTTATCAATGTTTGACAAAAATAACTAGTGGAATAAAATCACAGGAATGAATCAACTTTTTATTTAATCTTTTTTTTTTTTTTTTTTTTACTAGGCTCGAACACTGTACGTACACAGGTGCCAGTGGAATATATGCACTAACTTAGCCATGTAGCAGTCTCCTACTTACTAATTAAAAATAGTTACTTGATAAGTTAAAATTAAAATAACATTAAAAAATAATATTAATTCATTGATTCATTAAAAAATGAACACAAAAAAACGAAACAAAACAAACTCTGTTGCTCTCTTCATTCTCCCTTATTAAATCCTCCTAATACTACTCCTCATCTTAATTCCTCCTACTCCTTCGTTTCTTACCGGCACTTCGCCGTTTTCCTTTCACTAAAGGCTTCCTCTATTTTAACATACTCTCTCTAGGTAAGTAAATATCTCAGTATATTTTACTTATACCCACACGTTTATGAACGTATTTGTTTATATTGTGCTAAACTCATTTTGTCGTTTAAAAAAAAAACTCGTTATTATTATTTACTCAACATTATGCACGTTACATTTTCGTAAAACCAAAAAAAATAATACCATCTTTTTGGAGGGGCGTGTTTCTAAAAAAATGTTTTGTTTATATAAGATTTACTTTGCTTTTAATTCATTTTAAAGCTAACCAGTACTCAGTAACGTGGTTTTATTTATATCTATATTTTCCCGAGGACAAAATTATCTTTTTTAAGTGTTTATTTTTTACACTTAAAATTAAATTACGAAAATTAAGAGTAGAAGAGACGAGTCGAGTCAGACACCACCATTGTATTTATTTAATTTACTACCCCCTGAGCAGTTTAGATTGATATTTTTACGCATTACCGTTTATAAAATGCTTTTATACTTATATATTCTGGAAGAGGAATGTTTTTTCTATAGAGTGCAGTTATTGAAAATTCAAACTTTTCATTCTACAAGCCATGTTACATGTTTTATTTATTGTTTATAAAAAATAATGTCAGCTCCCACTACTACAGCTGAGTGCGTGTTGTCTGTATCAGAAATGAAGAAAGATGAAAGATTTTTATTTTGTATATCGTTCACTTTATTATATGAATATAAAATATTGATCAGTGATTGACTTATAGACGAAGTAATATCGATTATGCATTTCAAGTTTGATTTGCAATGATGTTTTTAGTGTGTTGATTGAATGGGTTGATTAAAGTTGTCCTGTTGATTTTTGAACACCGGATGTTGGGATTTTGTGCATATCCGGTTAGCAACTGATTTGTTATTATTTCTCTCCTTCATCTTTTGGGTCCGATATTATATTTATTAATTATATAAATGTCCCTTTTTAAAATGTCCTTTGACAGTATGGATAGTTTTCTTGACAGATATTTTAGAGATTTGATTTTGTAAATATACTGTCAAGTCTGCGTTCTCGCTAAAATAAATAAACAAAACTAGTTTTTGTACGAATAATAATATCAACACCTAGCCTCGTGGATTTATTTAACTTTACACACATTTCGCCGACCTGTAGGCGTGGTGAAATACTCTAACTGTACCCCCCCCACACCACACACACACAAGAGGGGTGTCCTGGGTATGACAATAAACTGAATCCGGTGGTGAGACTCCAGATCTGAAGAATGTGGAGTACCCATTCATTGCCATTAATCCCTGGTTCACTCAAACCCTGAGTGGTAGTACCTGTTAGTGTCCCATCTATGGGCCAAATATATATGTTTAAAAATGATTCGTATTCTATAGGAATACTTGATATCATAAAACTGTAAATCATTTGTATTAAGAATTGTTACAAGAATCTATAATTAAGGATTATTATTAATTACTTGAAACCACATAATTTATGTGCAAACAAATTATTATTATTAAATAGAAATAATTACTTGAAACCATAACTATGAGCAAATTATCTGTATTTGATAGGAATATTTGATATGTATGTGATATAATTAAAAACAAAAAACAAACTGTAATTTAATATAATTATTTAATATCTTTATTTATTTACAGTTGTTTTTGTTGTTTTTTTTCCGCATACATTGTTAAAAAAAAAAAAAAAATTTTTTTTTCGCATACATTGTTTAAAAATTTTTTTTTTAATTTTAAAGTTTTTATTTGGACCCTGGATCGGTGAAGTAATTAATAGCGTTGATCCTAGGGGGCATCCCCCACCCCCAGGCAACATCTGTGCCATCGATTTAAAGGGACAGGACTGGGTTTATTGCCCAGTGCCTGAGGCGCCTTCTTTGAGGGAGAATGCCGACGGGATCAATGCATTTTTTGCACCCGCCACCCACGAGTCTCGGCTTATACAATATATGCGATTCACTAACACCTGAAGTATAAAATAACCCTAGACGGGTTGATATGCTGTTAAAATCAATAAATCACAGATTTCAGTTTCCATTCAGATAAAAACAATAAAATTAATTTGAAAAATTTGTAATTAAAATAGTATCATGACTGTATGTGGTGGTAAAAGGCTTAAACTTTAAGCCTTAACACGACAGTCATTAACTTATGGCGATATATTTATTGTTTGTTTGTTTATTTTTTTTACTAAGTAAGTTTTAAGTTTTTATATCCCACATACCTAAAGGAAGACAGGAATTTTTTGATCGAAATATAAAGAACATTAACCTTACTTTTACCCGGGGGGGGGTATTGAAAAGTTCTACACACCCAACCAAGGAAGGAATGACTTGGAGCCATAAAACAAATATTAAATCTTCGTTTCATGGCTCCAGGTCATTTAGACTCTTATCTTTATAGAAAAAAATCGTTTTTTATCGCTTCATTTTTTCAGATTTCATAAAATGAAATGGGGGGGGGGAGACCTCGTAAAAATATTTCCCATAATATATTTTAGGAAAAACCTATTTTAAACATAATTTCATCCACCGGTGAACAAGTATCGGAATTTTCGTGAAAATTTGACTCCTAATTGATTTTTCATAGAATTTTTTTTAAAAGCCTGTTGTCGTAACTTGTTTTTGGCTACGTAAATTTCAATTGATTTAATGGTGCGAAAATGTAAACATTGTTTTGGTCCTTAATTTTCATTATTTCCGTAAACTGAAATTTTTTTTTTTTTAAATCATCAGGAGTTTTTTTTTTTTCAATGTTTTTCTTTTGAATGGTCGAAAAAAATTTCGAAGATAATATTAACCTTTATTCAAGTTTCATTGTGTTAAGTATAGTGTGTGTGTGTGTGGGTGTGTGTGTGGGTTAAATTTGACACGTCAAATTGGACGTCCCTAGGGTACTGTAAGCAACCTGGTATCAAATTGACTTGATTTGGCATTAAATAACCTGAAAAGGGTTGACGTGCCGTTAAGCAATCAATCAACTAACCAACAACTAATTTTTATATAGGATTTTACTTAAGGATACCCACACCCACACCCGCTTCGTTTCTTTCCACGTATGATCGTTTTTTTTAGCATTTCTTTATTTAATATAGTATAAATATAAATATGTTTTAGGATATGCCACATTGACACAAACACGTGGGTGGTAGATGCAGAAATAGAGCGGCCTGGCGCCTAAACGTTAAGCAAGGCACAGAGAGGAGTGAGGCGGAGAGGAGAGTAGCCTCGACAGCAAAGAGAGCCAGAAAGAAGGGGAAAAGACAGCAGCCCCAGAAAGCACCAAAGTTTGTGTGCAGTCAGTGCACCAAAGATTGTCACGCAAAAATTGGCCTGCAGAGTCACTTGCGCAGATGCAGATCATTTTTTTTGGACACTACGCCATCGTCCTTAGTGGACGGAAAGGTGTCAACAACAAATATAATTGTAGTAGTAACTATTAGGCCCACATCCTGGATTAAAGAAAAAAAATCCACGATCTAGTCGGGCTATCGTGTTGATTTCTTATAATAACATTTCCTTGTGAGGCAATCATATAAAGTTACTTGGCAGTGCCCATCTCCTCTCAAAGTAATATGGAACGTAAATAGTAAGAGAAGCAGGGAGTAATCTCGGATTTATAGAGTAAGCGAACAACAATAACAGATTACCTCAACCTGGGAGCCCCACGTGGTCTGATGGTTAGCAAGCTATACTAGCAAATCCTGGATGTGGTAATTGCATTTCACTTAGCGCTAATATCCCTTGGGAAAGGTATGAATCCAACTCTCCCTCCAGCTATGGATAAATAGTAGGGCAGACGGGCTCTTTAAGCTTGGTTAGGCAGAGGAGAAGGAAAACTCTGAATTCAAACCTGTTGAACTCTGCTTAAGAAATTGACCTTGTGTCACATCCTGCTCGTGCGGAGGGGTTGGTAAATATATATACTAGCAAATCAATACTACTGAATTCGAGTCCTCACTGGGTGCACCATACATCCGGCTCATGGGTGGTGGGTGTAAAAATTGCGTTGATCCCGTCGGCATTCCTCCTCAAGGGGGGGGGGCGTCTCAGGCACTGGGTAATAAATCCAGCCCTGCCCCTTTAAATCGTGGGGGCAAAATAAATAACTAGATTACCTTAACTAGATTTGAAATCCGTCCGGGAGGGGTATGTTAATTCTAACTTCTATTAAGACCAATTCTACACCCGGACATCTCAGATAAAAACCTTTCATTAGCAGGTCGTGCTGACAGCACGATTCACACGACTCTCTTTCTCTGTCACTCTCGCCACTATCGGTCACGGCTCCTGGCAGGTCTTCCGCACGACGTCCAGTATCCCTACAGAACTGATCGATGCACGTTTTCGCTGGTTGGTTTACACTGGTGTGAACATGTGTAGGTGTCCACAGGAGAAGGTCACTTGTGAGTTTGTCCTTACTTCTCTATCAGTTTCCAGCATGTCTTTTCATCTTATATGGTGGATGGTTTGTATAATAGGAGGCAAGTGGCCGCACAGCTATGAGGTGATACTTACAAGATTTGTTCAGGACAACACGCAGAATCCTTGTGCGAGTTCTTTGCATGCGTGTCAGTGCTACTGTATGGCTGCACCAGTTGGACTCTATGTAGAGAGAAAAAAACTAGATGGAAATCTAGTTTTTTTTCTCTACATGTTTCGTTAGAGTCCAACTGGTGCAGCTATACAGTAGCACTGACACGCCTACAGCTTGGAAGACCACTCGCTTTTTTCAGGGAAGTGAGATAGATATTCATCTTTCAGAGTTGGAATGCTAGGCTTTACAATTTGAGTTAATTTTTGTTCATTCAAAAAAAAAAATAAAAATATTATTGAAAAATTAAAAATTAAAACTTTTTTTCTAATCGAATGTTCCAAGTTTTAAGAAAACTTGACCAAAGATTCTAAGAAATTTTGGACTAAGATGAAAATTGCCAGCACAAATTTTTTAACGTTTGAAATTGGAATTTATCGAGAAAAAAAATTGCATTTTAGGTGAAAAACTCTTGTGATGTTAAAAATCAACTAATTATTTCTTTGTCATAAACTTTTTGGTACGTAGAACCATTTACCAAAATTTTTCTCGTTCCCCAATGATTACCTGCATCGGAAAAATAAGGTCGAAAAAGTTTTTTTTTTTTCGGATTACCCTTAACACGTTTTTAACTTTGACTAGAAGTTACCATTCCAAATTATTATAATCACGGAATGTGAATATAAAATTACCAAATTCCTGGGGCGCAGAGGGGATTTACGTCATCTTTAAGTAGTTAAAAACATTGTTTTTTTTTTGTTTTTTTTCGTGTTTGGAATTTAATTCTATTTCTTTTGATATTGAAGAACTTCATGAAAAAAAAATTATTTTGATGTACATTGTATATTATTAGTGATTTGTTGATTTTTGGGTTCAAATTTAAAATTGATTTATTTTGTTTATATTTTTTTACATCAGTTATAAAATCCTATTTGAAGAAATGATAACGCACTGAATGCTTATTTAAAAACATTTTTTTAAAAATTGTTTATTTGGGATCATTTTACTTTAGAAGGTGATCTTATTACGGAAGGAATACTTTTTTTTTTTCGTTTTTCTTTTTTAGTGGGGGTCAAGTTTCCGAAAAAATGCTCGGTGAAAAAAAAAAAAAAAAAACAAGTCAGTTATTTGTTTGAAAACATTTAATCGATATTATTATTATTATTATTATTATTATTATTATTTAAACAAACAATTTTTGGTAAAAAATAACAATTTCCTCGTAAATTCCTACCATAAAATAAACTGAATCCTCATTTTATGTCCGTGTTTTTGCAATAAATGTTTTATTTTTCTTGCACCCGTTATTTTACAATACTAAATATATTTTCTTTATTTGTTAAAGAATAAAGAACCAAGAAAATATATTTATTTAGCATTGTAAAATAACGTATGCAAGAATTATAAAACAAAACATTATTGCAAAAACACGGACATAAAATGAGGGTTCAGTTTATTTTATGGTAGGAATTTACGAGGACATCGTTCTTCTTTACCCAATTTTTTTCTGTATTTAATCTGAACAATGCTTGAAGGTTTTTTTTTTTTTTTCGGTTTAGCTTAGTCTGTAGAGCATCCGCCTCGAAACTCAGAGGTTCCGGGTTCGATACCGCCACTCACCACAGTCTGGATCTGTGTGGTAAAGTGGGGAGCTGATGGTAAGTTTTGTGGTCAACCACAGACGCAAAACAATCTCCTTGGTCTAACGTTGGTGAAAAGGGGATAGACTCTCTTGTTGTCTGGTTGATACCGACAACAGGCCACTCCGTCGACTTTACTTACTAATACTAGGATAGCGTTAGACATAAGTGAGAAACTGACAGTCACCTAAACACCGTTAACTCTGTCTACGCTATTCTAATTTAGATAAGTAAGTAGTACTATCACTAAAGATTGAGTAATTTTTATTAATAAATATTGCAAACTATATAATTTAGTTCGACAAGAATCCATTGATAACCTGAAAATAAAACTCTAAACATTGTGTTGTCTCTTGCTTGTCATAGGAAATAGCAGCAGTCTTCTTTGGCCACGTGGTTTTGTTTATTTTATTGATAATGGCGGGAATAAGTAGGAAAACTGCATTTTGATTTGTCACTTGTAAAAAATCGGTTTTTACGTTCGTCATTAAATAAAAAGTAGTAATTATTAATTTTTTTTCTATACAATGTCAGTGTTTTAAACATTCTAAAGCATTCTAACATTCTTTTTTAATAACGAAAAAAGAAAAAAAAAAGGTAAAAACTAGAGAGAAAATGAAAGTATGTCACGGGCGTTTAGGAGGACAACCTGGTTAGCGAGGGCGGCCAAATAGATCATTTTGAATGGTTGGTTTGTTGATGGATTTAACGGCATATCAACCAGTGTGGGGTTATTTTATGCCTCGAGATTAGGGAATGATATACGTTGTACGTCTATATTTACACTTTAGTAGTTAACGGTTTTAACTATATGTTAGCATCGTCGGGTATCGTGTTTAACTGGTTATTACTTTTGTATGGTATTGATCAAGTTTACGTTTATATTTTGGTATAATTTTGTTTATTGTAAAAATACCCCCCCCTAAAAAAAACAAAACAGAATATCATCTATGTTGACTTTATGTTATTTGCGTGGAAAAAAGCGTTTTCTAATGATAGGGATGTGCATTTTATCGCTGGCTCTAAAAAAGGGTGATCACAGGAAATTATTTTTAAAATCATATAAAATAAACTAACTATCCGACTTTAATAAAACTTTCGGTATATGAAGTAATAAAAGACGAACTTTTATTGCAAATAAATGTTTACTAAATCGAAAAGGCTAATAATTGTTTTTGTTAGTTTTTGTTTCGCGCATTGATCCCCCGTACAAAGATATATATATATATTTTTTTTTTATATAAATATTTTTTACATTTTTGGAAAGATCATTTAACGACGGAACATATGTAAAAAAAACTAAATCGCAACTAATTCGGTTTTGGTAATAGGGCATCTTAAACATTGAAACTTAAATCTCGTAAATAAGAAAAAATATGTATCTTTTTTTTCTTTCCTAAATTGTTAGATTATTTTCTAAATAATTTTATATTAAAAGTTCCTATTGTCTACTTGTTTATTTTTTTTTTCCAGGGATTTTTAAAAATTTATAAAATGTAAAATAAATACTTCTGTTTAGCGGATATCAAAATCGTATTTATTAACCAAAGAAAATATTGTATAAAAAATATCTAGCTAAAAATAATGACATAACATATTTCGGTTTTTATTTTTAAAATTTTGAAAATAATGTTTGAATTACAAATTTTCGTCATTCTTATTAATGGATGGATCTAACGGAAATAATATACGCTTTGGTTTTTGAGGAAAACTCTAGTTGTTGTTGTTTTTTGTTGTAGCGCTGGGTCGTTGAGGTCAATAAGTTAAATCGTGAGACATCAAGGAAATGCTAAATTAGTAATTTGTTTTTGCTTCAGAAAAGAAATTATTATACGTACGATTCTCCATACAAAGTGCGCACGTCAAGATGCCATAACTATGTCAACAAAGATTAAGAATTTGCGGGAATTTACTTTTAAATGCAAAAATTTAGGTTTTATGTAAGAGAAATTTATTTTTTTCTTTTTTTATAACACATAAACTTGGATTGTTCTTTATATTAAACGTAAAAGAAAACATTAAAAAGTTAATTTTCAATTTTTTTATTGACGTTTTTAAAATATTTTTTAACAATCCCCGTGCGTATTAAAAGAGCGTGTTTTGCACATAGCTATCTAATGAGAGCGAAAGCTCCACATTCTATGCGGAATGATAGGTATTTACAAAAAACAAAAAAAAAATAAATAAAATAAACGAACCAAAAAAAAATTACGAAGAAACTTGTAGTTTCCTATATGGGGGTCAATGCGCGAAACAAAAACAAATGAACAAATATTTGGCCTTTTGAATTTAGAGTAAACATTTAATTAAAATCAAAGTTAGTCTTTCATTACATCATATACAGTAGGTACCACCAAAATACGTCACATGATCAGTTTAGGCGATATTGAAGGAAGAAACGTAATTTTTTGAAACTTTTAAAAAAAATCTCGCAAAAAAGAAATAACGAACATAAAGAGTTCTTACAAAGAAAAGCAGTTAATTCAAAGATCAAATTATCCGATTGGGGAAAATTACTCATCGTTATCTTGAAAAATAAGTATAACAGTACGTTTTTTACGACACGGTCAGTTTCTTTATTGATATTTTTAGCAAAATTCTGTATTCATGGTTCTTTTACTAAAAAAAAAAAAAACAAACAAAAAAACTCTGGCATTGAAATTATAAAAATCTTCTGATATAATTATTCAGACACTTATCTTTATAGAAAAAAGTAAAAATCGTTTTTTGTTGGTTCATTTTTCATATTTCATAAAATAAAATGGGGTGGGGGAGACCTCATAAAAAAAGATTTCCCCTAATATATTTTAGGAAAAAACTATTTCAGACATATTTTCATCAAAAGGTAAGTAATTATGGAAATTTTCGTGAAAATCGAACCGTTAATTGATTTTTCATAGAATTAAAAAAAAAAAAGCCTCTAGTCATAACTTTTTTGGCTACGTTAAATTTCAGTTGATTTAACGGTGCAAAAATGTAAACATTGTTTTTCGTTTATAGTTTTCATTATTTCCTTAAGCTGAAAATTAAAAAAAAAAATCATGAGTTTTTTGAATATTTCTTCTTTTGAATGGACAAAAGATTTTCAAGATGATATTAACCGTTATGCAAGATTCATTATGTTAAATATAGGGGGGGTAAATTTCACATGGAAAATTGGTGGTACCTAACGAAAAGAAAGATGGGTAAAGTCTAGCGTTGGAAAAATATGTTGATTACATTGAGAACACATGGCAGCGTGTAAAACGTAAGTTTAAAAAACTGGAACAAGTACTTTTCCTCTCATTACTGAAACGAATTTCTTTGGCGTAATAAATTTGGAAACTTGAATGTTTTTAACGAACTTATTAACGCTACAGGTGAATTTTATGTGCTGTAATATATTTTAATATTTATTTATTTTTTATTTTCATAAATAATATTTTTCTAAAAATCCGTAAAAAATCTTGATTTTTTGAATACATCTTTCCGTAAAATTCAACTCTCGCGTCGGAAAAATATTTTTAAATAATTTTTTTTTCTACACTAAAGTTAAATTTTATCGAAAGATCTATTGCAAAAATCAAGAAGATTTTTTTACGGACTCAAGTTAATCATATATTATATTTTACTGCATTAAAAATGGCTATCAGTAGAGTTCAAGTGACAGCAAATCTTCTTAGTCCTCTACATTGAGACTGTCCAGACTTTGGTCTGGACAGTGTTAATTCTTTCTCGGATTTACAGTTCTCTCAATTTTTTCCCCAGGGTTTTTGGTATTGTTCTGAGGGCTCTACAGTCGAGTCAGCTAGGGCTTTAGAATACACCAACTGCACCTCTGCAAAGGGGTAATACCCCCCAAATGGGGTCACCTGTTGGCCCTGGGTGACCACCCATGATGCTTAAGGATGGAATCCTGGTTGATGAGGAGTTCATGACATGCAACACTCCACTTAGGTCCTTACTTAGGCTAGATGGGCAGTTGGAGAGGCCCTCTCAGATCAATTGGCTCGTCACATCAAACCCTAGCACATATATGATTTTGCTGACCCTTATGGAAAGCCCTCACCCTTTTTATCATAGATGTGCTAGAAAGCAGTGGCTGAGGGCCTTAGTGTAAACACTATCTAATGGTCAAGTTCCAATTCTGGAGCTCTGAGGAATGTGGAATACCCCTTCATTATAATTACTCTCAGGTCCACCCTGATTGGGAGTGGTGGTACCTGTTAGGGTCCCATCTATGGGTTAAATAGAAAAAAATGGGGTTTAAAAATATTTTGAATACCCATCAACCATTAATAGAACAAAACGTCTTCAGCATAAAATAACCCAACAAGGTTTAACATACTGTAAAATCCAACAAACCAAACTTTCTGTTCTCCAGTAAGAAGTCTCTGGCTTTAAAGCAAGGAATAAATTTTTCTTACCTGCACAATCCTACCTTATTGGCTGGAGCTGTAGATTCTGCTAACTGTACCCCTGCAGAGGGACAAGACCCCCAGCCACCCAATAGAGCCACCTGTTGGCCATGTGTGGCAACTCATGATGCCTGAGGTCAGGATTGTGGTGGCTGAGCAGTCTGTGACCCAGGTACTGTGGTCCTGTGACATGCAGCACTCCCTTACTTGGGCTAGTCGACTGGTCATAGAGGCCCCATCCAATCATTCAGCTGGTCATATCAAGTTCTAGCAACTATATGATTGTCCTGACCATATTCTTTAAATTGCTTTTATGACAAACTCCCAGCACTTTTTATGTTATAGGTACTAGAAGGCAGTGGCTGAAGGTCAACCACCAGTATTTACTAATACACATGAGGTTAATGAAGATCATTTCTTGAACAAATGATATATAAAAACAAGACTTGACTCCCAACTTTTTATGCTATAGGTGCTGAAGGAAGTTAATGAAAATCATTTCTTAAACAATTGATATATATATATTTTTTTTGGGGGGGAGGGGAGAATATGTGCTTAATTGAAGTCATACCTAATTTTAAAATTATTAGTTGATAATTAATGAATTAGGAGAATATATCTGTTCAAATGTAGATCGTAAACAAATCATTGATTTGTTTACGCTCTACATTTGAACAGATATATTCGCCTAATTCATTAATTATCAACTAATTAATTTTAAAATTAGGTATGACTTCAATTAAGCACATATTCTCCAAAAAATTGTCGGCATAGCCATATCAAACAAACTGTTTGCATACTTTCATATATATATATATATATAAGATTTGACATAGATAATTCATAAGGGTTGATATGCCATTAAACCAAACAACCAGCCTGTGCACTCATTATTTTACACATCGTTGTTAGGCATATTATTGGTCTGGATTGGAGTGGACTTTTTTTTCTTTTCTTTTCTTTCTTTTTTCATCTTTCTGGATCCGTGTAGATTTTCCATTTATTCAAGAATTTTTGCCTCTTTTAGGCATTTGTTTAGTTGTTGAGTTAGTCTGTTGGGAACTGTTTTGACCAGAAGCCATAGATTCCATTGTGGCCTAATGCCTTCCAATTTTCAGTTTTCTTGAGGGTACCTCTTAGGGATTCCAGGTGTATTTCTGCTTCTGGTCCTTCTTTGATTCCTTATAATTCATTCTTCATGTTGATCCATTCAAACTTGTTGCCTTGCTCGTATCTCTATTCCCAAAGTTTCCAAGTGTCTTCTATTAACCTTTATCTGCTTATGCTCTCCCGCTCAGTCACCGAAGTTAAGCAGTGATGAGCCTGTTCAATACTTAGATGGGTGACCATTTAAGCAGCAGCAGGTACTGTAAGCAACCTCATATCAAAATGACTCCAGTAAAGTAAAGTTGTCGGGGTGACCACATGTCGGTATCAGCCATACAGCGAGGAGTCTATCCCATTTTCACTAGTGCTAAAGTCTGTATCAGCCAGTCAGCGAGGGAGTCTATTTTTCTAGCATCTGAGGTGGAGCGCCACACCTACCATCAGCTCCTCATTTTACCGCACAGATCCCTGTGCTACTCATACGCTGAGTTGGTGAGGGCCGGTATCGACCCAGGAACCTTACGATTCCTAGCCGAACGCTCTAACCCGGCCCTTAAATGACCTGAAAAGGGTTGATATGCCGTAAAACAAAACAAACAACCAACCTACCTTTATTTATTTACTGTCAGGACACTTTGTTACATAATAAATGGGGTAGCCTATTCATTTTGTTATGTGGAGAATAGTTGGATTCATACTTTTCCCAAGTGCTATGTGAAATACAAACAGCCATGTCCAGGATTTGAACTCTGGTTGTTGTATCCATTTGCTATGACAATGACCATTACATCATGATGCTTCAATGTAAGACATTTTCCTATTGGCTGTTCATTGACCAATTCAATGTTAATGTATAGAAACATTGCTAGGAAGCCCCACTGTGGTATACGATTGTGTAAATGTTGTTTTGCAAAATATCATAATTAGAAATGAGTGCTTTATTGTTTTCATGCCATTGTACTATTAAAAAACAATTGCCTATGAAATTATCATGTTTCGCTTGGGTTTTGTTTTTTCAATTAAATCTTATTATAATGGAGATTGTGTGTCTGTCTGTCTAACCAAAACTACATCACCACCAACGTTACACTTCCCTTAGTTATTTAATGGCCAGTTCATATTAATGAAAAATCTGATAAAGAATTAATATGAAGGATTCGTAAATCCCTTCTAAATAATCTAAAGGCCAAATTAACCCTTTTGCAGGGTATTAATGTAATGTGAAAAGCAAACAGCCTTGTCCAGGATTTGAACTTGGTTCACCATGTCCATTTAACCATTACACCACAAGTGCTTCTATAGAATGTAAGGCATTTTCCTATTGGCTGGTCATTGACCAAATCAACATTGATATATAGAAACATCGCTAGAAGGGCCTTCTAGCGATTACTGTGGTATAGGATTGTGTTAAGGTTGTTTACTAAAATATCATAATTAAAAGTGAATGCTTTATTGTTTCAATGTTATTGTACTGTGACACATAATCACTGATAAAATAATTATGTTTTGTTTGTTTTTTATATGATAAATTTGTAGAATAAGCATATTAGTTCCAATTACCATCAATTGATAAGACAAGGCAACAAGTAGTCGTAACTGAATACGAACCTAGCTTGCTGCAATACTACTGCAAAATGCCAGGGTATTTATGAAGCCTCATAACATCATAGAAACCAAGCAGTCAATCAGGACTCAGGAATGGAATCACAAAATGCATGAATGGACTATTCTTGATTTCAATAAGTACCAACTGTCTTGGCACTGGTTCAGTTGCGCTTACCTAGTTGCTGTTGTTCAAACCAACAGTATACTGAATGACTTCAATAATTCAGTCATTTTAAACAATTAAACATTTCATTTACTTTGATAACCTTAATGGGTTATTGTAGAATAATCATATTAGTTCCAATTACCGTCGAATTGGTAAGACAAGGCAACAAGTAGTCGTAACTGAATACGAACCTATCTTGCTGCAATACTACTGCAAAATGCAGGTATTTATGAAGCCTCATAACATCATAGAAACCAAGCAGCCAATCAGGACTCAGGGAATGGAATCACCCAAATGCATGAATGGACTATTCTTGATTTCAATAAGTACCAACTGTCTTGGCACTGGTTCAGTTGTGCTTAGCTAGTTACTGTTGTTCAAACCAACAGTACACTAACTCACTTCAACAGAATTGAATTGTTTGTTTGAGTATACCTTCCATTTTGCAAATTTTCTGAAAATGATTTGCCCACTCTACAAGGATTAAAACAAATGATCTGCCTGTGATGAAAGGGTTAAGACTAAGTTGTCATTTTCCTAATCTGATTGCCAATCAAGGCTAGAGAGCCCAGTCTACCCTACTACTATATAACTTTTAATCCTCACTGGAGAGTTGAGAGAAGAGATTGAGTCATGCTTTCCCCAGAGCATTAGTTCAACACAAATAATGTCGAATGGACTTTGAACTTGATTTGCTAACACCATTTTCTGCACCAGTAATCGTTATATGACAGCCACCTCTTTCTACTGGATTAAGTTAAGCTTAAAATATGTTTCTGCATTCATGTCACTGCACGCCTCTCTGTCTCTTGGAATTGAAAGCATCTTATTATAATGGAGCTTCTGTGTCTGTCTGTCTGTAACTGAAACTTTGTCACTGCTTATGTCACAATACCCAGGAAAGTTATCAATGAGTATTTAATTTATAGTCAAAATCATTAATATATAGAATAGAAAAAATCTTATTTATTAATCTGAGTTAGATTTGCCTCAAAACAGCCCATGTTATTAGTGCATTAAAATCCAGCAATGTGTCTTATATATCACTAAGAAATAAAGGTTTACATTATATATGCTGTGGTTAATTTGCATACTGTTTTAACAAATAATTACTTGGTGTTATTGATCTCTAATATTATTGTTTTATTCTCCAATGTATTAAAATCAATCCTATGAATGATTTTATATAGAAATCAATTAGAATATAATTAGAATAAGTGTAATCTTTTTATATGTGTTTTTATTTAATTTAGTTAGTCTTTCTTATTTGATATATTTCCTTACGTTAAAACTTAAATACTTACCCCTGGGGGTGGGGGTATATTCTTGCTAATTCTATCAAATCATCATTAAAAGAAAAGAATCCAAGCTTTTACCAGTTTTATCTATCTTGCCCAGGTTATATATATTTATCAACCCCTCTGCATGAGCAGGATGTAACTCAAGGTCAATTTCTTAAGCAGAATTCAACAGGTTTGAATTCAGAGTTTGCATTTTCCTAGATTGGTTGCCTAACCAAGGTTAAAGAGCCAAGACTACCCATTTACCCATAGCTGGAGGGAGAATAGTTGGATTCATGCCTTTCCCAAGGGTATTAGTGTTATGGAAAATGCAAGCAGCCACGTCCAGGATTTGAACTCGTCTCGTTGTGTCCATTTCCTATGACGGTAACCATTACACTACCACGTGTCTGGGTTATATAGTATCCAGCTAAGTATATCCTTTTTAAATCTCATTTGACTCACCATATAGGTAAGAGATTTATTTTCAAGTTTTTAAATTCCAAGCAACACTAGGTAGCTCTGCTAGTACTTGATAACCCCCTACCCCCCAAATCACCATATTCTCAGCAACTTCTTTTTCAGCCTTGCCTTCATTGCTTTGTATTCACACTCATATTTCCCAATAGCATACAGAGGTTGTTTGTGGCTAAATACAGGTTCTGACACATATACTGAGAAAAGTTTAGTGTTTTGAATTTTATTTACTTTAAATGTTATGACTCTTTCAGCCCATTATACGAACGTTTTTTTTATTCCCCCCTACACCCACACCATAGTACCGGTTTACCGGTGAGGAGATCAAGATAGTTTAATTTTTATAAATTTAGGCTAAGGGTAATAAGATTGTTAATGGATCCATGAGTAGTAAGGTAACTTGCTAAAGTAGAATCTATGTTAAACTAAGTTTAATTTTGTGCTACTCTTATTTTGTGTGTGTGTGTGTGCACAGAAGTAGGGACATCTCTTTTATCCTTTAACCCAATTTGTTAGATAAGTTAGCCACTAGGTGGAGCCACTAGGTGTTTACCCATCTAGTTTTTTTTTTCTTTCTGAGAAATGATATATAGATTCCAGCTGATGAACATGGACAATTGGCAGATAACTTCAATCACCTCAATACAAAACCCTAGTTGTATTTTTTTTGTCTTCTTTTTCTTTTTTTTCTTTTCTTTTTTTTTTAATTCCTTTTTCTGCTCATTCCTTTCTTTTTTCTTTTCCTTCTTATTTTTTTTCTATAATTTTCTTCCTTTTTCATTCTTTTTTTTACTTTTCTTTCTTTTCCTATTTTTTTCTCAATTCTTTTTATTCTTTAGTTTCTTTTTCTGCTTCTTTTTCCTTTTCTTAATACTTTTTTTTATTTTCTTTCCTTTCTTTTTCTATTTTCTTTCTTCTTTCTCATTCTTTTTATTCTTTTCTGCCTTTTTCCTCATTCCTTTTTCTCTTTCTTTTTACCTCTCATTCCTTTTTTTATTTCTTATTTTTTTATTTAGTGATTTTCTGTTTTCCTCTTTTTTTCTTTGTAACTTAAAAAAGAATTTCTGATTCCTCTCTGTTCCTTCTTATTTTCTTTCTTTTTGTAATTTTTTTTTTACTCCTTCTTTGTCTTTTATTCTTTCTTTTTGACACTCCTTCTCACCAATTCCTCTCTTGCTTTTCTTCTTCTCTTCTATTCACTCCTTTTTGTTCACATTCTTTCCTTAAACTATTTTTTTCTTCTCTTTAATTTTTTTACCCTTCATTTTTCTTTTTTATCTTTCTTTTTCTTTTTTTCTTGTTTCACTTTCACTTTCTGTCTTATCTTCTAATTACTCATCACCAACTATACCCCCCTTTCCTTCCTCATATCTATTAACCTTAACAAATTGATTGACACTGTCAATCATAAATGGGTGTGTCTTTTTCCCATTTCATCATGATCTGTTTCCATTAGTTATGGTTGTTGGGGAAGGAGTGGCCTGCCCTTTAAGGATACAGACAACTTAAGCTCTCATGACTCATTCTCTGACCATCATTTAATTCACCAGGAACAGCTAATAGACATCCAAAAATCGTCCTTATGGAAATCAGTTAAGTATTTAGAAGCAGGTAAATAGGATCAACTAGCCTTAGGCAACTTTTTCTTTTGCAATTTTGTCAGGGGTAGTGGTGGTGGTGGAAGGTATTATGATGAGTAAAATTATTTGCTGAGGAAATGTTAAAAATCTATTATCATCATCAATTCATGCCGACAGCACAGATCTCCATGACTCTTCCGTGCCACCTGTCACTATCAGGGATCGCTTTTGGCAGGTCTGTTATGATTCTGGTCGACATTTTAGGTGTTTAGTTCTCCTGTTGGTTAATCCAATGATAGAAAAGGGTGTAGTCTCAGTAGCAGAGAGTTTGTTATTCCTTGAAATCCTAGGTAGAAAAGGGTGTAGTCTCAGTAGCAGAGAGTTTGTTGTATTCCTTGAAATCCTAGGTAGAAAAGGGTGTAGTCTCAGTAGAAGAGAGTTTGTTGTATTCCTTGAAATCCTAGGTAGAAAAGGGTGTATTCTCCATGCCTGTAGTATTCCTTTGGGCAGAGAATCCAGTTAGCAACTGATTTGAGGACAGTTGCAAAATATCTTTAATGCTCAAATGCTTTTCTGGGCTCATTTCTGATTGGCCCATTTTACTGGAATTGCATGCTGCTGATGTTAGGAAAGTTCATTAATATGTGTGAAGTTTACGTATATATTATACCCAGATTAATCCAAATACACAGCATCCTGTATCTGTGCAGAGCTGGCCAATGTATGTTTTTACTGGCCAACCCACACTGGTGTGTCCATGTGTAAATGCCCATAAAAGAGTGTAACTTATGAGCTCGTCCTTTTTTCTCCAGTAGTGTACAGCATGTTTTATCCAGACAGTTTGTGGTCACATCAAGCCCTAGCACCTATATGATTTTCCCAACACTATTGCCCTTATGGCAAGCCCCAACCCCTCTTTATCATATGGGTGCTAGAAGGCGGTGACTGAGGGTCTACATGTCCTGGGAATGACGTTAAACTCTATTGGATGGTGAGGTTCCAGTTTTAGAGAATGTGGAGCACCCCTTCATCACCATTGCTCCCTGGTCCACTCTGACCCGGAGTGGTAGTACCTGTTAGGGTCCCATCTATGGGTTAAATAGAAAAATGTATTTATAAAAAAATTGTATTATCCATTAAGAATTGATTTATTTCAAAACTTTATTGGCATTAAATGACCCACTGAGGTTGATATGCCGT
>CM042165.1:14407539-14410039 GCA_023376005.1 Doryteuthis pealeii | reverse complement strand
CCCATTTCAATGGTCATACATGGTACCAACTGACATTAATCGAAAACTCGATTAATTCAGCGATGTAACCCTGACGATTCAGGCGATGAAACTCGAGTAGGTTACTTTTATCCATTTTATAAATAAATTTTGCTCTACATTGTATTGAGCACTTTGTATTTGTTTTTTCTCGGTCTTAACCCCTGGTACTGTGCACTTCCAACGATCGTACTCGTACCCACCGGTAAGCCACTACTCATACATTAACGTATATATATATATATATATATATATATATATATATACGCACACAATTATAACTCTCCCCTGCATTTTTAGTTAAATTTCTGACTGTTAGATTTTATTCAAAAACTAATTTTTTTTTGTAGACTAAAATTTGATGGAGTTTTTTTTTGTTGTTGTTGTCTCAAGTTAATGTTGATGATCTAACGTACTTATCTTCTTGTAAGGGAAGAGTAGACACCGAAAATAGTTTTCTATAAAAACTATATTGATTAAAATAAATTTATTGATTTCTTTTGTTTCTCAAAATTCCATTCATCATTAATGATTTTAAAATTGTTACATGGTCAATATATCTTCTTACACTGTATGATATCTGTCTTGCTTTGTTTCAATCACAAAAATAAACCTTGAAATATTTATAAAAAAAACTCATTTTAATCAAATATTAATTACCTGCAAGCATATTTTTCCAGACTTACTTTCTTTGTGTGAATTAGACAAGGTTTTTTGTTGGTATTACGAACTCATAAGTGACCTTCTCCTTTGGACGTCAAATCACTTATCGGGAGCCGAATTATGGGTGCTTTTTGGTTAGTTCTATTTTAGTGTAGACTTTATCAAGATCCAATTCCAATTAAGAATAAAAGTAAAAAAGGTAAAGAACAAGACACCCTGGGCACTGCTGGAGAAGCAAGGATGAACTCATAAGTGGCGTTCTTCTGCGGAAGCCAACACATGGGGGTGCAAGAGTGGGTCGGCCAGCAAAGACGTACATAGATCAGCTCTGTGCGGATACTGGATGCTGCGCAAGGACCTCCCGGCGGCTATGAATGATAGAGAAGGATGGCGAGAGATTGTCATGGATATCTGCGCTGCCACCGAGACAGGATGATGATACATATATATAGTAAAAGTAAAGTCGTCGGGCGGCCTAATGTCGGTATCAGCCAGTCACCGAGGGAGTCTATCCCCTTTTCAATAGCACTAGACCAAGGAGATTGTTTTTAGCATCTGAGGTGGAGCGCCACACCTACCATCAGCTCCTTACTTTACCGCACAGATCCCTGTGCTACTCATACGCTGAGTTGGCGGGACTGGTATTAAACTAGGAACCTTGTGGTTTCTAGCCGAACGCTCTACCAATTGAGCTAACCCGGATGAAATTATTAATTAATTGATATTGAAAAAAATATATTAAAGAAATTTGCTTTGCTTTTTACTATACTGTTATACCATTCGCCTTGGCAATGCCGGGTAGCCCTTCTAGTAACAATAAAGATGAGGGCAACAGTACGAAAAATCTAAATGATACAAATTATCAAGAATCATCTCAAAAAGTCAGACAAATAGAAATGAAGTCTTTGCTTACCAAATTTCTTTCATGGCCGTACCAAATTTTTTTGGTATTTTTTACCTGTATGATGGAATATTCATATTTACCAACCCCTCCGCACGAGCAGGATTTACACAAGGTCAATTTATTAAGCGGAGTTCAACAGGTTTGAATTCAGAGTTTTCCTTCTCCTAGACTGGTTACCTAGCCATGGTTAAAGAGCCCAGTCTGCCCCGCTATTTACCCATAGCTGGAGGGAGAGTAGGATTCATACCTTTCCCAAGGGTATTAGTGCTAAGTGAAATGTAATTACCACATCCAGGATTTGAACTCGGGGCGACGAGTCCATTTCCATGACTTTAACCATTACACCACACGCTTCATAGTTCATTATCTATTCTTATCAGAACTCTTTCTATTCAAAGTCCTATTATTATTATTGTAATCTGGGCCCGTCTGCTGATTATAATAATATATAACTAACCATCAGCGGTTTAAGGTAGGATCACAATGGTAGTGGGAGAGCCGCTGTAAGTGACTTAAAGTAGGCAAAGAGTTAAAAGATGAAAGAAACTACTAATCAAAATCAATAATGATTGACAATGTTTCATTTAAAAATAAAAATAAATAAAAAGATGCCATTAATACAATTAGTATAAAAACTAACAAATATAGTGTTGAGAGAGATTGAGAAACAGAATAAAGGATGAGTTCATAGGTTTGATTTGGGCTTCTGTAAACCAATGGCTCTTCATCTTTTTCTGTATTATTTATAGATGAAGTATTGTCAATCAATATTATTATTATAATATCACTCCTTATGAGTTTTTAGCACCAGCATTAGCTGGTGATCTTTCACTGGAGTCTAAGTGACAGCAAGTCACCTTAGGGGTCCAGAATTCTTCTGAGTATTCTATCTGATCTTAATACAAATATTATAGT
>CM042165.1:14387539-14402539 GCA_023376005.1 Doryteuthis pealeii | reverse complement strand
GTAATGAGAGGTTTGATACCTTTCCTAAGGGAGTTAATTCAAAAGTAACATAACAGCATGAACTAGAGTACAAGCTCATCAGTATGTTAGTCCTAAGCCACAGGGACTCCCTGAAAACCACACTAAGAACGCCAGCCTGGAGAATGATATAACATTTGAATTAAATTAAGAAATTGTAAGAATATAAATATGAATCTGTCAGCTTCGATTGTCAACCAGACAAGAATGAATGACAATCAACAGCTTTTGAGTTCTGTCTGGAAGCAAAAGCCAGCAAAACTTACTTGTAATGTTATATAAGCAAAAAGATTTTGCTTAAAAATCCATCCCTTACTATTTGCTTAAAATCCAGCAAATAAATCTCTTTTTGTATTTTTTTTTTGTATTTTTTGGACACTTGTGTCATTAACTCTTAATCCTATACCACCTCATTCCACCTGGCCGGAGTCTCATTCATTTTCCTAATTCACCCAAACGATAGCCTTTGTTTAAATGTAATATTAAACATATTTAGAAGTCTTTGATTAAGGGAAATAACAGGTAACTTTAGATGCAAAGGTCATTTTTAGCCATTTTTTTTAAATATATCCTTATAGGAATGCTCTGGACTTAGAAAATTCTCAATAGGATGTTAAGAGTTAATCTTATTACATAGAATAACATTTATAATTGAAAAGTTTTAATACAGGGTTAAACTAATAGCAGCAAGGACTATAAACAAAATATCAATTCTATACATGGCACGGTAAAGTTAAAAGTGAAGTTGGCGGCATTACCTATTATCGGTATCAGCCGGACAACGAGGGAGTCTATGCACTTCTCACTAGCGCTAGACAAAGAAATTTATTTTGCTGAGGTGAGCACCAACAACTACCGTCAGCTCCCTACTTTACTGCACAGATAGATATCAAATCTGTGCTACTCATGCACAGAGTTGGTAAGGACTAGAATCAAACAAGAACCTTGCTATTCCAGGAGGTGCTCTTTACAGACTGAGCTTGGTACACGAAACATAATGTTAAGATAAGATGAAATTAACCAAATTTTCTCCAACCCCTTTTTATCATATGGGTGCTAGAAGGCGGTGAGAGGGTCTACATGCCTGGGAATGACGTTAAACTCTATCTGATGGATGAGGTTCCAGTTTTGGAGTTTGGGGAATGTGGAGCACCCCTTCATCACCATTGCTCCCTGGTCCATCTGGCCCTGTGGTAGTACCTGTTAGGGTCCCATCTATGGGTTAAATAGAAAAATGTATTTATAAAAAAAATTGTATTATCCATTAAGAATTGATTATTTCAAAACTTTATCGGCATTAAATGACCCACTGAGCTTGATATGCCGTAAAACAAAACAAATATTTTTTGTACACATATATAATTGGTTTGGTTTGGTTTACAGCATATCAAACCTCAGTGGGTCATTTAATGCTGATAAAGTTTTGAAATACAGTAATCATGAAATAGTTACTCAATTTGTTTATAAACTCATGTTTTTCTGTTACATAATCTATGCATAGATGTTGTTCAACCCCTGTATTTCTGAAGGGATGGCCCTTTTCATTTTTGCTGCAGACATTAGGTAATGCTTAAAAGAATAGTTAATTCCTATTATTTGGAGAAACAACATTAACCTCATTTTGCTTGTGTTGAACAAATATTGTTTCTTATATGAGGAGTTCTTTATGGTTTTTTATTTCTATTTATTTACCTTTTTATTTATTATCTTTTTTTTTTTACAAAATTGCTTTTGTCCTAAAGAAACGATGAAAATATATAATAATCTACATATATCAAAATATGGACGGAGATGTGTGGGGGCAGGGAATTATAAAACTGTTTCTCCACTTTATATCAACACAGATTTTGTTTATTAAATAGATACTGATTGCGTACAATTGCATTTTTGAGAATTACGCTCGGATAAAACACGTACACACCACTGCACGCAAGTTTAATATTAAAGACAACATGGAGCAGATTATTTACATGTTGATATTCAGCAGAAAGAGAGAAAGATAGAGAGAGAGAAAAGACAAAAGTAAATGTATATATATATATATATATATATATGTATAAACATATAAGTAAGTAAAGTCATTGGGGTGGCCTAAAGTCGGTATCAGCCAATCAGCGAGGAGGCGCGGGACTAATGATTAGAGTCGTAGGAAATGGAATCGTCGACCCGAGTTCAATTCCTGGATGAACTGTTTGCACTTCACATGCGCTAATACCCTCGGAAAGATACAATCCAATTCTCCCTCCAGCTATGGGTAAATAGCAGGGCAGACTGGGCCTTTAACCATGACTAGGTAACCAGTCTAGGAGAAGGAAAACTCTGAATAAACCTGTTAAATCTCGTTAAAAAAATTGACTGTGTCATATCCTGCTTGTGGGAGGGTTGGTATATATATAAATATATATATATATATAGCAGCACTCATCATAGGAAATGGACTCGTGGCCCATGGATATGTTGATTGAATTTTACAGCATGTCAACCTCTGGTTATTTTTTAGCCAATATGTTTTTTTTATCATTTCTTGTTGAGTATTCAAATTTTAATTTTTATCTATTTAACCTATAGATAGAACTCTAACAAGTACTACCACTCTGGGTCAGAATGGTCTTGCGATTGATAGGAATGAAAGGGTATTCCACACACCTCAGAGCTCCAGAAGTGGAACCTCACCACTATATGCATTTAAAGTCATACCCAGAAACTAAGTCCCTCAGCAACTGTGTCTAGCATATATATGATAAAAAAAGTTTTGGAGTTTGCCTTCTTGTCGTAATCGGGAGCCATCACGGAACTTTGACCCTAACCTTTATTCAGTCCACGGGGGTATCCAGTTCTAAGTGACAGTATCTCTAGACTGCAGGTTCAATCTTGGTCAGAGGCAGCAGTAACATAGAATAATAATTAACAGAGTTTAAAAAATGTGAAAATTTAAAAAACTGAGTACCCATCATGACTGAATTTAAAAAAGTCTTCAGCCTTAAAATAACCCAACAGGGGTTGGCATGCCTTAAAAACCAACCAACCAACCAACTCAGAGTGGAATTGGTAAAAGAAAGTGAATCAGTTTTCTGAATGCTTTAATTTCTAAATGTTCTATCATTTACGTGCACAGATTGGGGGGGGTCGGGGGGGTTGCAAGCTCCTTTGGAAAGTTCGATGGGTAGGAAATGACCTTTAGTCCAATTTTTGATGGTTTGCTGAGTAAAGGGATATCAGAGGTTTTCTTCTTTTTTTCTGGATTATATCAAAGGGGAAATATTTTTTCTTGGTTGTAGAAATTTATGAGTTGATTAAGTGTATGGGTCAGACAGGGACATGAATATTTCTCATCATCAAAATAAAAATAATACTGTTTGGATATTTACGTACTATATATATATATATATATGTACGTGGAAAAAAATATTATGTATGTGATAATATATATATGTACGTATGTATATATAATATATATGCATAGATACATGTAGAAAAATCAATATGTCGGTGATGATAATAAAAAACAAACCTTTTACAACAAATATTTTTCAATGTAATAAATATACACACATAAAATCTTATATATATAATAAACACATATACATATAGTTATATATATAACACACACATACAATATAAAGTTATATATATAATCACATATACAAATAAGTATATATATAAACAATTATATTTGCACACATATGCAATATATACATCAGGTGATATTATATACACAAATATACACACTTTCCTATAATATTATACATACACACACAAACTTTTTTATCTAGAAAAAACACACTTTATAATATATATATAATAATATATATAATATATACACACACACACTCATATAGGATAATAAAACAACAGCATACTATCATACAAGTTAATATATAATATAACACATTTCATATATAATAATTAATATATATAATATATATATATATATATATATACATATACACACTTTCATATAGACATAACTACACATACACTTTATATAACAATATATACATATACACACACATACACTTTCATATGAATATATACATATACACACATATACACTTCTAGACAATATTATACATATAGACACATATACACTTTCATATAGATCATATATACATATAGACACAACATAACACTTTCATATAGACATATACACACACATACACTTTCATATATAGACATTATACACACACATACATTTCATAATAGACATATATACACACACACACTTTCATATAGATATATACATATACACACACATACACTTTCATATGACATATATACAATACACACACTACACTTTCATATAGACATAATACATATACACACACATACACTTTCATATAGACATATATACATATACACACACATACACTTTCATATAGACATATATACATATACACACACATACACTTTCATATAACATATACACACACATACACTTTCAATATAACATATACACTTTCATATAGACATATATATACAGACAAAACTTTCATATAACATAGGTATATACACACACATACACTTTCATATAGGCATATTATCACAACTCATATACACATAATATATTACACACACAAAACTTTCATATAGATGATATATACACAGACACACTTTCATATACAAACATATATATATATATCATAATATATACACACTACAACAAACTTCATATACATACACATATATATTATATACACATATAATACACACACACATATTATATATCAACATATATACACACAAACTATAACACAAACATATATATATACACACAACTTTCATATAGACACATATATAATATATATATATTATCATATCACCACACACATACACTTTCATATACACACACTATAATATATATAACACACGACACAAACTATTATACACACACATATATATCATATACCACACAACTTTCATATATATATATATACACACACACACCCAAACTTTCATATACACACACAATCATATAGTATACACACACAACACTTTCATATCAATATATACACACACACTACAACTTTCATATACACACACACATATATATAGTATACTACACACATACACTTTCATATATAGACAGTAGGGTGTAATAAATATATAAAAAGTTGTGTCTATGGATATATAATATTGTGTGTGATATATGAAAAAGTTTGTGTGTGTGTTGTATATATATATCATTGAAATTTGTTGTGTATAGATATAGTATGTCGTGTATATGAAAGTTTTGTGTGTGTGTGTATATATATATATTGAAAGTTTGTGGTGTATATAAATATATATGGTGTGTGTTATGAAATTTGTGTGTGTGTGTATATTTAATATATTTAATGTTGGTTTGTTTTTGTTGGTATTATGTTGGGGGAAAAGTTTTTTTGGTTTGTGTAATATATATTAAATATATTATATATGTGTGTATATGAAAGTTTGTGTGTAATATATATGTAGTGTTATATAAAAGTTTGTTATATATTGTATATATATATGTGTGTGTGTAATAGTGTATATATATATAGTGTATGTATATGAAATTTTGTGTGTGTAATATATATAATATATATATATTTTGTATATGAAGTGTTGTGTGTATATTCATCTCTATGAAAGTTTGTGTGTGTATATATTTGTGTAGATGATGTGTGCTACATATGCCTAATGAAGTTCTTGTGTGTATTATACCTATCTATATGAAAGTCTGTTTGTCTGTATATATGTGTCTATGATGAAAGTTATAAGTATTATATGAAGTTATGTTGGTGTATATGTATATATGAAAAGTGTATGTGTGTGTAATGTATATATGTCTATATGAAAGTGACGTGTGTGTATATATATATGTCTATATGAAGTGTATGTGTGTGGGATTTATTTTGTATATTATGGTTTTTTTCTTTATATGAAGGGTACGTCTTGTGTTATGTATATATGTCTTATGAAGTGTTATGTGGTGTTGTATATTATATATGGCTATATGAAAGTGTGTGGTGTATAATATGTTCTATATGAAAGTGTATGATGTGGTTATATTGTCTATATGAAAGTGTATGTGTTGAATGTCTATATGAAATGTTATGTGTGTCTATATGTAGTATATATCTATAAAAGTGTATATGTGGTCTATAGTATAATATATGTCTATATGGAAAGTGTTATATGTGTGTAATGTATATATGGTCTATATGAAAGTGTATGTGTGTGTATATGTATATATGTCATATGAAAAGTGATGTGGTATATGTCTAGTATGAAAGTGTGATATGTTATATATATATATATATATATAATTATATATATATATAGATTAATATGAAAGTGTGTTTATATATATTACGTATGAAGTATGTGTGTGTTTATATACCTATATGTGTGGTGTTATATATATATTATATATATTATATATATTATATATAAAAGTGTTGTTTCTAGATAAAAAAAAGTTTTGTGTTGATGATTAATATGCTATAGGAAAGGTGTATATTTGTGAGATAATTCACGATGTATATATTGCTATGTGTGCATAATATAACTTTATATATAGTGTATATATATAAACTTAATTGTATATGTGTATTTATATTATATAACTTTAATTGTATATGTGTGTTAGTATATATAACTTTATAATTATTATGTGTGTTATATATATAACTTACATAGATTTTAGTGTGTGTTATATTTTATTCATTGAAAAAATATTTGTTGTAAGAAGGTTTGTTTTTTATATCATCACCAGACGATATTATTTTCTACCATGTATCTATGTCATATTATATATATACATACGATACATATATATATATTACATACTAAATATATTTTTCACTACAATATATATATATATATATATATATATAATATGTATAAGTACGTAAAGATCCAGCAGTATTATTTTTATTTTGTGATTGAGAAATATTCATGCCCTGTCTGACCCATACACTTAAGCAACTCAAAATTTCTAACAACCAAGAAAAAATATTCCCTGGTGATATAATCCAGAAAAAAAAAAGAAGAAAACCTCTGATATTCCCTTTACTCAGCAGCCAACCATCAAAAATTGACTAAAGGTCATTTCCTAACCATCGAACTTTCCAAAGGAGCTGCAACGACCCCCCCCCCCCCAATCTGTGCACGTAAATATAGAACATTTAGAAATTAAAATAAAGCATTCAGAAAAACTGATTCACTTTCTTTTACCAATCCCACTCTAGTGGTTGGTTGGTTGGTTGGTTGGGTTTTAAAGCATGCCAACCCCTGTTGGGTTATTTTAAGGCTGAAGACTTTTTTAAAAATTCATCATGGGTGGGTACTTTGTAAAACACATCTTTTTAAACTCTGTTAATTATTTTCTATGTTTACTGCTGCCTCTGACCAAGATTGAACCTGCAGTCTAGAGATAACTGTCACTTAGAACTGGATACCCCCGTGGACTGAATAAAGGGTTAGGGTCAAAGTTCCGTGATGGCTCCTGATTACGACAAGAAGGCAAATTCCCCAAACTTTTTTTTATCATATATATGCTAGAATCAGTTGCTGAGGGACTTAGTATTCTAGGTATGACTTTAAAATGCATCTAGTGGTGAGGTTCCACTTCTGGAGCTCTGAGGTGTGTGGAATACCCTTTCATTCCTATTAAACGCAAGACCATTCTGACCCAGAGTGGTAGTACCTGTTAGGGTTCTATCTATAGGTTAAATAGATAAAAATCATGTTAAAAAATGTTGAATACTCAACAAGTATGAATAAAAGAAAAACATATTGGGCTAAAAAATAACCCAGAGGTTGACATGCTGTAAAATTCAATCAACCAACTATCCACTGGGCCACTGAGTCCATTTCCTATGATGAGTGCTGCTATATATATATATATATATATACCAACCCCTCCGCACAAGCAGGATATGACACAAAGTCAATTTTTTTAAACAGATTAAACAGGTTTGAATTCAGAGTTTTCCTTCTCCTAGACTGGTTACCTAGCCATGGTTAAATGGCCCAATCTGCCCTGCTATTTACCCATAGCTGGAGGGAGAATTGGATTTGTATCTTTCACGAGGGTATTAGCGGCATGTGAAGTGCAAACAGTTTCATCCAGGAATTGAACTCGGGTCGACGAGTCCATTTCCTACAACTCTAATCATTAGTCACTGCGCCTCCTTGCTGATTGGCTGATACCGACTTTAGGCCACCCCAATGACTTTACTTACTTATTATATGTTTATACATAATATATATATATATATATATATATATATATATATATATATACACACATTTACTTTTGTCTTTTCTCTCTCTCTATCTTTCTCTCTTTCTGCTGAATATCAACATGTAAATAATCTGCTCCATGTTGTCTTTAATATTAAACTTGCGTGCAGTGGTGTGTACGTGTTTTATCCGAGCGTAATTCTCAAAAATGCAATTGTACGCAATCAGTATCTATTTAATAAACAAAATCTGTGTTGATATAAAGTGGAGAAACAGTTTTATATTCCCTCCCACCTCCGTCCATATTTTGATATATTGTAGATTATTATATATTTTCATCGTTTCTTTAGGACAAAAGCAATTTTGTAAAAAAAAAAAAAAGATAAATAAATAAAAAGGTAAATAAATAGAAATAAAAAAACCCATAAAGAACTACTCATATAAGAAAACAATATTTGTTCAACAAGCAAAAAAAATGAGGTTAATGTTGTTCTCCAAATAATAGGAATTAACTTATCTTTTAAGCATTACCTAATGTCTGCAGCAAAAATGAAAAGGGGCCATCCCTTCAGAAATACAGGGGTTGACAATAATCTATGCATAGATTATGTAACAGAAAAACATGAGTTTATAAACAAAATTGAGTAACTATTTCATGATTACTGTATTTCAAAACTTTATCAGCATTAAATGACCCACTGAGTTTGATATGCTGTAAACCAAACCAAACCAATTATATATGGTACAAAAAATATTTGTTTTGTTTTACGGCATATCAAGCTCAGTGGGTCATTTAATGCCGATAAAGTTTTGAAATAAATCAATTCTTAATGGATAATACAATTTTTTTATAAATACATTTTTCTATTTAACCCATAGATGGGACCCTAACAGGTACTACCACTCCGGGTCAGTGTGGACCAGGGAGCAATGGTGATGAAGGGGTGCTCCACATTCCCCAAACCTCCAAAACTGGAACCTCACCATCAGATAGAGTTTAACGTCATTCGCAGGACATGTAGACCCTCGGTCACCGCCTTCTAGCACCCATATGATAAAAAGGGGTTGGAGAAAATTTGGTTAATTTCATCTTATCTTAACAATTATGTTTCGTGTACCAAGCTCAGTCGGTAAAGAGCACCCTCCTAGGAATAGCAAGGTTCTTGCTTTGATTCTAGTCCTTACCAACTCTGCGCATGAGTAGCACAGATTTGATAATCTTATCTGTGCAGTAAAGTAGGGAGCTGACGGTAGTTGTGGTGCTCCACCTCAGCAAAATAAATTTCTTTGTCTAGCGCTAGTGAAAAGTGCATAGACTACCTCGTTGTCCGGCTGATACCGATAATAGGTAACGCCGCCAACTTTACTTTTTAACTTTATCTGTGCCATGTATAAAATTGATATTTGTATTATGAAGTCCTTGCTGCTATTAGCTTTAACCCTGTATTAAAACCTTTTTCCATTATAAATGTTATTCTATGTAATAAGATTAACTCTTAACATCCTATTGAGAATTTTCTAAGTCCAGAGCATTCCTATAAGGATATATAAAAAAAATGGCTAAAAATGACCTTTGCATCTAAAGTTACCTGTTATTTCCCTTAAATCAAAGACTTCTAAATATGTTTAATATTACATTTAAACAAAGGCTATCGTTTGGGGTAGATTAGGAAAATGAATGAGACTTCCGGCCAGGTGGAATGAGGTGGTATAGGACGTTAAGAGTTAATGACACAAGTGTCCAAAAAATACAAAAAAAAATACAAAAAGAGATTTATTTGCTGGATTTTAAGCAAATAGTAAAGGGATGGGATTTTTAAGCAAAATCTTTTTGCTTATATAACATTACAAGTAAGTTTTGCTGGCTTTTGCTTCCAGACAGAACTCAAAAGCTGTTGATTGTCATTCGATTCTTGTCTGGTTGACAATCGAAGCTGACAGATTCATATTTATATCTTTACAATTTCTTAATTTAATTCAAATGTTATATCATTCTCCAGGCTGGCCGTTCTTAGTGTGGTTTTCAGGGAGTCCCTGTGGCTTAGTGACTAACATACTGGATGAGCTTGTACTCTAGTCATGCTGTTATGTTTACTTTTGGATTAACTCCCTTAGGAAAGGTATCAAACCTCTCATTACCTCAGCTATGTGTTAACTAGTAGCACTACTGTTCTTCTACAAGGGTGGCTGTTATAGTGAAAGTGTGGATAATTTTTGACTCTCCGTTTTATTTTGACCTCCAACCTCTGACTTGTCAGTCATCCAGTAAGTGTTAGAATAAAAACCAATTCCGTGGAGTTCCTCACTATTTTACAGTTGGTTTTTGAAGAATAATTAAAGTTCCAATTACCATCGAACTGGGAAGAAAGGCAGCAAACGGTTGTAACCCAATACAATCCCGAAAGCTACAAAGTCCACTGCAAAATGACAAAGTATATATAAGACTCCACAATGTCATTCAAATCAAGCAGTCAAGCAGCCAATCAGAACTCAAGGAATGGAATCACCCAAATCACCCAGATTCATGGATGGATCATTCTTGAGTCCTATTTATATCAACTGTCTTGGACACTGCTTGAGTGGTACTTAGCTGCTGTTATTCAAACCAACAGTAGGCTAACTGACTTCAATAGTTTTAAGCATATGCTAAATGGATAGGATTTTTTTTATTGATATTTTCAATATTTTTTCAATATTATCCTTCCACCATTTCAATTATATTTACTTTTACACTTGTCTTTGTGTCCTGGGTATGACATTGTTGGGATTATCTTCACATTGGCCTGAAAGAGTTATCTTCCTGCTGGGTTTCCGAACTGACCACCAGTGGACCTCTGGTATTTAAGCGCGGTTTTGAAACTCCCTGTCTCTTTTGCTACGAGCACATGGGTTAGAGACATTTGTCACACCCATCTCAGTGGGGGCTTCTGCCCCCAACGCTATGCACTCTCCTGGGGGTTTCGGCCCCTCATCACTAGTAAGTGATTTTTAATGTATGGACTCTCCAGTCCTTTAATCTCTACTGTTGTATGTTCATGTACATGTATTTTATTCTTTCTGTATCTTGTCTTATAAAGGTGCTGTTTATTATATAAAATGTTATGTCCAACACCACCTGTCGGAGTTGTATGTTCGTGTATTAACCATGAATCCTACAACATTAAACTGCATCTAATGGTGAAGTTCCAATCTTGGAGCTGTGGGGAGTGTGGAGTACCACTTCCTCGCCATTACTCCCAGGTCCACTCTGACCTGAAGTGGTAGTACCTTTTAGCTGAGGTAATGAGAGGGTTGATACCTTTCCTAAGAGTGTTAATCCGAAAGTGAACATAATAGCACAACTAGAGTACAAGCTCATCCAGTATGTTAGCCACTAAGCCACAGGTTCCACTTCATCGCCATTAATCCTAGGTCCACTTTGACCTGGAGTGGTAGTACCTGTTAGGGTCCCATCTATGGGTTAAATAGATCAAAAATGAGTTTTTAAAAATTGAGTTTAAAAAAAAAGATTTTGAATACCCATCAAGAATGAATAAAACAAAATCTCTTGGGTGTAAAATAACCCAACAAGGTTTGACATGCTGTAAAATCCAACCAACCGACCAACCCTTGTGTTCATAATACTAAAAAAACTTAAGCAATTCCCAAGTGAAATATCTTGTCTAAGGCTGGTTGATGAGTTAACTATACTTGGGATTGAACTTATAACCCCTGGACTTAAATGCACTTATCCTTTTTGTTGTCTCAAGTCTATAGTTTGTATATACCCTGTGAATAGAATAAAATATTCTATAGAGGTTGTATTCACCCAACCCCTCCACCACAGACAGGATGTGACACAACTCTATAAACTACTCTCAGCTTTTACTAAGTGTTTAGAAGGTGTTTGTGGTATAATGCTTACTGACCTAGAGTGGTAGTACCTGTTGGTGTCCTATCTATAGGTTAAACAGAAAAAAGTGAGTGAAAAAAAAATGTTTGAAAAAAATTGAGTACCCATCAAGAATGAATAAAACAAAACGTCTTCGGCATGAAAATAATCCAACAAGGGTTGACATGCCATAAAATCCAACCAACTTACTGGGTGCTCTTTATCTGTGGCCTTGTGCCAAATATGATCTATACTTAGTGAATAAGTATTTCTTCTTTCTCTTCTGTCTTTAAAGTATTTAGGCATCACACAAGACAGATGTACATACAAAGGAAAAAAAAAATCTAATTATTCATTCCTGACTAAATTAGATAAGTTTGCATAATATACATGCAATTTTTTGTTTTTTTAGTTTTTTTTATATTTTTGCTCTAAATGGGCATCTTTCCAGAAAGCTACTTAGAGCATTGATTACATACCATAAATTGTTCAAATCAAATGACATATTTCAATTCAATTGTCTGTTGGGGCATCTGCAGTGGTGTAAAAACTGTTCATCATGTGTTCAGATAAAAGTATAAAAACATTATTAGGTTTTAGCTCGGTCAGTAGAGCTTCCACCTTGGAACTACAAGATTCCATGTTCGATACCGGTCCTCACCAACTCAGTGCATGAGTAGCACAGCTTTGGTCTATGCGGTAAAGTGGGGAACTGATTGTAGGTGTGGCACCCCACATCAAATGCAAAAACAATCTCCCTGGTAGTGCTAGTGAAAAGGGGGTGGATTCTCTTGTTGTCTGGTTGATACTAAGAATAGGTCACTACTTTACAAGGGGTCAGTTTAGCTCAGTCGGTAGAGCATCCACGTCAGAACAATTAATTTAGTTTAAATTTAGTTTTTAAAAAATCAAATATCCAACATGATTAAAACAAAAAACGTCTTCAGCACAAAGTAACCCAAGTATTTACATACCATAAAAACCATTTAACCAACCAACTAACTGGGCTGAGTTTTCTGGTCTTGTCTTTGTAGAATAATCATACTAAGTTCCAATTACTGTTGAATTGGTAAGACAAGGCAACAAGGCACCATAACTTAATACGGATCTAATCTTGTTGCAATCCTACTACAGAATGCCAGAGTATTTATGAAGCCTCCTAACATCATAGAAACCAAGCAGCCAATCAGGACTCAAGGAATGGAATCACCTAAATACACGAATGGACTATTCTTGAGTTCCATGAGTACCAGCTGTTTTGGGCACTAGTTCAGTTGTGCTTAGCCAGTTGCTGTTGTCCAAACCAACAGTATACTGATTGACTGATAGACTTTAAGAGTCTTCCGGGTAGTCTTGTGTTGTTGAATCTTTGTGCCCATTTCTTGTTATTAATGAACCTGAACACTCATTTTAACTTTGATGTCTTTTATTTTCATCAAGACCCAACAGCGTGTGGACAAGAACTCAGAGTATGTGGTTCTAAATCCAACTCTATAAACAACTCTTAGCTTTTCCCACAGATTTTACTATCATCTGGCACTCCTAACCAATGAGAATGCAATGCTATAGGTCAACAAAGGTTTATGGGCTGTCTGTCAAAACATCTGTTTATTTCTATGGTTCTTCTAACGAATTATCAGTCTACTGGGAAATTCAAATATTACACTTCATTACAAAATGAATAGGCAACATCATTATGTAACAGATAATTTTAGACAAGTCAGTCATGTGATAAAGATTATGGTTAAATCGAACATAACGGACCTAGATTCCACCATCGTATGTCACCCCGCTGAAAGAAGAAAATACCAAAAATCAGGGAATTAATCGAATTTAATGAAATTTTCAATGTTGATATGTTAATGAATAAAAGATATAATGCATCAGTTATTTTATTTAAAAACTTTGACATTTTTTCAGGTCAGCTAACTTTGAACCACGTATCTTTGAGGCGTAACACATATTCTCAAAGATATTAGGTTCGTTGTTTTTGAGCAAAAATAATGAAGATTTTATTCATATTTGAGAAGATAATTAAGAAATAAAATTGAAATAGTAAAAGCAAGGATTTTTTTCTTTTTGCACAAAATATTTTAAATAGGAGGCACTGATTTTTTTTTTTTTTATTCATATTTTTTTTCTGGCTTCCCACCAGGCCAAATCAACGCAGGATCTTTTTTACATAGGGATTTTAATAAGGATCCAACCCATGATTCAGTAATAATGGATCTGCGAGACTACCTTTTTGCCCCCCTGCCTCCTCTCTACCCAGACCCTGCCGGGTAGCCACTTCTAGTTTAGGTTAAAGGCCATCTCAGATTTAACCATAGTTTTTGTTTTCTTTATTTTGTGTTATTGTAATAAATCCAATTTTTTTACCGACAGTGAGTGTCTTGTCTGAAAATTACTTTTGGGACAAGACATTCTCAATCAATAAAAGATGACGTATACCCAATATTTTTGACTGAATGGTATTTTACTACACAATATTTTCCAATATGAAGGAGAGAGTCTTCATCCAGCAAAATAAGATCTGGTCTTTGTTGTGTCATATATCCATATGTTCAAATGAGCAAATTGCTCACTATTGCCCTTATGGCAAGCCCCAACCCCTTTTTATCATATGGGTGCTAGAAGGCGGTGGCTGCGGGTCTACATATCCTGGGAATGATGTTAAACTCTATCTGATGGTGAGGTTCCAGTTTTGGAGGTTTGGGGAATGTGGAGCACCCCTTCATCACCATTGCTCCCTGGTCCACTCTGACCCGGAGTGGTAGTACCAGTTAGGGTCCCATCTATGGGTTAAATAGAAAAATGTATTTATAAAAAAATTGTATTATCCATTAAGAATTGATTTATTTCAAAACTTTATCGGCATTAAATGACCCACTGAGGTTGATATG
>CM042165.1:14372539-14385039 GCA_023376005.1 Doryteuthis pealeii | reverse complement strand
CTAGCACTTGGGACTTTTAAAAAAAATTATTACTTTCCTGGGAAGATCACTTTATGCGATTCCCGAGTGGCTGGCCCGTATAGGATTTTAAATAAAACTCCATGTTATGTGTGCTCTTCTCATATTCATTTTTTGCAAAAATGATTCAGAAATAAATTATAAGATTTTTAAAATAGGGAAGGGAGTTACTTTACAATCATCCTGTAGATAATAGGGCAGACTGGTCTCTCTAGTCTAGGTGAAGGACAAATCCTCTGCCAGCATAGTAATATCTCATTGTAATAGGGTAAGGCCTATTACTCCTCATGTCTTCCCCAACCCCTTTTTATCATATGGGTGCTAGAAGGCGGTGACTGAGGGTCTACATGTCCTGGGAATGACGTTAAACTCTATCTGATGGTGAGGTTCCAGTTTTGGAGTTTTGGGGAATGTGGAGCATCCCTTCATCACCATTGCTCCCTGGTCCACTCTGACCCGGAGTGGTAGTACCTGATAGGGTCCCATCTATGGGTTAAATAGAAAAACACGAGTTGATAAAAAAAATTATATTGTCCATTAAGAATTGATATATTTCAAAACTTTATCGGCATTAAATAACCCACTGAGGTTGATATGCTGTAAAACAAAACAAAACAAACAAATAATCCTCATGTCTTATAGACTTTGGGAATTTCATGCAGTGGACTTGGTTGGTTGGTTGTTAGTTGTTTTACGGCATATCAACCCTTTTTGGGTAATTTAATGCCAAATAAAGTCATTTTGATTTTTGGTTTAACTTACAGTACCTGCTTTTGCTTAAATGGTCACCCATCTAAGTATTAAACAGGCTCATCATTGCTTAACTTCTGTGATCTAGCAGGAACCGGTGCTTTCAACATGATTAGACCGTAAGCATAGTGGACAGAAAGGCTAATGAGATAGGAGAAGATAGTCTATGTGTGTGTGTGTTTCTGTACACATATCTGTATTCAGTATTTTGTTGGTGAGTTTGAAGATAATAATTGATGTCCACTCAGATAAGTCTTTTATTTTGTTTTTAATGTTCTTCTATGGTGTTTTTTTTTTTTTTTTTTTGTCTGAACCATTCATCAAGTCTCTTATAATGAGTCATTAGTTGATACCTCATGGCCATTTCTATCCTTTCTTTCTTTTTCTCTCTCTCCTGTCCATATACACACACCCGAAAAAAAAAAAAAAAAAAAAAGGTGTGATCAGTTCGGAGGGAGCAGACATAGATAAATTTTTTATTATCAATTCACACTCTTTATTTTGTAAATAAAGACTAATTCTAATTCCTTTAGTTTTCAGCCATCTTTTCTCAACCGCCCCCCCCCACCCCCGCACCATAGTTGGCTCTAGCGTTTGTTGATGAGATCGTTCAAAGATTTTAATGGTAGGTAGGCTTGTAGTTATTGTCTGTTTTGAAATTGTCTAATGAGCTTGTTCATTAATATTAGGAAACAAGTCGGAGTGTAAGTGGCCTAACGATTAAAAGCATAGAAAAATGAAGCTGGAGAAATGAGTTCAAATCCCTCTTGGGACAATTTCTATTCACTTTGATTATCTTTTTTTTTCTTTTTTAATATCTTTATGGCGTCTGCGAATTTGGTTTTTGTTGAGATTCGTATTAGGTGATCAGTATTCAGCTGTGTTGCTGCTCTCAGAATAGGTTATGGGAAAGGAGATGGGCACTGCCAATTAGCCCCATTGCCCTGAAAAAATCCCATGAAAAGGAATTACCTAGCATGGTACTTTGATAACCTAATAGGTTATTGTAGAATAATCATATTAGTTCCAATTACCATTGATTTGGTAAGACAAGGCAACAAGTAGTCGTAACTGAATACAAATCTATCTTGCTGCAATACTACTACAGAATGCTAGGATATTTATAAAGCCTCATAACATCATAGAAACCAAGCAGCCAATCAGGACTCAAGGAATGGAATCACCCAAATACATGAATGGACTATTCTTGATTTCCATAAATACCAACTCTCTTGGCACTGGTTCAGTTGTGCTTAGCTAGTTGCTGTTGTTCAAACTAACAGTACACTAACTCACTTCAACAGTTATGGAAAAAATGGGCACTGCCTTACTGTCATAAGTGATGTTTATCATGGCAACCAACCCTCTCAGCGGGGCATAGTATACACCGACGGTATCCCTGGCAGAGGAGTAAGACTCCACCCAAAAAAGTCGGGGTATGACACTAAACCACAAGTTTTGGAATTCTGGGGAGTGTGGAGTACTCCTTTATTGCTATTACTCCCAGGTCGACTGGTTCAGAGTGGTAGTACTTGTTATGATCGTAATCAAGCTTTGGCATTAAATAACCCATAAAGTGCTAGTATGCCATTAAACAAATGAACCCAGCTAAACTGTCGGCATGGCTCTCTAATCATCTAGTAGGTTATATGACCTGTCCAATCAACACATTAATTAATTCTTAGAAAATAGTTTTTTTTATTTTACAGATATTAATGCCATTAAGTGGCGATTTCTGCTTTTATTTTGTAAAATTAATCTGAGTTAATATAGTGTAAATAAGAATTGAAAATAATGACGATATTATGACCATATTGTGAAAATTTTTACCCTGATGATGATATTGTCGCAGATTTATAGAAATTGATTAATTTCAGTTCTTTTAATCATATAATTTGATTTTTTTTTTTCTTTTGTAAATGTGTGTGTATTTAAGTCATAAAACATGTTCATAAAAGTCGTGACTAATTGCATTATGGGAAGGATTTGAAAATTGCTGATGTGTCATTTATTCAATTGTATTAATTTACACAGTTTGCTGATGTCACCATTCAAGAACAATGTAAACAAAAATCATCCAGTGTCTTTCTTTTTTACCCGTTGAGTTTTAGTTTTTCTATTTATTTTCTTAATTAATGTGTGAATATCCAGACTGTCTAAATTCTAGCCGCTGGATATTGTTAGGTGTGTGCAAAAGTTACCAGCACTTATTCATGTATGTGCTAGAAGGCGTGGCTGAGGGTCTTATTGTCCTGGGTATGACGTTAAACTCTATCTGATTGTGAAGTTCCAGTTCTGGAGCTCTTGGGGAATGTGGAGCACCCCTTCATCACCATTGCTCCCTGGTCCACTCTGACTTGGAGTGGTAGTACCTGTTAGGGTCCCATCTATGGGTTAAATAGAAAAATGCATTTATAAAAAAATTGCGTATCTATTAAGAATTTATTTATTTCAAAACTTTATCGGCATTAAATGACCAACCGAGGTTGATATGCCGTAAAACAAAACAAACCAAAACAGATATGATCATGGCTTGGACTAGTGCACACCATGCATTTACAGTTGAAATGTGAAGTTCCAGTTCTGGAGCTCTGGTGAATGTGGCGTATTCCTTCATCACCATTGCTCTCAGGTCCACTCTGACCCAGAGTGGTAGTACCTGTTAGGATCCCATCTATGGGTTAAATAAAAAAATGAGTTTTAAAAAAATGTGTTTAAAAAAAATTGAGGTTGAATAAAACTTTAGTACCCATCAAGAATGAATGAAATAAAAAGTCTACAGCATAAAATAACCCAACAAGGGTTGACATGCCGTAAAATCTAACCAAATAACTAGCAACCAACACTTGTTTTTGAAAATTAAAGATTGAATGAACAGTTAAAAAACTGTTCATTCAATCTTACAGCATAGAATAACCCAATTGAGTACCCATCAAGAATGAATGAAATAAAATGTCTTCAGCATAAAATAACCCAACAAGGGTTGACATGCCGTAAATCTAACCAAACAACTATCAACCAAAAATGAAAATTAAAGATTGAATGAACATTTACAAAAACTGTTCATTCAATCTTACAGCATAGAATAACCCAATTGAGTACCCATCAAGAATGAAGGAAATAAAATGTCTTCAGCATAAAATAACCCAACAAGGGTTGACATGCCGTAAAATCTAACCAAATAACTAGCAACCAAAAATGAAAATTAAAGATTGAATGAACAGTTAAAAAACTGTTCATTTCAGCATAGAATAACCCAATTGAGTACCCATCAAGAATGAATGAAATAAAATGTCTACAGCATAAAATAACCCATCAAGGGTTGACATGCCGTAAAATCAAACCAACCAATAATCAGCACTTATGTGTTAAAATTAGAGATTGAGTGAACAGTTGAAAAAACTGTTTTTAGCCAGACTCTTTTGCACACATCTCATATCGGTTTTATTAATTTTTAATCTATTTGGGGAGGGGGTGTCTTTGTGTTGTAGTGGCTAATGTGCTGTGACTGCAAAGTTTGAACTTCAGTTATGTTATTATGTTCACTTTCGAGTGAAAACTACTCTTCTACAAGGAGGATTAAAAAATTATCTACACTCTTGTTTTATGGAAGCTGAGCTCATCGTGGTGATTTGATAGGCAGAACCATGACTAATCTGCAGAGAACGAGCTACCTCATCGATGATAACTCGCTGATTCCCCATTACCATCTTTCGAGTTTGCTGAATCTTCTCATCAGTGGTGGAGGTTGACAGGAATCCTGCTTCCTTTTTATACATCATGCTTGTCCGGACACTTTTAAACTATTCTATCTACACTTCTACGATTGACATGCCATTAAAATCAATCAATCATTCATATAAAAAATAAAAATAAAAATAAAATTTCTTACTATAATTTTTTAGATGAGGCTTCATAATTAGTATTATTTGTATTATTGTCCTCATCTTCATTACCCTTATCAAGGTTCCTGAGTCCGACAATAAATACCTGAAGAAGGTCAGAGGGCACATTGGCCAAAACGTTGTACAGCTAACAATGAAGATGAAGACAATAGTCCAAATAATACAAATAATACTAAAAATAAATGCATTGATTTATTTCAACTATTGTTCTCATCTTTGTCTGTTATATATAAATCTTATTATCAACAGGACGTCTTTTGATCTGTCACCCTCTGGCCTTCTTCAGATCTTCGTTTTTGGCGGATTGACAGGACATCTTGTGTTCTTTTTTGCATATTTCTGTTGACATAAAGTATATGGGGTTCACTACCTGATTCAAGAATTGAACCCATGTTGGTCTTTAAAATTCAACAACTGCACCTCTGCAGAGAGGTAAGATAGATCCACCTGTTAGCTGTGGGTGGTGACCTATGATGCTTAAGGATAGAACCCCGGGGCTGAGCAGTCCATGACAAGCAACACCTCACTTTTGCCCTTACTTAGGGTAAACGGCAGTCAGAGAAGCCCTCTAATCAATTGGCTGGTCATGTCAAGTCCTAGCACCTATATGATTACTGAAAATTATTATTATCTATATGCTGAATATTAAGTATTGCATTTCTATATCATTATTACAACAGACATTTCCTCAGAGGGTTATTCTGGACAAATACCCCATTCTGCCCTTGTGAGGAGGTGGTAGATACCTACCTAATTTACATTTAAATAAAAAAGACATCATTATGACAACAATTTAGATTGTTTTTAGAAAATCAGCTTGGGTAATCTGATCTGTGTGGTAAAGTATCTGGGAGCTGATGGTAGGTGTGGCATGCCTAATTCAATTTTAACAAAATACAAAAATTCAGGGGTGAAAAAAATGGGTTGGTTGGTTGGTGTATGAGTAGCACAGCTTGGGTAATCTGATCTGTGTGGTAAAGCTGATGGTAGGTGTGGCACTCCACCTCAGCAAAACAATGTCCCTTGTCCAGGGCTAGCGAAAAGGGGATTGACTCCCTTGCTTTTCAGCTGATACCAACAATAAGCCACTGTGCAGACTTTGCTTTAACAATTACACAAAAATTATACTGTTAGGCATAACATAACCCCAGACGGATTGATATGCCGTTAAAATCAATCAACCAACAACAAAACTAATATATATGAAGGTAATTCTCTAACCTCTAGGCATAAAATAACCTGAGACAGGTTGACTTGGAAGTGTGATACATTTCCAAAAAATTTGCATGCCTAATTCAGTTCTAACAAAATTCAAAAATTCAAGGGTGGACAAATACCACATTTTGCCGTTGTGGGGAGGCGGTAGATACCTACCCAATTTACGTTTAAAGAAAAAAGACGTCATTATGACAAGAATTCAGATTGTTTTTATATCATCAGTGCTTGTACAAAATAGCACAACAAATAAATTTGCCATTTTTTTGTGCAGTAATGGACAAAAAAAATTATATATAAATATCATAATTATATTCACCATCCAGATAAGAGTATGTTTCAGTCATCTGCACCATTATTTTTTTGTTTTTGTTTTACTAAACAGTTAAATCCCAAATTTACAGCTTTAATTAGCTTCAAGTCAGCCATCATCCATATTTCTTTAGTCTTCCCCCCAAAAAAAACAAAAAAACAAAAAAAAAAAAAAACGTGTCAATTCATGGCAGAAAGTAATTTTGCGGAATTAACTGTGAATGTTCAGTAAATAATATATGAAATATATCTCACCAAGAAGAGAAAATTTGATTTGCAGTTTCATTTATTGCTTGTATATAAATGTGTGCGTATCATATTCCTGAAAAACAACTTAAAAAATTAATACTTACATTGACCACACTACAACCACCCCCTCCCATTGCCTTATATACTAGCGCCATAAACTATAGCACTGACAAATTCATATCTTCTGATATACAGAAAACCCTCAACAATAATTCTGAAATCCTCTATAAACAATTAAATAATATACATATTTTTTATTTTATCATTTTATATTCATTATTTTATATTATTTATCATTTTTATTTATTATTACATTTATTTTATTATATTTTATTATTTTATTTATTATTTATTATTTGGTAAGTTAATTTTAGATTTATTATCATTTATTTATTATTTTATTATTTTATTAATATTGGTAAGTTAATTAGATTTATTATTTTATTAATTATTTATTTATTATTTTATTATTTTATTATTGGTAAGTTAATTTTTAGATTTATTATTTTATTAATTATTTATTTATTATTATTTATTTTATTATTACATTTATTTTATTATATTTTATTATTTTATTTATTTTTTATTATTTTATTAATATTGTTAATTTAATTTATTAATTATTATTTATTATTTTATTTATTTTATTATTTTATTTATTATTTTATTATTTTATTTATATTGGTAAGTTAATTTTTAGATTTATTATTTTATTCATTATTTATTTATTATTTTATTTATTTTATTATTACATTTATTATTATATTTTATTATTTTATTATTATTTTATTGGTAAGTTAATTTTTAGATTTATTATTTTATTCATTATTTATTTATTATTTATTATTTTATTATTACATTTATTTTATTATATTTTATTATTTTATTTATTATTTTATCATATTTTTATACGTATATATTGATATACATATTTTAATATACATATATCATATCTTCTGATATATAGAAAATCCTCAACAATAATGCTGAAATCCTCTATAAAGATAAAAATAAAGATGCCTTCAAATCCTAGCAAGAGTTTGCCCCCAAAATACAAAAAACAAAATGAAATAAAAAAATAGCATTTAACACAGACACCAATATATTAAACATCTTTAATAACTAAAGCACTAATTATAGTACCTCTGCCTACAATAAAAGCTTCTAACTAAATAAAACAGTATAAACCCTCCCAACTGAATAAACCTCTAAAAAACACAAAAAAAAAACCCAACTCCAACTAATAATCCCCCTGAAGACATGATCGAAAGTGCTTGGGAAAAAAATATGAAATACTGACTCTATCGTTTGAACTCTGGTATCAGAAAAATTACACAAGGGCTTTGAACATAAGCAATTGAAAATGATTAAGAAGAAATATTCCAGACCTGTTATATATTGGGTGATTGAAAATTAACTCCCAATTATGATACAAAATCTGGCCAGTTGTCAATACTTGGGAGAATATTGACAACTGGCCAGATTTTGTATAAAAATAGGGAGTTACTTTTCAATCACATTGTATATATCTATAACAAATATACATAAATATATTGTCTTGCCAAGTACACAACATAAATATATATATATGGCAATAGCATAATCTTTACAGATCATTGCCGTCCATCACAATCCCACAACTCCACCACCAGAACCCTTCCTTGCATGAGCCCTCAAATGACTCATCAAACCTGCTGCAGATCCACAAGGTTTGATGCAAATATGACAATATATATATATATAGAGAGAAATAGATATATACTGTCTGTCTGTCTGTCTGTCTGTCTGTCTCTCTCTCTCTCTCTCTATATATATATATATATATATATATATATATATATATATATATATATATATTTGTTATAGGGTGCAATACATTTAAGGTGCAATTGTTACCATTGGTTTCAAAGCAGTGTGTTAGCCACTTATCGTCAAGACAACACGCCCATGAAAAGCTACTATATATATAATCTTGAATCTTCATTTAAAGAAGAAAGTGGTCATTGTGTCAAGAATTGAGATTGTTTTTATAAAATTGATGCTTGTACACTAATACTGCACAGAATAGCACAGCAAAGAAATTTTCTGTTATTTTTGCAGCAATGGACAAAAAAAAAAAAAAATTATAAAGAAATGTAATACTTACTTTTACACAATCCAGATAAGTGTAAGTTTCCATCTGCTTCATTTTTGAAAAAATATTTTTATTGTACATTAACATTTAAAAAGCACATCTTCAACTCACTACAATTCACCCACCCGCTATATTTCTTTAGACTTTTTCTTCCCCACCACCAACCACTAAGATGACCAACTGCTCATTAGTGGAACCAAAATGTAACTTCATTAAAAAGAAAAATGAGTGAAACTTACTCTTCTCTGAATGGTAAATGAAACATTCATGCTATTCTATATATTCATACCTATATATGTAGGTATTTACCCAACCCATTCAATGCAGGTAGAATGTGACACAAGGTCACAAGTATTTCAGTAGTAATGAATATTTACCATGTACCCCACGTGTACGGGTTCGGCACAAGGCCCTATTTATGTGGGACCACCCACAAACCAAAGCTCATGGGAGGCGGGTGCAAAAAATGTGTTGATCCTGTTGGCATTCCTCCTCAAGGGGGTGCCTCAGGCTCCGGACAATAAACCCAGCCCTGCCCCTTTAAATCAAGGGGGCAGGTGTTGCCTGGGGGTGATGGCCCCCTGGGATCAACGATGTTAACTTATGTGGTCCAGGGCCGAAGCTACTGTACCCCCCCGGTCGAATGGATCTATGAGACTAGCTTGCTAGTCATTACACCACCATTGGATGCCCTATTTGTCCTTACTGCCCTAAGCTGGGGCTATAGAATATGCCGACTGCACCTCTACAAAGAGTACCCCCCCTCCCAAATGGGGCTGACTGTTTGCTGTGGGTAGTGACCAGTGATGCTTAAGGACAGAATCTTAGTGGCTAAGCAGTCCTTGACATGAAACACTCCACTTTGACCCTTACTTAGGCTAGACGGGTGGTCCAATTCTGGATCTCTGGTCTTATCTTTTCCACCATTTCAGTTGTCCATTATACACTTGTTTGTGTCTTGGGTATGATGTTAAACTGTATCTAACGGTGAGGTTCCAATTTTGGAGCTCTGGGGAGTGTGGGGTACCCCTTCATCACCATTATTCCCAGGTCAACTCTGACCTGGAGTGGTAGTACTTGCTAGGGAAAAAACTTAACAAACCATCATTCCGTAATAAATTTATTATGGAATGATGGTTTGTTAAGTTTTTTCTTTCTTTGAAAGTTAAATATTGCTCTGTATATAATCTAATTTATTGATTATTATACATTGAGCTCTCTTTAGGGATTTATAAAAATCCTCGTGTGAATATATGTTTTCACCTGCAAGAGCATACAGTATGGTTATACAGTGAGATTTTGAGGATCCCAAATAGAATCATCCCTTACTACCAGTCATTTGGATACCTTACACATGCATACATACATACATACATATCAAGTCAAGTTTATTTTCTATAATTATCGAATTTTATACGATACATGCATTTATAATTGCCTTCAAGCAAAAATATAAATAATAATTTATTCAACATTGCTTCTAAAAACAAACATCCAAAAATCTTATTCACTTCGCCGAAGAGCTTAACGGCCGGGTTTGTTTACTAAATAAACGTCTACTTGCCTGCTATGGCAGGGGCGTGTAATAGTTTCCTTGACAAGGTTAATTTCGCAGGGATTGTTCGCTATGTACCGGCGGAACGGATATGGTCTCTGACTATGCCTGTGAAGTCCCGGTTTCGATTCCTGTCGGAGGGAGTCGTTAGTATACATCGCTGAAGAGACTTAATAAAGTCGAAACAGTCTGTACGGTGTTCTGCATGGCGAGCCATCCTTTGCGGGATTTACTTGTCAAGTTTATTTTCTATAATTATCGAATTTTATACGATACATGCATTTATAATTGCCTTCAAGCAAAAATATAAATACATACATATATATATATATATATATATATATATATATATATATATAATTTTTTTTTTTTTTCGTATTACCAAAGATATTTCCTTTGGTGAAGTTATTGTCTATTTCTTGAAATACAAATAAAGTTGGAAAACTTTAAAAAAAATTTTTTTTTTATTCATTTTATTTTTTACAAATATCTTTTTTTATTTTATTATCTGTTTGCTATTAGGCAGGCAATAATAATTATACGAATATTGTTCGGTAAACCGTAAGAATTAATCGTTGGTAATCAAAGTATTTGTGTGATGATAGTAATTAGAAATTGAGGACAATAAAGAAGCAAGGTATTTAATATTGATAATTATTGTATACACTGTATATGATGGTAATACAAAGATTTTTCACAGCTGCAATGAAATCTATGGATTTATCCAATTAGTAAATATTAATAATAAAATTGATATCATCACAATAATGACAGGATTGATGATAAATATATATAACTAGTTCTTGTTATAAATAATAGGATTGTTTATGGTTGGTTGGTTGGTTTGTTTTTTTTTGGTTTTTTTGGTGTGTCATGTCTTGGATTATTCAGTGCTAAAGCCAGTCTTTTCAGTTATATGATTTCAAATAACTATTTCTATTTAATATAACTAGAATATTTCTAGTTGTAAATAAGTGGATTGTTTATGTATGGTTGGTTGGTTGGTTTTGCGGCATGTCAACCCTTGTTGGGTTATTTAATGCTAAAGTCAGTCTTTTCAGTTATATGATTTCAAATAACTATTTCTATTTAATATAACTAGAATATTTCTAGTTGTAAATAAGTGGATTGTTTATGTATGGTTGGTTGGTTGGTTTTACGGCATGTCAACCCTTGTTGGGTTATTTAATGCTAAAGTCAGTCTTTTCAGTTATATGATTTCAAATAACTATTTCTATTTAATATAACTAGAATATTTCATGGTGGGTTTATGGCATGTCAACCCTTGTTGGGTTATTTAATGCTAAAGTCAGTCTTTTCAGTTATATGATTTCAAATAACTATTCCTATTTAATATAACTAGAATATTTCTAGTTGTAAATAAGTGGATTGTTTATGTATGGTTGGTTGGTTGGTTTTACGGCATGTCAACCCTTGTTGGGTTATTTAATGCTAAAGTCAGTCTTTTCAGTTATATGATTTCAAATAACTATTTCTATTTAATATAACTAGAATATTTCTAGTTATAAATAAGTGGATTGTTTATGGTTGGTTTTATGGCATGTCAACCCTTGTTGGGTTATTTAATGCTAAAGTCAGTCCTTTCAGTTATATGATTTCAAATAACTATTTCTATTTAATATAACTAGAATATTTCTAGTTGTAAATAAGTGGATTGTTTATGGTTGGTTTTATGGCATGTCAACCCTTGTTGGGTTATTTAATGCTAAAGTCAGTCTTTTCAGTTATATGATTTCAAATAACTATTTCTATTTAATATAACTAGAATATTTCTAGTTGTAAATAAGTGGATTGTTTATGTATGGTTGGTTGGTTTTATGGCATGTCAACCCTTGTTGGGTTATTTAATGCTAAAGTCAGTCTTTTCAGTTATATGATTTCAAATAACTATTTCTATTTAATATAACTAGAAATTTTCTAGTTGTAAATAAGTGGATTGTTTAAGTACGGCTGGTTGGTTGGTTGGTTTTACGGCATGTCAACCCTTGTTGGGTTATTTAATGCTAAAGTCAGTCTTTTCAGTTATAATTTCAAATAACTATTCCTATATATTGATACTCTTGTTCCTAAATCTTTTGTCTATCATCATCCTGCAACATTCTCTTCTTAAATATTATACTGAGGGTGGAAATGGTGGAGTTTAAATTGGATAAATATTAGTTTAGAACTTTGAGTTATTGTGGTTTATTAGATTTGTATAATAACTTCAGACGGGTGCTATATATATATATATATATATATATATATATATATTAAGTAAAGTAAAAAGTAAAGTCGTCGGGGCGGCCTAAAGTCGGTATCAGCCAGTGAGCATGGGAGTCTGTCTCCTTTTCAATAGCGC
>CM042165.1:14357539-14365039 GCA_023376005.1 Doryteuthis pealeii | reverse complement strand
AATTAAAAAAATAAATAAAAGAGAATGTGGGTGTGGGGGTGAGTATTTTATTTTTTTATTTTTATTTTTATTTTTAGGTTAAAAAAATCTAGTTCTTTCCTCTGATATATTTTATTTGGGACACCTTTCTCTTCCTCTTCTTTTTCTCTTTTTAAAAAGAAAGAAAGAAAATCAGCATTTTCCCCACCCTTTCTCTCATGGTCATTGTCTCTCTCTCTCTTTCTCTCACGTTTTTTTTTTTTGTAAGTAACGGAGCTAACATCATTTCGTTATTGAGTGACTACGACTCTGACTTGTCTCGCTGACTGACTGAGCGCGTAGCAATCCATTTCTTTGTTCTCTCTTTCCTGACTGGGGGAAACTGTGATAAGTTGACCCGGTAACTCGGTGTACATAGATTGAAAAGAAAGCCAGAGAAAGAAAGAGGGAGGGGGGAAAAGCATATATAAAGAAAGAGTGGGAAAGGAGAATGAGAGCAAGCGTTAAGTTTGCCTCTCTCCTTCCAAGTCAATAGCCAAACCGCCTTTCTCTTCTTTTTTTTCCCTTTTTTCTTCTTATATTTATTTAGCATTGTTGTTGTTGTTGTTGTTCTCTCTTACTCGGCTTCAACCAAGCTGCGTTATGTCACGGTGACATTTACTCTCAGCGCTCTTCTATTGACTCAGTTTTAAGAAGGCTGGATCCCAATAATAGGTCAGCGCAGCCAGCTGCTCGACTTGGAGATTTCAACACACGCACACACACACACACAGACACACAGACACACACACACACACACACACACACACACACACGTGTCTATCTTCGGATCTATCTCAGTCTGTTCGTATCTATTTATCTCTATTTCTCTTTCTTTTCGTGTTTCTTTTTTTCCTTCTCTCAGTTCGTCTCTCTCTCTCTATCTCTCTCTGTCTATTCTTTTTCCCAGCCAGTTCGTGTCTCTCTTTCTCAGTCAGTTCATGCTTCTCTCTCTCTCTCTCTTTTTCACAGTCAGTTCGGGTCTGCCTGTCTCTTTCTCTCGGTTTGGGTTTATCCCCCCCCCTCTCTCTCTCCTTTTCTCTCAGTCTGTTCGCGTTTCTACCTCCCTTTCTCTCAATCTGTTCGTGTCTCTTTTCCCCCTTTTCTCAGACTGTTCGTGTCTCTTTGTCCCAGTCTGTTCGTGTCTACCTCCCTTTATATCAGTCTCTCTCTCTCAGTTCGGGTCTGTCTCTTTCTCTCAGTTTGGGTTTATCTCTCTTTATCTCAGTCAGTTCATCTCTCTCTCTCTTTTTCTCTCGATCTGTTCGTGTCTCTTTCCCCCTTTGTCCCAGTCTGTTCGTGTCTACCTCTCTTTATATCAGTCAGTCCAGGTCTCTCTCTCTCTCTCTCTCTTAATCAGTTCGAGTGTATCTCTCTCTTTATCTCAGTCAGTTCACCCCACTCTCTTTCTCTGTCTGTTCGTCTTTCTGTCTCTGTCGGTCTCTCTACCATCTATTTTCTCAGTCGGTTCGTGTCTCTCTCTTTGTTACAGTCTGTTCTTGTCTCTTTCTCTCAGTCAGTTCGGATCTGCCCCTCTCTCTCTTTCTCTCAGTCAGTTCGGATCTGCCCCTCTCTCTCTTTCTCTCAGTCAGTTCGGATCTGCCCCTCTCTCTTTTCTCTCAATCAGTTCGGATCTGCCCTCTCTCTCTTTCTCTCAATCAGTTCGGATCTGCCCCTCTCTCTCTTTCTCTCAGTCAGTTCGGATCTGCCCTCTCTCTCTTTCTCTCAGTCAGTTCGGATCTGCCCTTCTCTCTCTTTCTCTCAGTCAGTTCGGATCTGCCCCTCTCTCTCTTTCTCTCAGTCAGTTCGGATCTGCCCCTCTCTCTCTCTCTTCTCTCAGTCAGTTCGGATCTGCCCCTCTCTCTCTTTCTCTCAGTCAGTTCGGATCTGCCCTTCTCTCTCTTTCTCTCAGTCAGTTCGGATCTGCCCTTCTCTCTCTTTCTCTCAGTCAGTTCGGATCTGCCCCTCTCTCTCTTTCTCACTAAGAGAAAGTGAGAGAGGGACAGATCTGCCCTCTCTCTCTTTTCTCAGTCAGTTCGTACCTGCCCTCTCTTTCTCTCTCTCAGTCAGTTCGTGTCCGCCTCTCTCTTTCTCTCTCTCTCTCTCTCTCTCTCAGCCAGTCGTGTCCGCCTCTCTCTTCTCTCTCTCTCTCAGTCAGTTCGTGTCCCTCTCTCTTCTCTCTCTTCTCTCTCAGTTCTGTCCGCCTCTCTCTTTCTCTCTCTCTCAGCCAGTTCGTGTCCGCCTCTCTCTTTTCTCTCTCTCAGCCAGTTTCCGTGTCCGCCTCTCTCTCTCTCCTCTCTCTCTCTCTCTCTCTCAGCCAGTTCGTGTCCGCCTCTCTCTTTCTCCCCTCTCTCTCTCTCTCTCAGCCAGTCGTGTCCGCCTCTCTCTTTCTCTCTCTTCAGCCAGTTCGTGTCCGCCTCTCTTTTCTCTCTCTCAGCCAGTTCGTGTCCGCCTCTCTCTTTCTCTCTCTCAGCCAGTTCGTGTCCGCCTCTCTCTTTCTCCCTCCTCTCTCTCTCTCAGCCAGTTCGTGTCCGCCTCTCTCTTTCTCTCTCTCTCTCTCTCATCCAGTCGTGTCCGTTTCGTGTCCGCTCTCTCTTTCTCTCTCTCAGCCAGTTCTGTCCGCCTCTCTCTTTTCTCTCTCTCAGCCCAGTTCGTGTCCGCCTCTCTCTTTCTCTCTCTCATCCAGTCGTGTCCGCCTCTCTCTTCTCTCTCATCCAGTTCGTGTCCGCCTCTCTTCTTTCTCTCTCTCTCTCTCTCATCCAGTTCGTGTCCGCCTCTCTCTTTCTCTCTCTCAGCCAGTTCGTGTCCGTCTCTCTTCTTTCTCTCTCTCAGCCAGTTCGTGTCCGTCTCTCTCTTTCTCTCTCTCAGCCAGTTCGTGTCCGCCTCTCTCTTTCTCTCTCTCTCTCTCATCCAGTTCGTGTCCGCCTCTCTCTTTCTCTCTCTCTCTCTCATCCAGTTCCGTGTCCGCCTCTCTCTTTCTCTCTCTCTCTCTCAGCCAGTTTCGTGTCCTCTTTCTCTCTCTTCAGCCAGTTCGTGTCCGCCTCTCTCTTTCTCCTCTCTCTCTCATCCAGTTCGTGTCCGCCTCTCTCTTTCTCTCTCTCTCTCTCAGCCAGTTCGTGTCGCCTCTCGTCTCTCTCTCTTTCTCTCTCTCTCTCTCATCCAGTTCGTGTCCGCTCTCTCTTTCTCTCTCTCTCTCTCAGCCAGTTCGTGTCCGCCTCTCTCTTTTCTCTCTCTCATCCAGTTCGTGTCCGCCTCTTCTTTCTCTCTCTCTCTCTCATCCAGTTCGTGTCCGCCTCTCTCTTTCTCTCTCTCTCTCTCAGCCAGTTCGTGTCCGCCTCTCTCTTTTCTCTCTCTCATCCAGTTCGTTGTCCGCCTCTCTCTTTCTCTCTCTCTCTCTCAGCCAGTTCGTGTCCGCCTCTCTCTTTCTCTCTCTCATCCAGTTCGTGTCCGGCCTCTCTTTCTCTCTCTCTCTCTCAGCCAGTTCGTGTCCGCCTCTCTCTTTCTCTCTCTCTCTCATCCAAGTTCGTGTCCGCCCTCTCTCTTTCCTCTCTCTCTCATCCAGTTCCTCTTTCTCTCTTTCTCTCTCTCTCCTCAGCAGTTCGTGTCCGCCTCTCTCTTTCTCTCTCTCATCCAGTTCGTGTCCGCCTCTCTCTTTCTCTCTCTCTCTCTCTCATCCAGTTTCGTGTCCGCCTCTCTCTTTCTCTCTCTCCTCTCATCCAGTTCGTGTTCCGCCTCTCTTTTCTCTCTCTCTCTCTCAGCCAGTTCGTGTCCGCCTCTCTCTTTCTCTCTCTCATCCAGTTCGTGTCCGCCTCTCTCTTTCTCTCTCTCTCTCTCATCCAGTTCGTGTCCGCCTCTCTCTTTCTCTCTCTCTTCTCTCATCCAGTTTCGTGTCCCCTCTCTCTTTCTCTTCTCTCTCTCTCAGCCAGTTCGTGTCCGCCTCTCTCTTTTCTCTCTCTCATCCAGTTCGTGTCCGCCTCTCCTCTTTCTCTCTCCTCTCTCATCCAGTTCGTGTCCGCCCTCTCTCTTTCTCTCTCTCTCCTCATCCAGTCGTGTCCGCCTCTCTCTTTCTCTCTCTCTCTCTCAGCCAGTTCGTGTCCGCCTCTCTCTTTCTCTCTCTCATCCAGTTCGTGTCCCCTCTCTCTTTCTCTCTCTCTCTCTCATCCAGTTCGTGTCCGCCTCTCTCTTTCTCTCTCTCAGCCAGTTCGTGTCCACCTCTCTCTTTCTCTCTCTCAGCCAGTTCGTGTCCGTCTCTCTCTTTCTCTCTCTCAGCCAGTTCGTGTCCACCTCTCTCTTTCTCTCTCAGCCAGTTCGTGTCCGCCTCTCTCTTCTCTCTCTCTCTCTCATCCAGTTCGTGTCCGCCTCTCTCTTTCTCTCTCTCTCTCTCTCATCCAGTTCGTGTCCGCCTCTCTCTTTCTCTCTCTCAGCCAGTTCGTGTCCGCCTCTCTCTTTCTCTCTCTCTCTCATCCAGTTCGTGTCCGCCTCTCTCTTTCTCTCTCTCTCTCTCATCCAGTTCGTGTCCGCCTCTCTCTTCTCTCTCCAGCCAGTTCGTGTCACCTCTCTCTTTCTCTCTCTCAGCCAGTTCGTGTCCGCCTCTCTCTTTCTCTCTCTCTCTCTCAGCCAGTTCGTGTCCGCCTCTCTCTTTCTCTCTCTCTCTCTCTCCAGTTCGTGTCCGCCTCTCTCTTTCTCTCCTCTCTCTCAGCCAGTTCGTGTCCGCCTCTCTCTTCTCTCTCTCTCTCAGCCAGTTCTCCTTCTCTCTTTCTCTCAGCCAGTTCGTGTCCGCCTCTCTCTTTCTCTCTCAGCCAGTTCGTGTCCGCCTCTCTCTTTCTCTCTCTCTCTCTCAGCCAGTTCGTGTCCGCCTCTCTCTATCTCTCAGCCAGTTCGTGTCTGCCTCTCTCTTTCTGTCTGTTCGTATCTCTCTTTCTCTCAGTCTCTGTGTACATCTCCCCCTCTTTCTCAGTTTATCTGTCTCTCAATCTGTCTGTGTCTATATCTCAGCGTATCTATCTATCGTTTATATCTAATAGCAAAAATATGTGCCCTCTGGGCACAAATATTTAATTTTCAATATAATTAAATATCATACTGAATTACAAAGTCTCTTGAAATTAAATAAGAACACAAAAAATATTATTTTTTACTTTATTCTAATTGATTTCAATATAAAATTATACATAGGATTGCTTTTAATACGTTTGAGAATAAAACAATAATATTAGAAATCAATAACACCAAGTAATTATTTATTAAACACGGTTTTGTTAAAACCGGTATGCAAATTGTTTACACCATATGTATGTATACCTTTTATTTATTAATGATACACCCATTGCAGGATTTTAAGGCAAATCTATCTTAGCTATACCTTAATAGTAGACATTGTTGATAAATGAGATGCTAATTAAGATTAAACTATGATTATATTAACCTTTGAGAAAAAAACTAGGGAAATTGTGACGTTGGTGGTGACGTAGTTTCGGTTACAGACATACGGACACATAATCTCCATTATAATAAGATATCAGTATGTTCAAACAATCTGTTGTATGTTGTTGGCATCCTTCCGTCTACGAGAGACGATGGAGTAGTGTCAAGGTTTTTGTTAACTTGAACTGCATAGCCTGGTCGGGTTCATATAGAGGATGTGCTGTTGCCCGTGCAGCAAATCCCCCCTCTCTACACGAAAGGTAAGGTACCAATGCAGTTTGGCAATGGTAGTGTCGCAGGAGTTGATGGGTAGCACTGGATTTCAGCATCACACCACCTTAGGGACTCCAGCTCCTGATTTATTTTCGGGGTTTACTCCCCTAGCCTTTCCTTGAAGGCAACAGAGGTTATGTGTCGGACTTCTTGAGTTGATGGGTTGCCGACCAAGGCTAAAGAGCCCATTTAAACCCATTTGGGGATTTATGCGAGTAGTAAGTACCCAAATCTTACCACTATCGGTGTTCCTGGAAAAAAAATCTAGGCATCTGTATATATAAAGAAAGAAGTTTTTTTTATTGGGTTGTAGGTAGGGGGCATTTCTTTTTATTCATTATTCATTAGTCCAGTTTTTTAAGAGAACAAAAAGTCATAATCAATAATTACTTCTGTTTAAGATATTAATACTCTTTTTTCTTCCCCTGACATATAACGTTTAACTGAGTTCCACGTGTACCTATTTATGTGTACATGTACACCATGTAATTGTAAATGTATACCTCCGTGTGTGTGTGTGTATATAAAGTAAAGTAAAGTCGTCGTCTGCCAATCAGCGAGGGAGTTTATCCCCTTTTCAATTGCGTTAGACCAGAAGATTGTTTTAGCGTCTGAGGTGGAGCGCCACACCTACCGTCAGCTCCTTACTTTACCGCACAGATCCCTGTGCTACTCATACGCTGAGTTGGCGAAGACCGGTATCGAACTAGGAACCTTGTGATTTCTAGCCGAACGCTCTACCGACTGAGCTATTAATGTTTGCCTGTGGATTGCAAGGGGACAAACCGGATCCAATTCCAAGTGGATGTGTATATATTGAGATTTGTTTTATGTGTCTTTGTATAAATATTGTTTTTTTTTAAAGACATAATTTGGCACAAGGCCAGAAGTATGGGGGCCCCTAGTGAGAATCAAACCCATTAGTAATGGTCTGCTAACCTAGCTCATTAACCATTACACCATTCAAAGTGCTCTATGTAAATATCTATATATTAACAGTGATGCTGATAGCTTTTTAATTTAGTTCGTCCTGGGACGCATGTATTTGATTTGAATGAGTCCCCGGGGAATTTGATGGGTCCCAACTAAATTTTCTTAATAAATTATTGAGTTTTAACTATGAACAACTAAAGCCGGCAAACCCCCTACCTTGTACCCCATACTGTGTAATTCATTTCCAAGAAAATATTGCAATGTATTTACAGTGAGCTTGAAATGGTGGAGTAAGAAAAAAAAACAAAAAAAAAACACTGGGACTCATGGATACAATTTTACTGCTTCCTTTTAGATTTTTATGCGTCAGTGACACACTATGCGTACCTACCAACATCTGTGTATTAATAAAACTGTACGTTTGTGCGTATAAAACCCTTTTGCCAACATTTGTCTATTCTTCCATTCATTATATATATATATATATATATATTTAATATACCAAACTTATTGGTAAATCCTCGCGGTGAGAAAAAAAACCCAGCAAATAGTTTGATTGTAAAAATATACTACCAAACATCAACCGGGGAGAAAAAAATTTTTTGAAAAAAGAAAAGACCAAGATAATCGTACCAACCAAAAATAATCTATTGGTACAATATTTTGGCCAAAGAAAAAACAATTTATATGCATATATATATATATATATATATATATATATATATATATATATATATATATATTCATATAAAACCGCCAGGAGACTAAAGCTAAAAAGTAAAAAGTGCTCAATACCTAAGTAGAGCAAATAATAAAGATAAACCTAGTGAGTCAGACGAACCTACTAAAAGT
>CM042165.1:14340039-14352539 GCA_023376005.1 Doryteuthis pealeii | reverse complement strand
GGGTTTTGGGGTAGTACACGCCATCCCTGGCTGTTTCTACACATGCCTTCACCACCATAAACAAATTATGTGTATTTATTTACCAACCCCTTCTCATGAGCAGGATCTGATACAAAGCCTATTTTCAGTTTAATAGATTTGAATTCTGTAGAAACAATGATACTCACCATCGCAGTGGGGTTCTAACTACCGTCGAGTTAGCAGACGAGAACAACAGGCAAGCTGTAACTTAATACAGTCCTTGCATCCTGTCTGCAGCGCCATGTTGTCAGAAGTGGGATAAGTATCCACTCTTCAGCCACCACTTTGCATTATGCCAGCAGCAGGCAAGGACTGTATTAAGTTACAGCTTGCCTGTTGTTCTTGTCTGCTAACTCGACGGTAGTTAGAACCCCCTGATTTGGTACTGACGATCTGGAAGGACAGTAACAATCCTGTCTGCAGTGCCATGTTGGATTTTGTGTCTTGCATTCATCTTGAATACTTGACACAAAATCCAACAAATTCAGGGTTTTCCACCTCCTAGACTGGTTGCTATACAAAGGTTAAAGAGCCCAGTCTGCCCTACTATTTACCCATAGTTGGAGGGAGAATAGTTAGATGTATATATATTTACCAACCCCTGTGCATGAACAGATGTGACACAAGGTTAATTTTTTTTAGCGGCGTTTAACAGGTTTGAATTCATAGTTTTCCTTCCCCTAGACTGGTTGCCTAGTCAAGGTAAAAGAGCCTAGACTGCCTTACTAGTTACCCATAGCTGGAGGGAGATTAGTTGAATGCATACCTTTTCCATAGTATCACTATTTGAAATGCAAACAACCTCATCCAGGATTTGAACTCTGGTTGACGTGTCCATTTCTAACGACTCTAGCCATTACACTACGCTCTAGTTGGATGTATACCTTTCCCCAATCTGAATTGTTACCAGATTCATCCAGGATTGGAACTCATCTTACAGTGTTCATTTCCTATGATGATAACCATTACACCCTGAGCACCTCTGTATAAGTCATTTACTAAGTTTGTTTGGTTAAAATTGCAAATCGTTGTCAAAAATTAAAATGGAAAAATTTGGCTTGGGCATAGATTTTAATGAATTTAATTATTACTAAGGACACGATTTATGTTATTTTTAACTTAAATTTTAACCGTTAGTTGTGTTTAAGGAAAAACTAGATAAAATAAAACAGATGAATGATAAGACTAGTTAGAATTAATAAACATGTACAAACAAAAAACGTACTTTCTATTTCAATATTACAGGCGACGTGTGCTTTTCTTAAGTATGGATGACCAAAAGTGTAATAATCCGTGTATTTTATGTTGATAAATTCTCTGAAAATATTTATCTCTCTTAAAAATTAGTTCTCTTGCGTCCCTCTGTAGGAAAATAACGTCCAATGAAAAACGGTTAAAAACACAACTAACGGTTAAAATTTAAGTAAAAAAATAACATAAATAATTAAATTCATTAAAATCTCTGCCCAAGCCAAATTTTTCCGTTTTAATTTTGACGATGATTTGCAATTTTAACCATTTGTTACCAGACTCATCCAGGATTGCAGTGTCCATTTCCTATGACTATAACCATTACACCTTGAGCACCTCCAAATCATCTGTATCGGTCATCTGCTAAGTTTGTTTTATGGTCACTGTTCATGCCAATGGATGGACATTATATTTATTATATAGGAAAATGATTTTCTCTAAGAAGTGTCCATTTAATTCTAAACATTCTAACGTCTCCTTTTTCCTTTTTAGCCAGGAGTTGAGGGTGACTGGCTTCTCTAATTCATTTAATCACAATATAGAGCTTTTGCTGTCTATATTTACTTGGCTTAATTTACTCCAAGGGTGAAAAACCTTTTCATCTTTAAAAGCCACATTGAAATTTATCATTTACAAATAAAGCTCCACTCAATAAATTTTTAGTATGTTCGCAATAAAATCTCAAGTTTAAACTAGTTTTGTCAGCAGGGCTTAGAATATGCTGTGTCAGGTCAGTTGAAGTAAGTTAGTGTACTGTTGGTTTGAACAACAGCAACTAGCTAAGCACAACTGAACCAGTGCCAAGACAGTTGGTATTTATGGAAATCCAGAATAGTCCATTCATGTATTTGAGTGATTCCATTCCTTGAGTCCTGATTGGCTGCTTGGTTTCTATGATGTCATGAGTCTTCATAAATATCCTGGCATTCTGCAGTAGTATTGCAGCAAGATAGATATTAGTATTATCTGCGTTATTCGGACTATTGTCCCCATCTTCATTGTTATTTGTGCAACGTTTCGGCCAATATGCCCTCTGGCCTTCTTCAGGTATTTCTTGTCGGACTCGGGAACTTCTTTTCGAACTCGGGAACTTTCTTATAATCGGGTCAAAGTTCCATGATGGCTCCCAATTACGACAAGAAAGTTCCTGAGTTTGAAAAGAAGGTTCCCGAGTCCGACAAGAAATACCTGAAGAAGGCCGGAGGCCATATCGTCCGAAACGTTGTACAAATAACAATGAAGATGTTGACAATAGTCCAAATAACGCAGATAAAACTAAAAAGGCCTAACCATAAAAGATGGCATATTTGAAAAAAAAAAAAAAAATCTTTAATCAACATAAGGTATTTTGTAATATTTTAACTCTAGTTTAACTAAGTAAGAGGATAAGTTTACAAACCAGTTCTTTGTTTTATTGAATTTAATTTATTTTTGATAAAAATGTAAAGTCGTCAGGGTGGCCTAAAGTCGGTATCAGCCAACCAGCGAGGGAGTCTATCCCTTTTTCACTAGCACTAGACCAAGGAGATTGGTTTTGCATCTGAGGTGGAGCGCCACACCTACCATCAGCTCCTTACTTTACTGCATAGATCTCTGTGCTACTCATATGCTGAGTTGGTGAGGGCAGGTATCGAACTAGGAACCTTGTGGTTTCTAGCCGAATGCTCTACCGACTGAGGTAACCCCCGGCCCTTCTATTTATTTTTAATAGATTTGTGTAATTGGTGCTACACAGTCTTCAGTCTGTAATTTCTTTTTGCCAAATCTTATCTCAGCCAAGAAACATTTGAAATGATTCATAAGAAATTTTAGTTTGATATATGTAAACTTTTTTTTATATGACTTGAATGGGCTGTCATGTGACCTGATTCAACTGAAAATAGCCATGTCATTTTGTTTGGCTAGCCACTATGAGCTGTCAGTAATCATGGGTTTTCAATTGAATACCTGTTCTTTGAGGTAGGCATCATACCTGAGAATTAGATTATTTCAAAGAACGATTACTGCCTTTGTTCCTTACGTTAGCATTCGATACTATTGGAAATTTAATGTCAGGATGACCTGTAGAGATGAACAAGAGTGAATGGATCGTGGTTATAAAAAATAATATACATTCGTATTTATATAAGGAAGAAGACAGTTTAGAAAATCAGATTGACATGTCATTTTGATTTTCTATATTGTTTTTCTTTTTTTTCTCGTTCTGTCAGATTTCATTCTACAATATACTCTACTCATATAAGTCACATCTGTTTTGGTATAAACGTGTCAACTTACAACTCATAAAAGAGATGTCATTGAGCATTAAAATCGTGCATACACTTTAATATTTTTAAAGTAAGGAAACACTACAACATTTACTTTTTGATTTTTTACTGATTAATTTAATAATTAAAGATCAATCCGTTTGTGGAACTCTTCACAGTTCTTAAAAAAAAAAGTACAAAAAGCACGTACACCAAATACTGGATTTTTCCTCCTAAAAATAAAGATACATTTTTAGTTTTAGCATCTTTTCATTGTACCTACCTGTTGATGAGGGCACAATTTTTAATTCATAGCTTCTTTGTAAAAACGAATATAATTTTTTTCACTGTAACTCAACAGGCAATTAAGAATTGAATTTAAATTTTTGTAATATAAGGTCTTATAACAAAGTATATTAATTTTTAATCAGTGTAACTCAACAAGTAATAAAGAATTGAATTTAAATTTTTTGTAATATAAGGTCTTAGAACAAAATATATTAATTTTTAATCAGTGTAACTCAACAAGTAATAAAGAATTGAACATAAATTTTTGTCATATGTACAAAAAGATTTTTTTAGAAAAATAAAATAAAATTTCAAAACACCCACAAGTTTAGTGTTACATTTTTTTTAGAATAATATTCTAATTTCTCTGAATGTTTGAGATGAGGCTTGAAGATTAGTATTATCTGCATTATTCGGACTATTGTCCCCATCTTCATTGTTATTTGTACAACGTTTCGGCCAATACCTGAAGAAGGCTGGAGGGCATATCGGCCGAAACGTTGTACAAATAACAATGAAGATGGGACAATAGTCCGAATAACGCAGATAATAATATTCTAATTGTAAAAAAAACAAAAAAACCTTGGACTCTGGAACCTTCTCTTCGAACTCTGGAACCTTCTTTTCGAACTCTGGAACCTTTTGTTGTAATCGGGAGCCATCACGGAACTTTGAACCTAACCCTTTATTCAGTCCACAGGGGTCTCCGATGGTTCCTGACTCCGAGAAAAATACCTGAAGAAAGCCGGAGAAATGTACAGATAACAATGAAGATAAGGACAATAGTCCAAATAATATAAATAATACTAATTATCAAGCCTCATCTCAAAAATTCAGAGAAAAAAACAAAACAATTCCTAATATAAATGAACATTGTGATATGCAAATTGTTTTTGATTTGATAAGGAATTTGCTTAATTATTTATTATCTACCTTCTATCATACTCCTCTCTTACCCCTGTTGTTTATCCCTCCCTGGTGTTCTTAAAATCCTTTTTGTTCGGTCATGGACCAGGTACTTCTACTAGTATATATATTATATATATATATATATATATATATGTGTCTTTAAATAATACTCTACATACATGTGTGTAAGTGAATTTATGTGTGTGTGTAGGATTCTCCAAATATGAGGTGTAATCAAAAAGTATTGAGACTGAATCTTTAAATCTTTAAATTGAAAAAAAAAAATTAACATGTAAATCAGGGCTTCTAAAAAATGGTCCATATAGATTTGTAGGGGGAAATAAAATTTTTTCAGTCGAACAGCTGAAAACAAAAATATGAACGTTTTTTTTGGATAAATTTTACACGCTGTTATGTTTTTCAAAATCAAAGTGGCTAATCTTTATCAATATTCTTGAAATTTTGCACTCAATTAGAAGACACCTGGAAGTACAAACGGGATCTTTTTTTTTGTTTCTAGGACCCGTGGAAACGAAAATATTATAGGGCAAAGTTCAAGGCTATTTGTCTTAAAAATATAAGAGAAGCAAAAAAAAAAAGAAAGCACTATGCCTGTAATATTAGAGAGTTTCAAAATTATTTTTATATAAAATTTGCGGAATTTGCTCCAAAAGTTTGGATTTTGAAGAAAAAACTCGAATTTACGTCACTTTCGGATGTAAAAACACCCTGTCAACTGAAGTCACAAATCGGACCTTATTGATTTAAAATCACAATTTCTCATATATTTATGGCTCAATCTTAAAAATATTTATATGGTTGGAAATAAAATAAAATAATCTCTCTAAATGTGTAATTTGTAGGTGTTTTATTTATTGAATAATTTTTTACAGTGAGTTAAAAACGTATTTTGCTTCAAACAACTGAAAATGCATGATAGGAATTTTTTTCCGAGAATATATTTTACACTATACATTTCTTTGGAAAATCTAAGTGGCTAATCTTTATCAATATTCTTGAAATTTTGCACTCAATTAGAAGACACCTGGAAGTAGAAACGGGGCCTTTTTTTTTTGTTTCTAGGACCAAAATATAATAGTGCAAACTTCAAGGCTATTTGTTCAAAATGTGTATGAGAAGCAAAAAAAAAAGCACTATGTCCATAATATTAGAAAGTTTCAGAATCATTTTGATATATAATGTGTAAAATATAAAAGATTGCTATACCGTTCGGGATTTGCTTTGAAAGTTTGTATTTTGAAAAAAAAAAATCCGAATTTATTTGTCCGGACGTAAAAGGTTGACATGCCATAAAGTCCAACCAACGAACCAACCTTCACATGGTTTGCACTTCTCAGGCACTAAGAATTTAATGACAGCTCTCTGTTCAAGCCTTGGAGCAGTCTGTTTGATTTGCCATTTTGAATAGTGACAAACCAAATATTTTTGTAAGATTAGAATAATTTTTGCTATCAACCAATTCCAAAAAATGCATTTATGGAAAAAATTCTGAAATGGAAACATTTATACTTCTGTGTGTGTAACCTTATATATATATATATATATATATATATATATATATATATATATATGTCTGTGTGTAACATTATATTTCTCTGTGTGTAACACTTTATATGTGTGTGTAACATTACTTCTGTGTGTGCTGGAGGTATGTAACTGTGTGTAGGTGTAACATATCTGTGTATGTGTGTAAGACACGTGTCACTATATGTGTGTAGGTAAAGTTAAGACTGTATATGTCAAGCTCTGCATATGTAAATGTGCTTATATGTAAGTCTATAAATGTGTGTGTGTGTGTTAGTAACACTCTCTGTCCGTGTCTCACAATATAGATGTGTGTTTGTGTGTGTGTCTAAATATTTCTAAATATGTATGCATAAGACTATAGTTGTGTGTGTCATATGATATTGTTCAGTAACAATTAATGATTATCAATGTTATATTGCTTTTCATTTTCTTTCTTTCTTCCTCAACATGACAAATTCTCCCCCTCCTCTTCCCATCAACTTGGAGTCTGTGAAAATCCTTCGTCTTTTGATCTCTTTCTTTTGTCTTTGGTTTCTATGGTTCCAGGCGAAGCTGGGTGCACAAAAGGAAATCAGGATCCTTTGCCTGGTGCTATGTTCGTAGAACTTCTCCTTCTGGATTCATCCTGCATGCAAAGAATTCCTTCTTAAGGAACCACAGAATTCCTCCTCCTCCTCCTCCCTCTACTTTTCTTCTTCTTCTTCTAATTTTCAGCTTTCAGATTCCAAGAAATGTCCACCATTACTCCCACCCCCAAAAAGGCCTGTGGGGGTGCTTCATCTTCACCAATAAATATCTGGTAAAAGTGAAATGTTAAACCCCTCCCCCACGTTTAGTCTTTTTTTTGTTGTTGTTAGAATTGGTGCAAGGATTTGCACATTGCAAAATATAAAGAGCAAAAAGTTACCAATTAATGAGGTTTGGTTTCTTTGTTTAATGGCATATCAATGTTATTGGGTTATTTAATGCCAAAGCCATCTTTGTAGAAGAACAGTATTAAAAGTAAAGTTGGCAGAGTGGCCTATTGTCGGTATCAGCCTAACAGTGTGGGAGTTTATTCCCTTTGTGTTAGTGCCAGTCAAGGGATATAGTTTTGCTGAGGTGGAGTGCTGCACCTACCGTCAGTTTGTAGTATTTTACTGCACAGATTGGGTTATCCTAACTGATCTACTCATATAGTGAGAATTAGTTTGCAAACTTGGAACCTTGCGATTCCAAGGTGGATGCTCTACCATTAAGCTAAATTGGTCCCTAAACCCTTTGCTGGGGGTTCATACCTTTCCCAAGGGTATTAGTCTGAAAATGAATGTAATAGCATAACTGAAGTTTGAACTTGCTCACTATAATGTCACAGTCCAGCATGTTACCACTACACCATGCGAAATCCCCCCCCCCCAAAAAAAAAAAAAACCCAATTAGATTAAAACTGTTTTGAAGATGAAGGTATTCAAGAGCAGAAATAGGAAATTAAAAAAAAAAAGTTTGACTTGATATTGGAATAAAATAACTCGAAGGCGATTAAAATTAAATTTTACAGGAAATTCTGTAATGTCAAAAATATTCTATGTAGGGCTACATCTATATATTAATAAAATTCTCATTAGGTTTGAATATCCAATTTCAGCAATTTACATCTACCTATCGTGAGGGGGAGGGGTTGGATTTTTAGAAATGATGTACTAGATGGCCATTGAGCAAACAGTTTCCTCTACTCTTTTACAGGTCTTGTTTTTCATTCTGCAGGGTGTCTAGCCACCCTCCTCACCAGACAAATCTTAGGGGTAACCAATCACCAATGATCTGACTATGAAACTGGTAGTACTGAATTACATAGTACTAGTAACACATTGATGTAATAAATATGTAAATACCTTGGTACCCCCTCACTATAATCTGATTGAACAGTGTCATGTATAAATAGTTAACACTGTGTTGGTACAAACACCTATACCTAAGCCTACAACCTCACGACAGCTCGGAAGATGAATTGCTATTTGACGTACCAATTACTACTGCGATAATATACCAAATACCAACTTCAGAATATATCCCTTAACCCGGATATATCACACATTGACACAAGATCCAATTTATTCACCTGTGTTGGTACAGACACCTATACCTAAGCCTACAACCTAAGCTTACTTGCCAGACTACCCCATGACAGCTCGGAAGATAATTGCTATTCGATGTACCAATTACTACTGCGATAATATACCAAATACCAACTTCAGAATATATCCCTTAACCCGGATATATCACACATTGACACAAGATCCAATTTATTCACCTCCATCGGTTGTATGCGCCTACCTCAGTGCATTCAACTGACAGAGACATGTAGGTAGGTATCTCTGTTGGTCAGAGGCACCTACCTACACACCTCCATTGGTTGATGTCTACTCTGTCAGTATCTGTCTACCTATACACTTCTGTCGGATTGTTGCACCTATCTTTGCACTTGCATTGGTCAAATGTATCAACCTAATAGCACCTGCCTATATACCTTCCATTGGTTTGAGATGTGCTTACCTATCTACCATTGTCATTATCTCTTCTATCTATACACTTTCGTTGGTTGGATTTGTTTACTTACATACCTCTGTCGATCAAACTACCTATCTACCTCCATTTGTCAAATGCACCTACCTAAATGTGTCCTACTGGTCAAATGCACTCACCAATGTACCTCCATTGGTCAAATGTGTCTACCTATCTATCTCCATTAGTAGAATGCACCTACCTTTTTATAGGTGGACCAGGGAGCAATGGTGATGAAGGGGTGCTCCACATTCCCCAAACCTCCAAAACTGGAACCTCACCATCAGATAGAGTTTAATGTCATTCCCAGGACATATAGACCCTCAGCCACTGCCTTCTAGCACCCATATGATAAAAAGGGGTTGGGGCTTGCCATAAGGGCAATAGGGTTGGAGCAATCATATAGGTGCTAGGGCTTAACATGGCCAGCCAATTGATCGGAGGGGCTCTCAAACCGCCTGTCTAGCTTAAGTAAGGGCCAAAGTGGAGTATTACAAGTCATGGACTGCTCAACCACCTGGGTTCTATCCTTAAGCATCACAAGTCGCCACCACGGCCAACAGGTGGCCCCATTTGGGGGAGTCTTACCCCTCTTCAGAGGTGCAGTCGGTGCATTCTAACGCACCAGCCGACAGGGCGATAAATAGGGAGAGACATCTTGGGTATATAATGGAGAGAGAGAGAGAGACAGATAGATAGATTAGAGTAGACATGACGACATGATAGACAGGATGAGAGATGATGATGATGATGATGGTTCTTACTTGTTACACTTCTGCTTACTGCTTCTAACTTATCTGCCATTTTCTCTGGGTTGACTTCTCTTCAGGGCTTCTGCTGGGGTTGATTTTCTTTGTTGATTTCTTTGGGCTGTTTGAGAATTTATTGTCATGAAAGAATTCAAATCATTGTGACGTGCATAAAATTAGAATTTATAGTTATGAATAAAAATCACTATAACATTTGTCTCTGTAAATAGAATTTGCTGATTAATCAGTCGGTTGTCATGTGCTTATTAATCCACTTTTGTCTGTATCTGTCCACCTTCATATCTATCACATCTTGGGAATAAAAAATTAAAAAAATGAACCTACTACACCTTCTAAAGCCAACCTAGCAGGGGATTGAATTCAAAATCAACATACTAAAGTTTGCATTACATAAAATAAGAAAATGTTCAGCCATAATTCATGGTCAACAATAAAAAGAATTATTTGGGACTGAGAGCTGGCCCCCTCACTCCACTATCCTGTCTATCTGGCTCACAAAGTAGTGATTTATGCTGGAACGGCCCTTTCTTCATGCTCAATCACCATTCTCCTATTTTTCTAAGTCATCCTTCCTTAACCAAACAACATTTTTATCCATTTCAGTCCTGATGAAGGTTTACTAAAAACTGAAACATTATAACGTTGGCTTCACCATCAAGGATAAATTCATCTTTTAGAATAAGTTGTGTTTTTTGATTTTTACATATCACATCTATTAAAACAGTCCTGTTTGCTGCTGGGAGTGTTGTATATTTCCCTCTGACACTTGTAGTCTATGGTTCAATCCTAGATAAAAGAACAGGAATTTGAATGCAGATTTTCAAGATTGGATGTCTATTTCCATTTTGTGTATAATAAACATCATACTCACTGTAGAAGCAATATTTCAGTTACCGTCAAATTGGCAGACAAAGCAACAAGCAAGCTGTAACTCAATACAGATCTTGCATTGTTGCAAGCCTACTGCAGAAGGGTAGGTTTTTATCAAGCGCCATAACACCACAGAAACCAAGCAGCCAATCAGGGCTCTAGGAAGGGAATCACCTAAATGCATGAATGGAGTATTCCTGAATGCCATTTGGGCACCAGTTCAGTTGTGCTTAGTTTGTTGTTGTTGTTGTTTAAACCAAAAGTATACTAACTTATTTCAACACTTTGTATTATAGTGCTATCCAATCTTTTTGTTTAGATTTCCCCCTAAGGGCCGGGTTAGCTCAGTCGGTAGAGCGTTCGACTAGAAACCACAAGGTTCCTAGTTTGATACTGGCCTTCGCCTACTCAGCATAGGAGTAGCACAGGGATCTGTGCGGTAAAGTAAGGAGCTGATGATGGGTGTGGCACTCTATTTCAGACGCAAAAAACAATCCTTGGTCTAGCGCTAGTGAAAAGGGGATAGACTCCCTCGTTGATTGGCTGATACCGACATTAGGCTGCCCCGACGACTTTACTTACTTACATCGCCATGACATATAGTTGACTCTTTTTAGTAAATGTTTATACCAGATCAATTTGGAGGATTTTTTTTTTCCTGTTTTTCTTGCAAAAACTGTCATTGTGGCTTTTTCATATTTGTTTCTTCAAGCTTCAAACGACTATCAATGCTGTCAAAAATTTTAAATAAGTGTTTAGGATATATTCTTAAAGAAGCCTTCTCCTCCATGAGCTCTTTTGGTGCATGGGACAAAAACTGTACTATATATATATATATATATATATATATATATATATAAGATGACCAAAAAATTGGGAACACACATAAAACAAGACCCACACAAAAAACAAAACGACCAAAAGAAAGACACAACATAATCCAATCTGATTCATGAAAGTAAAATAATATTGGATTATATAATGGATCTCTATTTCTGCATCTCAAAACATATTTATTTTTTATTTTTTTTATTTCTTTTCTTAAAAAATGATGGTGGTTAGGAATTGATTTGTGTGCTTTAGGCTTAAAAGAAAAGAAAAAGAAAAAAAAACAAAACAATTAAATAGCAAAGAAAAAAAAAAAAAAAAAAGAACATGTGCTCCAAATATGAAATTACCTTTCTGATATTAAAAAAAAAACAAAAACAAAAAAAAAACACAGAAAAAATACATTGCTGCCGATTTTTCTATCTGTACAAAATCTTTGCCGAAAAGAAATCCCCGAATCTTCACCCATATGTAACTCTTTTAATCTACACTTATATATCAATCTCTTTATATAAGATAAGTAAGCCTATACATATCTACATTCGACAAAGATAGGTATATTGATGCACAAGACACATATATGAACCGACTGAAACTCCGCCCTGTCAGCTGGGGCGATAGAATGTACCGACTGAAACTCCGCCGTGTCGGCTGGGGCGATAGAATGACCGACTGAAGCTCCATCCTGCCACTGAAGCGTCGGCTGGGGCGATAGAATGTACCGACTGAAGCTCCATCCTGTCGGCTGGGGTGATAGAATGTACCGACTGCACCTCTGCAGAAGGGTAAGACTCCCTCAATGGGGCCACCTGTTGGCCGTGGGTGGCAACCTGTGATGCTTAAGGATAGAACCCTGGTGGTTGAGCTTTCCATGACTTGCAATACTCCACTTTGGCCCTATCTTGGGCTAGACGGGCGGTTGGTGAGGCCTCCTCCGATCAATCGGCTGGCCATGTCAAGCCCTAGCAGCTATAGGATTTTCCAAACCCTATTGCCCTTATGGCTAGCCCCAACTCTTTTTATCATATGGGTGCTAGAAGGTGGTGGCTGAGGGTCTACATGTCCTGGGAATGATATTAAACTCTATCTGATGGTGAGGTTCCAGTTTTGGAGGTTTGGGGAATGTGGAGCACCCCTTCATCACCATTGCTCTATAGTCCACTCGGACCCAGAGTGTTAGTACTTGTTAGGGTCCCATCTAAGGGTTAAATAGAAAAATGTGTTTATA
>CM042165.1:14265039-14335039 GCA_023376005.1 Doryteuthis pealeii | reverse complement strand
GATCTTCGGCAGAAAGGTAAGGATCCCATCCCTCTAAAAAGGAGCTATCCTTGCTATGACACTAAATCAGGATTAAAATCTCTACAGCAATAAGTCACACAAACTCACTTGTTATGGTTGGTTGGTTTTTACGGCATGTCAACCCTTTTGGGGTTATTTAAGCTGAAGATGTTTTGTTTTATTCATTCTTGATGTATTGAAGAATAATCAAAGTTCCAATTACCTTCGAATTGGGAAGACATGGCAACAAACGGTTGTAACCCAATACAAACCCGAATAGTCGCAAAGTCTAATGCAGAATGATAGGGTATTTATAAAACTCCACAATATCATTCAAATCAAGCAGCCAATCAGAACTCAAGGAATGGAATCACCCAAATTCATGAATGGATCATTCTTGATTTCTATAAATACCAACTGTCTTAGACACTGCTTCAGTTGTACTTAGTTAGCTGCTGTTATTCAAACCAACAGTAGACTAACTGACCTCAATAATGTATATTAAAAATTCTATTTCTAAACTCAATTTTTTTTAAACAAATTTTTTTCCAGCTCAATTTTTCTATTTAACCCATAGATGTAACCCTAACACGTTCTACCCCACCGGGTCAGAGTGGACCTGAGAGTAATGGCAATGAAGGGGTACTTCACACTCCTCAAAGCTCCACAATTAGAACTTCACTATGAGATGCAGTTTAATGTCATACCCAGGACACTGAGGCCGTTAGCCACCGCCCTCTTACACATATATGATAAAGATTTGTGGGCTTGCCATAAGGATAAAGGGGTTGGGACAATTATATAGGTGCTAGGGCTTTGCATGACCAGCTGATTAATGAGAGGGGGCCTCTCCATCTAACGTAAGTAGGGCCAATGTGAAGTGTTACATGTCATGAACTGCTCAGCCACCAAGAATGTTTTAAACATCATGGGTCGTTACCCACAACCAACAGGTGGCCCCTATTGGGGGGGATTTTACCCTTTTACAGAGGTGCAGTTGGTGGATTCTTCTGCCCTGGTATAGTGGCTAACGTGTTGGACTGTGGCATTGCAGTAAATGAGTTCAAACTGCAGTCATGCTATTATGTTAATTTTCAGACTAATACTCTTGGGAAAGGTATGAACTCCTCATCCCTCCGGCTATTGGTTAAATAGTACCACTACTGTTCTTCTACAAGGATGGCTTTGACATCAAATTACTCACACAAAACTAACACACTCTTATATACTCAAACAAAAACAACAGCCACAATGTGAAACATGTCAAACACTTATTCATGGAATGCAGGTTTTTTGCTCACATCAGAAACCCTTATTTTTAAAGCAAACAATATGAAGGATCTGTTTGAAAATGTCAACATGGAGGATATTCTCTCCTTTTTGAGGGAAATAAAATTATACCATAGAATATAGACATGAAACAAATCAATGCCATACAATATAATCCCCAATAATGCTAACACATTGTTAAAACCAATTACTAAAAGTATATATATGAATACACAATATGTATTACACCCTAACTGTTAGGCATGACATAACCCCGGACGAGTTGATATGCCGTTAAAACCAATAAACCAACCAATCAAATTACTTGTGAAGGTTGATGTGCTATTAAAAAAGAAACCATAATCATTAATTTTCTCTCTCTCCCCCTCTTTCTCTCTCTCTCTTTCTATTCCTCTCTTTCTCTCTCCCTCTTTCTCTCTCCCTGTTCCCTTCTCCCTCTTTCTCTCTCCCTCTTTCACTCTCCCTGTTCCCTTCTTTCTCTCTCACTCCCCCCCTCTCTCCACCTCATCTTTTATTTACTCTTTTTCTCTTTCTGTTTTCTGAAGTCAACGAGGTGGCCTATAGTCAGTATCATCCAGACAGCGAGAGAGTCTATCCCCTTTTCATTAGTGCTTGACCAAGGAGATTGTTTTTGCATCTGAGGTGGAGCATCAGACCTACCATCAGCTCCTCACTTTACTGCACAGATCCCAGTGCTACTCATATGGTGAGTTGGCGAGGGCCAGTATCGAACCTTGCGATGTGTACTTCCTCTTTATTGTTTTTTTCCGCCCGTTTCTCTTCATTCATGTTATCCTTTCTTTCTTTTCCCCTCCTTCACATTCTTTGTATTTTTCCTTCTCTCTCTCTCTTAATTTCTCATTCATTATCACTCTCTCTCTCACCACCTCATCTTTTATTTTCTTCCTCTCTTTCTCTTTCTTTCTGTATTTCCTCTTTTTCTTTTTCTCTCCATTCATATCATTCTTTCTTTTCTTTTCTTTTCTTTCCTTTAAATTTCTTTGTCCTTCCTTGATTGTAACAAATATTTTTCTGATCCGATTCCCCATTTTAACTTTCTATTAGTGGAATCATGAAAAGGTAAACCTCTGCAAGAAGTTTGGGATAATTGATCCATGAATAGATTTCCCCTTACTCTCCCTCTGCACCCCCCCCGGGCTGGGGGCTGGGGTGGGGGGTCTCCTATCTCACCTAACAAATCATTGTCTATAGAGAGACAGATACAATTGGCACTAAGAAATTCACTTAGTCTCATATTCTCTGAGTTTAATGTGTCATAATGGATTTTTTTTTAAATCTGCAAAATAATGAAGATTTGTTTTTCTCTTTAGTTTTTTTTTAAACCTCCATTGCAAAAAAATAATATATATATATATATATATAATATATATATATTATATATAAATCATGCAGTATGGAGAAAAACTTGTCTATGATAGCTGCAAGGGGTTTGAGGTAAAACGGCTCAAACACTCCATCCTGAAGCGGTCTCTACGCAAATGGCACATGACTATAGAATACTAAGTCCAATTACCGTTGAATTGGCAAGACAAGACGGCAAACAGTTGTAATTGAATACGATTCTGAGATGCTGTAAAGACCACTGAAAAGTGACAGGATTTATGGAGTCTCAGAGGACCCTACAAAGCAGCCAATCAGGACTCAGGGAATGGACTCACCCAAATGCATGGGTGGACTGATCTGAATTCCCATAAATACCAGTTGTCTTGACACTGGTGCAGTTGTGCTTGGCCAGTCACATTGCTCAAACCAATTGTTGACTGTCTAACTGACTTACTTCAATAATGATAAACGTCATGGACACATTTCCTACATTTAAGCTGGACTATATATGTGATGCGTGTGGCAGGGCCTGCCTGACAAAGGCTGGGTTTCTTAGTCATGTACGGTCGCACACTAGAGGAAACCGGGGAAGAGGCTCACATGTATAACAGTGAATAAAAACAAAGCTGAACGCCTGGGCACCGCGCGATCACTGCCGAACTTGTAGAAATGGCCTTATTCTGTGAAGAAGTGGCAATCACCATATATATATATATATATATATATATATATATATATATATATATATATATAAGGGCCGGTTTAGCTCAGTCGGTAGAGCGTTCGGCTAAGAAACCACAAGGTTCCTAGTTCGATACTGGTCCTCGCCGATTCAGCATATGAGTAACACAGGAATATGTGCGATAAAGTAAGGAGCTGATGGTAGGTGTGGCGATCCACCTCAGACGCTAAGATAATCTCCTTGGTCTAGCAAGTAAAAAAGGGGTAGACTCCCTTGCTGATTGGCTGATACCGACATTAAGCCATCCTGATGACTTTACTTTTACTTTATATATATATATTATATATATATATATATATATATATAAATTAAAAAAAAACCCAGGTAGCTGAGCAGTCCATGACATGCAACACCCCACTTTGGCCCTTACTTAGGCTAGAGAGGCCACCTCCAATCAATCGGCTGGTCACGTCAAGCCCTAGCATTTTACCTCTATATGATTGTCTCAACCGTATAACCCTTTATATCCTATATGTGCTAGAAGGCTCTGTGTGAGGGTCTTATTGTCCTGGGTATGACATTAAAGTCTATCTGATGGTGAGGTTCCAGTTCTGTAGCTCTGGAGTATGTGGAGTACCCCCTTCAACACCATTACTCCCCAGTCCACTCTTACCTGTAGTGGTAGTACCTGTTAGGGTCTCATCTACAGGTAAAATATGTTTTTAAAAAAGGGAGTTTAAAAAGAAAATGACTACCTATCAAGAATGAAATAAAACAAAAATGTCCATTGCAATAAATAAAAAGAAAAAGAAAAAAGATATATATAATATAAATTATTCATACACCCATGAATATTGAATATTTTGATCCATTTCTTAGAATTTAATAATAAGTACAAAAAAAAAAAAAGGAATATAAAATTCAATTTTGAGAAAGATAGTTTAAATTTACTAAATTTGAGATGGAAGATAAACAAAAGAGGAAAATACAAAATTATTTGTACAGTTTGAAAAATTAAACAATTTTCACAATGTTAATAGTCAATAGAATTATGACTGATCCTATTCTAGTAGTGACCACCTCAAGCAGTTTTTTAACAGGTTTGAATTCAGAGTTTTCTTTCTCCTAGACTGGTTGCCTAACCAAGATTAAAGAACCCAGTGTGCCCTACTATTTACCCATTACTGGAGGGAGAGTTGTTGAATTTATACCTTTCCCAAGAGTATTAGCGCTATGTGAACTGTAGCTTCGTCCAGCATTTGAACTCAGGTCGACGTGTCTAATTTCTATGACTCTAACCATTACACAATGCACCTCCAACAATGACCTCTGAAAAAGTCTCCATAAAATATGTTTACCTTTTAGTGTATGGTCTCTTCAGTGTTTAAATCAAATAACTAAGATATAATAAAAAAAAAAACCAACCTTGGTCACATGTTCGTATTGACCAATCAAAATGAATATTTTCAGAAAACATTTTTTTAATGAAGGATTATCGAATTTATCAATCGGCTTACAGATCCCTGGGATATAAAGTATTTTGCGATCTCTGATCTGGAAATGACGGTAGGTGTGGTGTTCCACCTTGGCAAAAACAATCCTCACTGCCCGGCTGGTACCGACAATAAAGCACTCAGCTCTGGAGCTTGACGATATAAAAAGAAACGTTTTAGAGATTGTCTTCTTTTTTTTATGAAATTTGAACAACTCTTTTCTGGAATTTTCTTCCTGAAGACTAATCAAAGTTCCAATTACCATCGAATTGGGAAGACATGGCAACAAACGGTTGCAACCCAATACAAACCTGAATAGTCGCAAAGTCTACTGCAGAATGACAGGGTATTTATAAAACTCCACAATAACATTCAAATCAAGCAGCCAATCAGAACTCAAGGAATGGAATCAGCCAAATCAGCCAAATTCATGAATGGATCATTCTTGATTTCTATATATACCAACTATCTTGGACATTGCTTCAGTTGTACTTAGTTAGTTGCTGTTATTCAAACCAGCAGCAGACTAACTGACTTCAATACTTCCATTCTTCAATGATTAAATGGTCTAATTCTTAAAGGTATTTTGTTGACCAACAATTTATTTGAACTTATAATTCTTGCCATAGATATTCAATAGGATTCATTAAAGGTCTTGACACAACTGTAATAAGTCATTAGATTCTGAGAAATGGATAGAAATATTAAAAATTGATGGCTGTATCAATAATTTTGTTGTGGACTGTATGTGTATGTATATATATATATATATATACACAGTCCACAACAAAATTATATATATATATATATATATATATATATATATAATATGAAGTAAATGGAAGGGAATCCGACAGTATGAATTGAACATTTTTAGAGAAAACAAATAACAAACTAATAACATCATTTGTTTTTTTCTAAAAATGTTCAAATCATATATATATATATATATATATATATATATAAATGAAAAAAAGTAAAAAAAAAAAAAAATTAATTATTACATGCCACCCAGTATACCAATGTTGAGGAACAGTGCTTGCTAAATTTGGATCTGAAGAATTCTTGGATCTGTGATCCCTTTTGAGAAATAAATATAAATATATACATTCATACAAAACAAAAAAAATATCTGAATTTCCGAGTCCTGATTACATTGCAAAATGGATTTATTCATGTATGATATGCAAATAGCTTGATACAGGTCGCCATTGTCAAAAGGCAGTTGAATTTTTCTATGAAAATAACTATTACACAATGAGCGCCTCCTTATTTTTTTGCCGGAAGTATGCATAGTAATTTATCACATAGTGATATACATCAACACCTACTGATATTTCACTCTAGAAAGTAGCAATCATTTGAGTTACACAACACTAATCCAATTCAAAAATTATATATATTTTAAAATGATTACAGGCGTAATATCTAAATTATAACAATTGTATACTAGCTTGTAAGAAATTGTAATTAATTTGACATGATCCATAATTTTATAACATTTCATCTTGATTAAATTTGTTTTCTGATTTTTATCAAATCATTCGATCACGGTGTACTAAAGTTATCAAATGCTTGGAGGGTGTTGTCGAGATTCATGGAGTGATTAGTATCAAGCTGTGTTGCAAGCTGAGTATGTTCTGAGGATCCAGACTTTGTAGGTGGTTTGAATAGCACGTTGGGCTATTCCACTTGTGTATCTGGGCCAAGTCCATTCCTAGGATCCTCATTGGCTGCTGGTTTTAAGGTGGTGTTGTAACCTGCCTAGCGAAATAACAACACGGGTAGTCCAGCTGAAGTTAACTGCGAGAAGTGATCACTTCCGCCTTTTATTCGCAACTCTAAAAGATGGCTGAAATGGTGCTTCCGTTTCATAACAAAATCAATGGTAGAAACAGTACTTCCGTTTCTTAGTATACAACAAGTGGATACTTTCATCCATATATACTGAACATTTGACTGTGTTCAGGCAGTTAGTACAGTGTGTTTTCGGTTACATTCTCTCTTTTTTTTGTCTGGTTACTGGATGCTAGTAACAGCCTTCCCGTGAAGATGAGTATGATATTTATTGTACAGGTTATAGAATAATTATACTAAGTTCCAATTACCGTCAAATTGGTAAGACAAGGCAATAAGTAGCTGTAAACTGAATATGGATCTAATCTTGTTGCAGTCCTGTTCACAGTGCCATGTTGAAGTCAGTCAGTATACTGTTGGTTTGAACAACAGCAACCAAGTGCACAATACAGCTGGTACTTATGGAACTCAAGAATTTTTCCATTCGTGTATTTGGGTGATTCCATTCCTTGAGTTCTGATTGGCTGCTTCGTTTCCATGATGTTATGAGGCTTCATAAATACCCTGGCATTCTGCATTCTGTGACAGTGAGTCTCTGGATTTTTCAGTCATCAAGTGATGCCTATCATCATCATTTGCATGGTACTATAAGCTCTTCTATCCTCAGGTGCTCATATTCAGGTGCAATAATGCATATTTGTGTATATGTACAAGCATATCCATGCAAGTATGTATGCATGTGGATATAGTGTATGTATGTAAGTGAGTGTGAGCCTATCTCTATGGGGAGGGGTGAGCATAAGCATAGCATATATATATATGTATACACTCAACTATGTTCCCACCAGATAATAGTAAGGCTCTTTAACTTTTGTATGGCAACCAGTCTAGGAGAAGGAAAATTCTGAAATCAAACCATTTAAACTCCACTTAAGACGTTGACCTTGTGTCATATCCTACTTGTGCAACAAGGTTGGTAAATATATATATATATATATATATATATATATATATATATATATATATATATATAGCAATGATAAAAAAAATGGTTCCGATTTTTTTTTTTTTTTTTTTTTTTTTTTTGACCACGACTGTAATTTTACTTTAATTTTAAGTTTCATACAAAATTGTATGGTAGGTAGCTGGTTGTTTTATTTCACAACATATCAACCCTTTTTGGGTCATTTAATGCCAAATCAAGTCATTTTGATAAGTAAAGGACTCAGGTTGCTTATAGTACCTACTGTTGCTTAAGTAGTCACCCAATTAGATATTGAACAGGCTCATCGCTGCTTAACTTCGATGATCTAGCAGAAACCAGTGCTTTAAGCCAGTGCTTCTTAATGGATACTCAATTAAAAAATTTTTTTTTTTTTGTAAACACATTTCTATTTAACCCATAGATGGGAGCCTAATAGGTACTACCACTCCAGGTCAGAGTGGGCCTGGGAGCAATGGTGATGAAGGGGTGCTCCACATTCCCCAGACCTCCAGAACTGGAACCTCACCATCAGAGTTTGTCATTCCCAGGACATGATGCCCCTCAGCCACCGCCTTCTAGCACCCATATGATAAATAGGGTTGGGGCTTGCCATAAGGGCAATAGGGTTGGGGCAATCATATAGGTGCTAGGTCTTGATGTGACCAGCCAATTGATTGGAGAGGGTCTCTTTGACTACCCTTCTAGCCTAAGTAAGGACCAAAGTGGAGTGTTGCATGTCATGGACTGCTCAACCACCTGGGTTCCATCCTTAAGCATCATGGGTCGCTACCCACGGCCAACAGGTGGCGCCATTGGGGGAATGTTACCCCTCTGCAAAAGTGCAGTCAGTGCATTCTAACACCCCAGCTGACAGGGCGGTTCATCATTATTATGTTTAAATTAGTGAAATAGATCACTAATTAGGACTGAGCCTATTCTAGTAGTGACCACCCCAAGCAGATTTAACAGGTTTGAATTCAGAGTTTTCTTTCTCCTAGACTGGTTACCTAACCAATGTTAAAGAGCCCAGTCTGCCCTACTATTTTACCTGTAGTTGGATTCATACCTTTCTCAAGGGTATTAGCGCTATGTGAACTGCAGCTTTGTCCAGGATTTGAACTTGGGTTGATGAGTCCATTTCCTACGACTCTAACCTTTACACCACACGCACCTCCAACTTTGATGTTTACATTTGCTGTCCGTGAAACTTGTACTGGAGTCCATGTATATTGTCCATAATTATTGTTAACTTGAGCTTCCATAACAAGTTTAAGCAGACGGTAGCAACAAAAAAGTCTGCGTTCTTTGAAAGAGAATTGAACTCTAAAACAGCCGCTACAAATTGTCTCGTATTGATTGATTGAGTGCAACTTTCTATATTCTCCCATTGTCTGTCGTTTGATTGTCTTCAGTTTTTTAATTGGTTTGCAATTCGATTTGATTAAAAACCAATCACTGCCACTGGAATTAATTTTCTCAATCAATTGAAATGCTCTCTATGCCTCTCTACCTCCTCACCATCCTTCCCCCAGCCAAACAGACAGACAGCCTTGCATACACAGCAGCCATATTGGAGCAAAACCACAAATAAAAAGTTTTTTCTCTCTTTTAGCTTTTCATTTTTTGTTGTACTCAATACGTACACAAAAGATACTTAAAAAAAAAAAAAAAAAAGAAGATTTCTTCATTAAATTATTTAAAAAAAAAAAAAAATCAAACATTGAATTTTATCTACAAGTTTAATAGATGATTCTTTTCAGTTTTGGTGGCGCCAGTCCTGTTCAAACCACAGCATTGTCTAGGATGCCAGAAGCCTTGCCAAGTTAAAAAAAAAACAAACAAAAAACAAAAAACAAAAAAAACTTCATCCAGGATGTGATCTTGGTTTGCCGATTCCATTTCCAATGCTGCTTCTAATTTTGAAGCTCTGGGGAGTGTGGAGTACCCCTTCATTGCCATTGCTCCCAGGTGTACTCTAACCCAGAGTGGTAGTACTTGTTAGGGTCCCGTCTATGGGTTAAATAGGAAAGAATGAGTTTAAAAAGATATGTTTTAAAAAAATTGAGTTTAGAATGAAAATATTGACTATGCATCAAAAATGAATAAAAGAAGACGCCGTTGGCATAAAATAACCCAACAACGGTTGACATGCTGTAAAATCCAAACTACCAGTCAACCAGCCATTTCCAATGGTGATAACCCTAATATTGAGCAAGGCCCTCCCCGAATTCAATAGTGTATACTCCACCATGAACAGTACCCTGTCTTCTGGGGCTGTAGAATATCCTGACTGCACCTTTGCAGAGGTATGACCCCACTCCACCAGTGGGGTCACCTTTAAGCCGTGGGTGGTGAACCGTGATGCTTAAGGATGGAATCCTGGTGGCTGAGCAGTCCATGACATGCAACACTCCACTTTGGCCCTTACTTGGGCTTGACAGGTGGTCGAATAGGACCTTCCTCATCAATTGACTGATCACATCAAACCTTAGCACCATATTGTTATTATAGAAAACACCTAATCTTTTTTTTATATATGTATTAGAAAGCGGTAGCCGAGGGTCTTTGTGTCATGGGTATGATATTGAACTGCATCTTTTGGTGACATTCTAATTCTGGAGCTCTGAGGAGTGTGGAGTACTCCTTCATCATCATTACTCCCAGGTCCACTCTGACCTGGAGTGGTAGTATTTGTTAGGATCCCATCTATAGGTTAAATAGATCAAGAAACATGTTTAAAAAAAAGAATGAGTCAAACAAAATGTCTTCGGCATAAAATAACCCAACAAGGGTTGACGTGCCATAAAATCCAACCAACCATGAATAGTTAGTGTTATCTGATTAATTTGTAAACAAATACCGTATATCCTGGTATATAAGATGCACATTTAAATGAAGGTGCATGGTAGTGTAATGGTTATTGTTATAGGAAATCAACTTGGCAATCAGAGCTCAAATCCTGGATGAGGCTGTTTGCATTTCACATAGTGCTAATACACTTGGGAAAGGTATGAATCCAACTATTCTCCCTCCAGCTATGGGTAAATAATAGGGCAGACTAGGCTCTTTAACCTTGGCATGGCAACTGGTCTAGAAGAAAATCTCTGAATTAAAACCTTTTAAACTGCTTAAAAATTGACCTTGTGTCACTTCCTACCCGTATGGAGGGGTTGGGTAAATACATAATGTTGTTAACAAAACAAAGATGCTCAAAGCTAAGATTTAAAAAAAAAAAATTTTTTTTTTTAGGTGCTCGTTGCGTAATGGTTATCGTTATAGAAAATGAATACAGCGACTTAATTTCAAATCCCTGGATGCGGCTGTTAGCATCTGACTAATACTCTTGGGAAAGATCTCTTTCTAACTATTCTCCCGTATTGTGGGTAAATAGTAGGGAAGACTAGTCTCTGTAACCTTGGTATGGCAATTGGTCTCTGAGAAGGAAATCTCTAAATAATTGACCTTGTGCCATATTCTACTAGCGTGGAGGGGTTAGATAAATACATATGACACACATTTAGTATAAAAATAATTCTATGCCAATATTAAAATGTCATATTCACTGGTATTATAATGCGAAATTTATCTGCTATTGGGCTTGAAAGGGTTACAGTGAGCAGTCATTCATTGGCATCCATCCGTCTACGGGAGACGATGGCGTAATGTCCAACTGTTTGACCGCCGTGTCAGCTGGGGCGTTAGAATGCACCGACTGCACCTCTGCAGAGGGGTAAGACTCTCCCAATGGAGCCCCATGATGCTTAAGTATAGAACCCAGGTGGTTGAGCAGTCCATGACTTGTAATACTCTACTTTGGCCCTTACTTAGGCTAGACGGGCGGTCGGAGAGGCTCCCTCTGATCGATCGGCTGGCCCTAGCACCTATATGATTGCCCCAATCCTATTGCCCTTATGGCAAGCACCAACCCTTTTTATCATATGAGTACTAGAAGGCGGTGGCTGAGTGTCTACATGTTCTGGGAATGATGTTAAACTCTATCTGATGGTGAGGTTCCAGTTTTGGAGAATGTGGAGCACCCCTTCATCACTGTTGCTTCCTGGTCCACTCTGACCCGGAGTGGTAGTACCTGTTAGGGTCCCATCTATGGGTTAAATAGAAAAACATGAGTTTATAAACAAAATTTGATTATCCATTAAGAATGAATTTATTTCAAAACTTTGTCGGTATTAAATGACCCACCGAGGTTGATATGTTGTAAAACACACCAAACTAACTGTTTGAACTACATAGCCTGGGTGAATTGATATGGAGGATGAGCTGTTGCCCTAGCAGCAGGTTCCTCCTCTCCACACTGCCATTGTAGTCCAAAGGAAAGACAAAAAAAAGACACAATGCAGTTTGGCAACGATAGTGCGGCAGGAGTTGCTGAACTTCAGCACTATCCATAGGGCACAAATCGAATCCAGAGCTGGAGTCCCTAAGGCGGTGTGTGTTGCAGTTTTACTGATATAAGGCAATAAATAGTTACAGGGTTTTTAACAATCCCTGGTTCCACGACACAATTCACTAATGTTCGTAAATAAAGGGCTTCTTGGACTGTTACCGCCATACTAACAAATTCGGCCTCACATGTTGACAAAGAGACCACTGGTTGTTTTTTAGATTTCCAGGAAATAATCGAGCTTTCGTCTGATAGTTTAAAACAGTATCCTGATATACTTTTTCGGTCACTTGAACCTGCCCATTCGGCATCACAAAATCCCAGTAATTTTAAGGGTTCAGATGATTTTTTAAATACAAGTGCCTGACTCATCGTTCCTTTCAGATATCGTAAAACGTGCTTAGCTCCTGTTAAATGGATTGTTTGTTGGTTTATCCAAATACTGAGATAATTTTGAAACTACATACGATATATCTGGTCGAGTAGCCATCATTATATAAATTAATGAACCAACAATTTCTCGGTAGAGTTTATTATCAATTAATTCATTTTCATTATCAAAAATTTTATTTATATCCAATTCACATGGAGTATTTCGGGGCTTACAATCGGTCATATTAAATCTGACCAACAATCTTTCAATATATCTCGATTGATTCATTCCAATAGTATTTTCACTATGGTCAAATTGGATTCCTAAAACCAAGACAACCTTCCTAGGTCTGTCATTTTAAATTTTAAACTTAAACTATTTTTAATTTTTATTAAATTAGCCTCGGTTTTTGAGGCAATTAAAATGTCATCTACCCAGACTAATAAAATTACTAATTCTTTATTAATTACCCTTGTATATAAACAAGGATCTATACTGGCAGGTTTAAAGTCCTGTTCCACCAGGTAACTATGTAAGGTGTCATTCCAAGAACGCCCACTTTGTTTTAAACCATACAGGGCCTTTTTAAGTTTCCATACAGAGTTTTTATTTTCCTTTTCAAAACCCTGCGGGGGATACACGTATATATCAAAATCCAATGGAGCATTTAAATAAGCACTTTTGACATCCAGGTGGTGGATTCGCAAGTTATACTGGATCGCCAACTGTATTAGAACTCGTATGGTAGTTAGGTTAGTCGTTGGTGAAAACGTATCGAGGTAATCCACACCATAAATTTGTTGAGTATCTGGCAGCCATCCTTCGTTCCAGATGTAATGAATAAGTAAGCAAGCCAGTAAGAATCCAGTGTTAACGTATTCCTTGTAAGTCCTTCGTCAGAGATAATCCAAATGTCAATGAAGTAACTCAGAGTGGTATGTCTATTAATACAGTAGAAGTAGCAGCAGCAGTGCCAGTGATTGGACAATAGAAATCCTTCTCAGGTCACGTGTTTATAGACGAGTCTATAAGTATGAGTGACCATTTACATGATGCTTTATATCAACAAAACTACAACACGCCCCCTTTTTTGATATAAGGGCTATCTTATTAAACAATATTAAATTCCTCCATTGAGGAAATTTACAATCGATTACAATCGACAAATCATTTCATTCAGAGAATGTTTACAATAAAGTCATTCAGAAATTTGTAATTTCATTTTTGTAGTAAAAGCAAAAATACTATTACTAATCTAATATTCTACTAAGCTTACTTTGTAAAAAAAAAATATTAATTATTATTATTTTTATTTTTCCTACTCCTAACATTACTGGCCAAAGTTAGTATTTTTGGCCCCTTTTTTTTTTTTTATCTTTGTTTTGTTTTTGTTAGTTCAAACGAATACGGTACTTTACAGTACAATACATTTAATTAATACAAGTTAATGAATTAGTAACTTATTGAACAGGTTTAATGTCATTGCCCAGGACATTCATTTTTGGGGGGGTCTTACCCCTCTGCATGAATACAGTTGGATTATTCTACAGCCCAAACCGACAGGGCAAAATCTTAAGTTTAATTTTGGGCCCCCCATGATATCTCTTTTAAAATCATTCAGCTTTATCCTGTTCAACGATCCTGTGAACAGATCTGAAATGTTAATCTTACCCCTCTTTAATTTCATTCCTTATAAGTTGATATTTTATATCAATATGTTTTGTTTTCTGGTGTATGAGGGGGTTTTTGCCAGTAGTATGCTCGACTGACTGTCACAATAAATAGTTACAGGGTTTTTAACACTAATGTTTGTAAATAAAGGGCTTCGCGGACTGTTACCGCCATATTAACAAATTCGGCCTCACATGTTGACAAAGAGACCACTGGTTGTTCTTTTAGATTTTCAGGAAATGCTCGAGCTTTCGTCCGATAATTTAAAACAGTATCCTGATATACTTTTTTTGGTCATTTGAACCTGCCCATTCGGCATCACATAATCCTGTTCAAACAGGTAACTCTGGAAAATATTATTCCAGGAACGCCCACTTTGTTTATCATACTTGATAAAAATACCCTCCTTAGAACGAGGATCCAATTTCTTTTTTTTGCACACAGCAAAACAAGTCGTCCCAAAAATATGCATACGACTTAAATTCGGTCTAGAACCGGTAAAAACTTCAAACTTTGCCATATTGGCTTACATCTGCTTAGTATTGTTTCGTAACTAGCAGAGTATCAGATTCATGGGCTAGGAAATATAACATCATAAGTCCAGAAAAATCGTCAATAAATTTACAACATACCTTAAATTGGATTTTCCAACATGTTCAATTTGACCAGCTGTCGCAAAAACGAGCGACAATATCTTCGTATCCCTTTTCTTTAACACTTTGTTTTTAGTCTCGACCATTTTTTTTTTTTTGAATACATATATTACAACAGTTAGTTTTTAATGAGGGGGGTAAATTTCATTTTCTTTACATTTACTACTATTGGCAGTTTTTTTGATATCACTCATTTTACAGAGTTCCAAGACTATGGCACGGATTAATATCATATTTCGCAGTCTCGGAGGAATTAATATCTTTTTAAATAATACAAACAGCCCATTCTTACTATATTAAATATAGTACCATTTGGGTAGATCAACTTTGATGTTTTGTGTCCAAAATTCATGTGGGCCCCGGAAGCCGTAGCTGCCCTTACTGAAAAGATGTTTTGTTTAAAAGTGGGGATATACAATACCCCTTTCAAAATGCTTTCGCAAATTTGACTTTTACTATTTTTCAAATATACACGCGCGTCACCACGTCCTTGCACTAAGCCAGTGGATTGACTTCCATCAGCCAATTCCACGAAGTGATTCTCAGATTGAAAATTGGGGTCCCAACTGATAAATTTAGTTTTATCGTTGATGACATGTTGAGTGGCCCCGCAATCAACGAGCAAATGTTCTTTATGTGCTAAAGAATCATATCCAGCAGAAAAGAAATATGTCTTTTTTCTTTGGGGGGAATATTTAACATTTTGACAAAAGTCTTTCCTGTTCCTGCAATCATAGGACATATGGCCCTTTTTCTGACAAACATAACAAATAATATTTGTTTTTGTTGGCGACTTCCTGGTATCCTTCCAATTGCTTCCCTGATAATTTTGGTAGTTGGTATATCTAGTTGATCTGTCCTCATAGCGAGGGTTGATTTTACCCTTTTTGAATTGGGTCTTTAGTTGTATAGTTCTATTTTTTGGTTCCCCAGAGTACATACTTTCTGTCTCCTCATAACTACGAAGACTGACTTTGAATTCCGTAAACGTCATAGTCTTATCCCTTTGGGTTATTACTGTTGCAAAGGGTTTGAAATTTGAAGGCAGGCCCTTCAATACCATAGCGATCAACAATCCATCGCTTACAATCTCCCCGGCATCCCTTAATGAGCTAGCAATGCTCTCAGTTTGGATTATGTAATCAGTAATTGATTCATAATCGTTTCTACTTAACGAACTTAGTTGTCGATACAATCCCACAATTCTTGGTTTGCCTTTTGACAAATAGTGGGTCCTTAATATTTCCATTGCTTTTCTACCATTATCACGAGCTTCTCGCATTACGAGTGAGAGACTTCGATCATCCAAGCATTGTATTAATTCTGCGTATATTGCAGCATTTTTATCTACGAAAACTGGGTCCTCCGGGTGGTCAGATGGTGCATTGATTATATCATGCAGTTGGAGGGTTCTAAGGTACCCATTAAATTTAGTCTCCCAAATTTCATAACTGGCATCATTGCCATTGAAAAAGATTCGTGCGCGACTGGGCCCATAACCTGTTGAGTATCTGGCAGCCATCCTTCGTTCCAGATGTAATGAATAAGTAAGCAAGCCAGTAAGAATCCAGTGTTAACGTATTCCTTGTAAGTCCTTCGTCAGAGATAATCCAAATGTCAATGAAGTAACTCAGAGTGGTATGTCTATTAATACAGCAGAAGCAGCAGCAGCAGTGCCAGTGATTGGACAATAGAAATCCTTCTCAGGTCACGTGTTTATAGGCGAGTCTATAAGTATGAGTGACCATTTACATGATGCCTTATATCAGTAAAACTGCAACAGTGTGATGCCTTAGGGACTCCAGCTCTGGATTCAATTTGTGCCCTAGCCTTTCCTTGGAACAAGGTATAGCTGCTAGGCAGAGGAGGTTTTATAACAGACTTTTCATTGTCTAGATTGATATCTGTCCAAGGCTAAGGAGCCCCATCTACCCCATTTGGGATTTTATGTGAGTAATAAGTTCCCCAATCCTACTACAATCAATGTGGATGGCTGTTGGCTCCCCCTGGAGCTCATCTGCCCTTTGACAACTCTTGTTTTTAGAGATGCTGAATGTCCCCACACCCACCTCACTAGATAAGCCGAGACGTGCCTGATGGGGGAGCCAGTTTAGTCGCTGACGACCCAACCGTGGAACAGGTTGTACTAGTTCTCTGAATGTTTGAGATGAGGCTTGAAGATTAGTATTATCTGCGTTATTCGGACTATTGTCCCCATCTTCATTGTTATTTGTACAACGTTTCAGCCGATATGCCCTCCGGCCTTCTTCAGGCATTTCTTGTCGGACTCGGGAACCTTCTCGGACTTGGGAACCTTCTAGTACTAGTTTACATGGTACTGGTAGCAGGTAAGAAAGAAGACCTGTCTTGTTCTGACCTGACTCTGTCTCCCAAATACCTTGTAAACCCACGCGTCTTATATTCTGGTTAATCTGGAAAGAGTTCATCAATTTTTCAAAATATTTTGTTCTAGTTTTTGAGCCTGCAGCAAAGATACAATAACTTTTCTTACTATTGTTCAAAATTAGTAATTCATTGTATTGGATAGCTATAAGGCACAGACTACTATTTTTCTTGTTGTTTATTGTTTGGGCTTTGATTCATTCAATATTATCATACATTCCTCTCTTGAATGAGTAGCTATGTGTAATAAGAAATGAACACACACGGCTGGGCTTGAGAAAGCTTTATTCTACTTAGAATACAGTTGCAGTTTCTTGGGGGTTTATATACTTTCAGAAAACTAAAGAGTTACACAAAGGGGAGGTAATAATAAAACAGGGGAAGTAACTCAATTACTTATTACACTATGCTAAATAAAGAAATAAATTATCTTCTTATGGATATTCTACCCTGTCAGTGGAGTTTAGAATACACTGACTGCATCCTTTGCAAAGGAGTAGGACATCCCCGCAAAAAGGCACTAAACTATATGAGGGTGAGGCGCCTGTTCTAGAGTTCTGGGAAGTGTAGCATTCCACCTTTATTGCCATTTCTTCCCAGGTCCACTCTCACCTGAAGTGACAAGTATTTCTTAGGGTCAAATAAATCTTTTTGCAAATTATTTGTATTAGATAGGAATATTTTATGCCATATAACGGTGCAAATTATTTGTATTAAAAATGATTACTTGAAGTGATACTGCAAGGGTTCCCAACTCCTTTTTCTTTTGCCATCACCTATCTAATCACTTCTGAAATCCTTTTCATGGCACACTATCACCAGGGCTTGGTTTTTGAGCAAAAATAATGAAGATTTCATTTATATTTGGGAAGATATTTAAAAATTCAAATTTGAAAAGTAATAGAAGGGAAAGTGATTTGCATGTTATTTTGTCTATCTTTTTTTTTGTATGTTTTTTTTCTTCTTTTTTTTTCGGTTTGAAATATAATATTGATTGATTGAATTAATTGCATCATTTATATCTTATTTAAAAAAAAAAAGATTGTAAATCATTGAATGGAAATTTCTTACTATATTGTTATATATTTCCGTGGGGATTTTTATGGGGCAACCAGCAAGCATCTTACTCGCGATAAGTAATAATGGATCTGCAAGATTAATGTTTTAAAAATCCGGCCTCTACCCAGGCGACGACAGGTAGTCACTTCTAGTTTTCTATAAAGCTAACAATAGAAGAGGGAAAAGTTTGTTATATCCTGGTGATAGGGAAATGGCTGAAGTGATGAGAATCTATCCTCTCCCAAAATGCCACACAACTGTGGAAAAATAATTACAATGCTAAGAGTCGTATGATCATCATCAGCAGCAGAAAGAAAAAAAAAGAAAAATTATCACTCCTACCAAAGCACCGTGGCGGTAATAACTAATAACATTTAACTTTTGAGAACAAGACGTTTACCCAAGGGAATAGATGTAAAAGTACATCGTATTATTAGATCTCCTTCAAATACGACAGAAAATTAACTTGAAGATGCTGACTTATGCTGGCACTCATATACATTCGTTTTTAGGTTTTACTCAGATTCTGACTGAGGGGTGGGTGGGGTGAGGGAGTTCTCCCTGGCATAGTGGCTAAAATGCTGGACTGCGACATCATAGTCAGCAAGTTTGAACTCCAGTCATGTTATTACATTCGCTTTTGGACTAATACCATTGGGAAAGGTATGAACCCACTCATCCTGACAGCTATATGTTAAATAGTACCACTACTGTTCTTCTACAAGGGTGGCTTTGGCATTAAATAACCCAAGAAGGTTGATATGACATTAAACAAAGAAACTGAATCAGATTCTGACTAACTGCTGTTTCTAAGAGGTCACTCATCTAAATACTGAGCTAGAACTTTGTTGCTTAACTTAAAAATCTAGTGGAAACTGGCGTTTTAAACATAACCTGACAGTATGTATTTACCCAACCCCTCTGCTACGAGTAGGATGCAAAACCATTTCTTGAGCAGAGTTTAACAGGTTTGAAATTGGAGTTTTCCTTCTCCTAGACTGGTTGCACTATTACGTCCACTTTGGGACTAATACACTTGGGAAAGGTATGAGTCCCCTTATCCCTCCCAACTATGGATTAAATAGTCCACTACCCTTCTTTTAAAAGGATGGCTTTGGCATTAAATAACTTATGAAGGTTGACATGCCATTAAAGAAATAAACCAAACCCAACTACCCATCTATGGGTTAAATAGAAAAATGTATTTATAAAAAAATTGTATTATCCATTAAGAATTGATTTATTTCAAAACTTTATCGGCATTAAATGACCCACTGAGGTTGATATGCCGTAAAACAAAACAAACCAAACCAAACCAGTTGCCATACCAAGGTCAAAAGGGCCCAGTCTGTCCTACTATTTACCCATAGCTGGAAGGAGAATTGTTGGATGTATACCTTTCCAAAGGATATTATAAAGGATATATGAAATAGAATGAGTTCTGAGGTGAATAGATAGTGAACTTTCGAAATATTCCATTATACAGGTAAAAATACCCAGAAAATTTGGTACAGCCGTGGGGGAAATTTGGTAGGCAAAGACTTAATTACCAACCAACCAAAATTGATCACTGGGAAGTGAACCCACCCAGGAGCAAAACTCCAAGGAATCTGCCTTAGCTGCTTGACACATCTTGAGGTTGAGTTAATGATAACAGTTGTAATTGAAGATGTCAGAAGTGATTTTTCTTTTCACCTGACTGTAGGGCACTGAGGTTGACAAAGTAGGCAGTTGGGTCTGAAGACGAAAGGAAGTATATGGGTCACTTTCTGTCGGTTGAACAGCTAAGTGGTCAGGTTAAGATTTGTGGGTTAAAGACAGGTATGTGTCTCTTCATGCCCCCCCCCCCAAGCACTTTGGTTAAAAATAACAGTGGTAAAGCACAATGAAAATAAATGCTTTTCATGTCCCCCAGGAGCAGATAAATAGAAAAACATCTCTTAAAAAAAAGAAAAAGAAAAAGATTAAAAACAAAACAAACAATAAAGACCATTTTATTCTTTGCTTAGGCAATAAACATTTTGTGTATGTGTGTATATATATGTGTATCTATACATATATATTAGGGCCGGTTTAGCTCAGTCGGTAGAGCGTCTGACTAGGAACCACAAGGTTCTGGGTTCGATACTGGCCCTCACCAACTCAGCGTATGAGTAGCATGGGGATCTGTGCAGTAAAGTGAGGAGCTGATGGTAGGTGTGGCACAACCTTAGATGCCAAAAACAATCTCCTTGGTCTAGTGCTAGTAAGAAGGGGATAGACTCCCTCGCTATCTGGCTGATACCAACTTTAGGCCACCCCGACGACTTTACTTACTTTACTTATATATATATATATATATATATAAGTTCAGGTAGTATGGACATGGAATCAATGGTGCTTGGTTACGGACGCATATATATATATATATATATATATATATATATAATATGCGTCAAACGGTGTCGGTTGGGTATTTATGCTCCCCATCCCCCAGGGATTCAGCACTTTGGAGGGGATTTCGCTGACGACCGCCAACTAAAGCGTAAATGCAACGCTCTCCTATAAAAAGGATGGAGGACTCTATGATGGCCTTTACATACATATAGATGTGTGTATTTAACAGATAAAATCCCCTTCCCATTCTGTAGGTGGCAATGGCCGAGCAGTTAGGCAGCGTGACTGATGATAAATTGATCGGGTTTCTATCCTCGCTGGAGGTAGCTTACAAATGTCTGCTCTTTACTTTACCACACAGATCCCTGTGCTACTCATAAGCTGATTTGGCGCAGGCTGGTATTGAACCAGGAACCTTGTGGTTCCTAGTTGGACGCTCTACCGACTGAACTAAACCGGCCCTTAAAAAAAACTTTGGCCAACGTGGGGAGAACTTGTTGTCCGTATAAATCTACATGGTCTTCATTGTTCTTAGACATGATCGTTTTTTTTTTTTGTTTGTTTGTGTTCTTCCTTTGGTACACATATACTATAATATTTATTGTCAGATATCTTCTGTTTTGGTCAGTTTTTTTATTTCTATGTTAGATACAACCAACAAAGATGTCTGGATTCCATAACAAGGACAGAATATTTTTTGTTATTCAGCAAGCCTACAAAAAAAAAGAAAAAAAGATCCAAGTTGACATATTTTCGTTATTGATTATTTGAGCTAGTTTGTTGTTTCTGTGATAAAAACAACAACGATAAAGATCTTTGTCCGAACAATTCCTTTTGCTTGCTACTCTGATCAAAATAAATAAAGTGGTGAGTGATTGTCCTTCTTTCCCCACCAACAAAGTAGCCTTAGCCTTGAGAAGAGACAAAATAACTTTTTATTTCTTCTGAAAATCAAAATAACCCTTGTATCATAGATTCTTCCTTCTGGAGCAAAAGCCCGACTATAAATTGGGGGGGGGGGAGCAGTGTATATAAATACATTCTAGCCAATGATAAAAATATTTTTTTGCTGGAGCAAGAAAAAAGATAAAATCTTTGCTGCAAGTGGGTTTTACTCCTTTGCGTTTACTCTTTTACACTCTTAGGTTTAATCCTTTATGTTTACTCTTTTACTTTTACTCCTTTACTTTTACAGCTTTAAATTTACTCCTTTTACAGCTTTAAATTTACTCCTTTACATTTACTCCTTTACATTTACTCTTTACTCCTTTACTTTTACACTCTTAGGTATAACCCTTTATGTTTACTTTTTACATTTACTCCTTTACTTTTACTCCTCTCTTACTTTACTTTTACTGCTTTAAATTTACTCCTTTACTTTTACTTTTACACTCTTAGGTTTAATCCTTTATGTTTACTCTTTTACATTTACTCCTTTACTTTTACAGCTTTAAATTTACTCCTTTACTTTTACTCCTTTATGTTTACTCCTTTACATTTACTCTTTTACTCTTACTCTTTTACTCCTTTACTTTTACTCCTTTACATTTACTCCTTTACTCCTACACTCTTAGGTTTAATCCTTTATGTTTACTCTTTTACTTTTACTCTTTTACTTTTACAGCTTTAAATTTACTCCTTTACTTTTACTCTTTTACTCCTTTACTTTTACTACTTTAAATTTACTATTTTACTTTTACTACTTTAAATTTGCTCCCTTATTTTTACTCCTCTACTCCTACATTTATTCTTTTACTTTTACTTCTTTACATCAGTCTTATACTCATAAAGTCCGTCATACAAAACTGAAATTTATACAAATCGTGAAATATGGCTTTAATCAAGATAGCTTTATGGTGAAAATATGTAAGGTTAGTAGTAGATCAGTATCGTTGTTTTTACTTATATTTATTTACCCACCCCTCCAAATGAGCAGGATGTAATGTAAGGTTGATTTTTAGATATAGGTATATATATATATATATATATATATTATATATATATATATATATATATCTTGGTCTGAAGATCACATGGGGAGAAACTGACAATCAACAAGTGCCGTTGACTGTGTGTCTACACTATTCATACATATCTACATATGCTCTGTTATTGAGCACTCTTTCTTAATAAATGCAGCAAACCATATATATATATATATATATATATATATATAGGAGTATACTTATTTTGGGTTACAGAGTTTCATAGCTGTAGATTGGTTAATAGATAACACCTAATAATATCTGTTCTGACTGGATAATGTTCTACAAGAAATGATAAAATCCTGGGGTCTTTGGTTCATTTTTTATTAAAAGAGAGACTTCCAAAAATCCATTACCAAGCTCTGTAGAATTGAAACTGTAACCAAAAATAAATTGTGTATATATATATATATATATATATATATATATATATATATAATACACATGGAGTGTTCTAGTGGGGAAGTTCCAATTTTGGAAATCAGGGGAATGTGGTGTACCCCTTTATCACTATTACTCCCAGATCCACCCTGACCCAGAGTAGTAGTACCTGCTATGGGTTAAATAGATCAAAATGACTATTAAAGATGTGTTTAAAAAAAATTGAGTTTTGAAAAAAAAATTGAATACTCAACAAGAATGAATAAACAAAATGTCTTTGGCATAAAATAACCAACAAGGGTTGACATGCCATAAAATCCAACCAACTACTTAACCAACTAACATACAGGGTGTACTTATTTTTGGACAGCTACATATTTATATTTTTGGTTACAAATTTTCAATACTGAATATTTTGGTAAATAAATAATATATGATAATATATATATTCTGATTGTACAATGTTCCACTAGAAATAATAAAATCCTGGTATCTTTATATTAAAAAAGAAATGATAGCTTTTCATAAAAATATTGTTATGATGTACTTATTTATTGATTATCTATCTACCTACCTATCTGCCTGTCTGTCTGTCACATGAATCTTTGTGATTTATTTTTTTATTTTAAAGATATTTTAAAAAGTATGTTTTTTTTTTTTTTTATTTTTTTTATTTCTTTAAAAAGATAACTGTGGCTAGCGCAAGATCTGTTTTTTTTTAAAAAATGTTTTTTTTGTTTATTTGGTTCGAGGGTCATGGGAATGTTTTGACATGAATTGTGTCAAGATGGCACCTGTACCGAGTAATCGTTAAAGTTTTTGACAATCATCTCATTGGTTACTTAGCACAGCATGCAAAAATGGTTTGTGCTTTAAAGATTATTTACATTTGGAATCTGTGGTTCCAAGAGACAAAAGATGCCAAACTCTGGCAGAAGATAAGAAGACAACCTGAAAAAAAAAAAAAAAAAAAAAAAAAAAAAATGGTTAAAAGAAAATTATAGAAAAAAAAAAAAAAAAAAAAAAAAAATTGAAGGAAGAAATTGTTGGCAAATACATGACTTCTGTTCTAATATAGGTTGTCTCTTCAATGTAAAAGAGAAACGGTGAAGAAACCAAAGAGAATGGAGGTAACAAAAAAAAAAAAAAAAAAAAAATGTCCAACAAGCCAGGTTGTCTATCGTCTTTCTTTCTTTCTTTCTCCTTTTTTTTTTTTTTTTTTTTTTTTTTTTTTTGACTCATGTAAAACTCTTTCTTGCACGTTTTTCGTCTCTCATCCAAAATCCATCAACTTGTTTGTATTTTTCCAAATGTTGATGAACAAAATGGCACAATATTGCATTCACCTCTTTCTGTCTCTCTAAGATTCTTTTATTATTATTGTTATTATTGCTGTTATTATTGTTAGTATCATTATTATTGCTGTTGTTGTTATTATCATTAGTAATAGTATCATTATTATTACTGTTATTATTATTATTAGTAGTAGTATCATTATTATTACTGTTATTATTATTAGTAGTAGTAATAGCATCATTATTATTACTGTTATTATTATTATTAGTAGTAGTATAATTATTATTACTGTTATTATTATTAGTAGTAGTAATAGTATTATTATTATTATTATTATTAGTAGTATAATTATTATTACTGGTAGTAGTAGTAATAGTATCATTATTATTACTGTTATTATTATTATTAGTAGTAGTAGTATCATTATTATTGCTGTTATCATTATTATTATTATTATTATTATTATTATTAGTAGTAGTAGTAGTAGTAGTATCTTTATTATTGCTGTTATTATTATTAGTAGTAGTAGTAGTATCTTTATTATTGCTGTTATTATTATTATTAGTAGTAATAGTATCTTTATTATTGCTGTTATTATTATTATTAGTAGTAATAGTATCTTTATTATTGCTGTTATTATTATTAGTAGTAGTAATATAGTATCTTTATTATTGCTGTTATTATTATTATTATTATCATTAGCAGTAGTAGTAGTATCTTTATCATTGCTTAGTATTATTATTATTATTATTATTATTCTAATGTTCCATGTCTTTTGCTATTGATTAATCCTCTGCTAGTCAAACAGCCACCATTGCTTGAGACTGGGGTGTGGGTGAGGGTAAGGCCGATGTTGGGGGTGGTGGGGGTGGGAAAGAAACAAGACAGAGGTTTTTAAACTTCTGCTTCTGTCTGAGACACTTTGCATTTTTTTATTTTCCTTGGTGTTTTTTTTACACATATGACAGCAAATGTAAGAAACACATATGCACTTATATCGGCTCTTGATATATATGCTTTATTTTTATAGATGCACGCACAAACGTATTTAATCTTATCTATATATGTATATATATAATCATATACACACACACACACATATATACATATTTACATACACACATACATGTGCATACTTGCATAAACATACATACACACACATATACATACATACACACTTATATAGACAATCTCGTTTAGCATGGCAGACAGTAAACAAAGTTAGATGTAGAAAAAGCAGTACCTTGAGATCAAAACTAAAATCTGCCAATAGAGAAGATAGACTCCTTAAGTGGAAAGAACCCTTCAAGAACCTGTCTGGAAACTCTCCTAAAATCACAGATGAACATACCCAAGAGGATGAACATACTCCCCTTTGGAGGATGAATTTGATGATATTCCAAAAACAATAAAAATCAAAGAAATACTTCCTGAAATATGGAAGATAAGGAAAATTGACGACATAATTCTCCGATTATGCAATGCAGTTGTTGTGTCAGAATTCACTAATAATTTGTTTCCGGCTCCATTTATAGAATTTGCTGAGTCCTTCACGAAGGCACTATACCTGGCGATCTGATGTGAGGGAATGGGTGTTCTCCAGCCAGTTTCAGCAGCACAATCCGTAGACACGAGGGCCGATATTTTTTTTTCAAGATCAGCCCTCACTGTCATTGCCCATGGTTTTGTTGATCACCTGTTGGAACCGAGCAACGGTTACTAAATGAGAAATAACCAACACTTCTTCCAGTCCAGAGGGTGGTCTCCGGTGATTGCCTCACAGTGTTGGATACCCTTCTTTTTACTTACTTCTATTCTTCTTCTGACGTCTTTTCTATCATCTCTTCTAGCGTCTGGACTTCTCTTTGTTGTCGGTCACACTTAACTCATTTCTTCTTCTAGATCAGTCTTGTTACCAAGACATTCACCAACACAAAACCGTGTTATTTTCTTAAGCTTTTATTTACTTAACTAAACATTTCATTAACTAAACATCTGACTAACATAGCGCGCATATGCAGTGAGTTCCAGTTAAGGCAGGACATCTTCTCTGCCTGACGTCTAAACTGAAACTGAGTACCCAACCAGGTCCCACGTGACTTCATGTATTTCGCTGGCTTTCTGTAATCAGGGGATTGACAATAATCTTATGCAACCGCATAGATTATGTAACAACAGATGTATTTTCCAGGTTGACGATGAAAAGCATAATCGAACCAGCGCAGACATCCCATGACCACAACTTGTTGAACCGAGTTGATTTTTCACCAAAATGCATAGGGGTGTTTGATAGGAAATTATGCCACTGGACCCGAAGGATGCTGCGTAGGCACTAATGATCAAATGCCTTGAGTGTGTAGAGGTCTTACACCTCATTGACCAGGATTCAAAGCCATAAAGAATGATAGTCTGTACTAGGGCGTGGTAAATGCGTACTTTGGTGTGGCGTTTAATTTCTGAATGCAATGCAGTGTATAAACAAAAAACAATAGATAAGACATCACTCAATAAGTTCTTAAAAAATCCATATGATTTTTATATAGTACTAACCTTCAAATGGCATGTGTCAAAATTTGAGCCAAATCAGATTATTAGTTTACTAATTACAGTTATTTAAGTAAAGCTTCTGTTGCAAATTTTCAAAACAATGGAAAAATCTGAATTTCATGTGTTGATATATGTCAACTTTCTCCCCATCAAATTGACACCCCCCCCAACCCCTTCATATTATTGCCTCGCTATAAATAACCAATCAAATCCAACCAACACATTATGGTCAAGTCACACCGGCTCTCGCAAGATCAATTTTTTAAGGTCCTTTTTGTAAAAGTCGTTAAGTGAACTGAATATAAACATCTTCAACTGTATTTGCACTCTGTCGTTTCCAAATGACAGGTTTTAAAATTAGAAATACAGCCCTTAGAAAACATTAAATCTGTTTTCTAACAAAATATTTTTTTGTTAAACAGAATATTTTTACAAGAAAAAAAAAAAAAAAAAAAAAAAAAAAAATATATATATATATATATATATATATATATATATATTAGGAATGCTAACACCTCATTTTCAAGACTTAAAAACCTGCTGACACTGCAATAAAATCCCTTCTAAACCCACAAAACATTTTTTTCCTTAAAACAAAATTTATACATATGTAAAATAATGAAAAAAAAAAAAAATAATAAAAATAAAAATATAATAACACATTTAAACATGACTTGAGATTATAACACATGGACAGTTTCCAATATGGAAAACAAAGAAACAAATAAAAAAAATAAGGGGGGTGATTTAGGAATTAATTATTATCAATTGGTATTTTTGGAAAAAAGATCAATAAAAAAATTGATAAAAAAAGAAGATTTCTCTTCTAATCATATTATAGCGATTGTCTTCTCTTTTTGGGATGGGGTTGTCTTCCCTTGCTGCCAGAGTTTGCCACTAGAGGGCATTGCAACTAACTAATTAAACTCAACCCGGGAAAACTCTCTCTCTCTCTTTCTCATCTGGGATCTCCAGACATGTACTAGTTAGTTCTTTGTCCGTTTCGAGTTGAGGAGAAAAGTCCCACAACTTGAAGCTTTATACACGGCACCAGGTAGACTATCTCCATAGAGGTGTCATGGCTCACCAGCCTGTTATATGTCTGTGTAACACATGTGCCTATTTGTACTCCCATGTCTTGATGGAGAAACCCTTATCACGTAGGTCCTGTATGAAGTAAGTGATAACCTTTGGATGTTGGACTTTCTTCATTGAACTCTTAACTCTGCAAGAACTCTTTCTTCCTTCCTTAGAATTTCGTCCTAACTCTTTTGTATTGTTGTTAAATGTTGCTCAGACAATAAAGTCAGTAGCTTGTTATGTACCTCTTTGTTGGAAGTTGTTGTGTATATTCACCTGCGTTCGGATGCTTTTCTGAGGCCTTCTAACGTATTATAAGAAGTGGTCATTAGCCACAGAAGTCATAACCACCTTAATTCTTATAATATTATGGCTGAAACCATCAGTTCCTGCCAGAGTACCAAAGTTAAGCAGCAATGAGCCAGTTCAATACTGAACTGGGTGACCAGCAGGTATTGTTATCAACCAAGTCCTTTGTTTCTCAAATTGACGATTCAGCATTAAATGACCCGAAAGATGGTTACTATGTCATAAAATAAAGAACTAATCTTCTAATCATTGCATCAACCACACCACTTTTAAAGGTGTATTAATAAATGTCAAGGTGTTGAATGGTATAGTTCCTCCAGGCATTTACTAGTTCAGTTCCAATGGACAAACTGCAACAGATTAAGTAGTTGTTGCTACTACTGCTAGAACAGTCCAATAAGTTATGGAGGTGTTTGTCTTGTTCCATTAACCAATAGTTAATAGTCTAAGACAGTTCTAAGTGACAGTCATTTCTAGGCTACAGGTTCAATCCTGGTCAAGGTGAGAGTAACATAGAATAATAATTAATTAACAATCTAATTCCTTTTCTTGTTTTTATTGCTCAATGAAGCCACTTGGAAATATGCTAAAGATATTTACTAAATTTCTATAAAACTAAACTTTCAGTCTAATAATGATTTTGAGGAAAAAAAATACTTTTGTGGAAAACTGTAGAAATCTAGATTTTCAAACTGAATGTGTGTACAATCAGTTTGTTTTTATTTCTTCTTTTTCAATATCAAAGTTAGCAATGTTCAAAGGTTACATTTTAAACATCTACCCAAAAATTGAAGTCAGTTTTATACTTTGGATATAACATGTGAATCTTAAATCCTGTGGTTTATGGTAAGTTGTTAACATATATTTTATGATAAACAATACATTCACTTGACAAGTCATTGAACATGCTCCAGTTTTTCGTGTGTTATTGGTATAATAATGCAGTACAAAAATAGATTGGGTTATGGCTGAAGATTTGGCTTTGATTCAGTGATTGGGGTTTTGAAGAGAAGATCAAGTTGCTAGACAAAATTGATCTGTTCTGGTTATCTTCCAAAACTCTTGTATCACAGTGCAAAGCAGATGCTTGCAGCTAGGGTGGGGTGTCTCTGTCTGTGTGTGTGTGTGTGTGTGTGTGTGTGTGTGTGTGTGTGTGTGTGTGTGTGTATCTATCTCTCTCTCAATCAGATTCTTGTAAGGTGGGAGCAGTATTTGAAGTTGTTAGTGAAATCATATCAGGAGAATACCTTGTTTCTAACCTGATCTGAAATATCAAGATGAAGTATAGGCATTTATCATACAAACTAGCAGGACCTGTCGATATACCACAGTATGATAATTTAATTATTACAACGTTTGATATGTTTACTTAAGAGCTATTACAAATAGTTCAATATGTAAAAAGTATAAAAATATTGATTTAACTCTCTCTTACTCTTTTATTTCTTTCTTTCCTTCTTTTTATTATGTTTATTTTTATGGGGCATCCAGTGAGGATAGAACTCATTATTCGGTAATAATGGATCTGCAATACTAGCTTGCTAACTATTGCACCAGAATAGGACACCTTTCAAGATATGAAATAATGTCAATTACAATAATAACGATTGTATTATATAATCTTCTACTATAGTGAAATAATGGTCATTAAAAGATTTCAATAAAAACACTTCGAAATATTGTACTCGTCAAAATGTTAGTATTATCTGCATTATTCGGTCTATTGTCCCCATCTTCATTGTTATTTGTACAATGTTTCGGCTGATATGCCCTCTGGCCTTCTTCAGGTATTTCTTGTCGGACTCAGAAACCTTCTCGGACTCGGGAACCTTCTTTTTGAACTCAGGAACTTTCTTGTCGTAATCGGGAGCCATCACGGAACTTTGAATCTAACCCTTTATTTAGTCCAAGGGGGTATCCTGTTCTCATTCCGCTAACCATAGCGGGGGTAGGAGTTGTGTTAATTATTTTTCTATGTTACTGCCTCTACTCAGGATTGAACCCGGAATCCAGAGATAACTGTCACTTAGAACTGTCTTAACCTAACTACCTTATCCACTAGGCCATGTGTCCTATTGTCCCCATCTTCATTGTTATTTGTACAACGTTTCGGCTGATATGTCCTTCGGCCTTCTTCACGTATTTCTTGTCGGACTTGGGAACCTTCTCGGACTCGGGAACTTTCTTGTCGTAATCGGGAACCATCACGGAACTTCATTTTTAATGCTTTTTAATCCTTGTATTTTGTGGCTAATATCTTGATTTTTGTTGTTTTTATCACTATCTTGAACTAGCATCTCTATTTTTATTGTTTTGTAATCACCATGTTTTGTGACTTGTATCTTCATTTTTGTTGATTGTTTGAACATGTATCTTTGTTTTTGTTGATTGTTTGAACATGTATCTTCATTTTTGTTGATTGTTTGAACATGTATCTTTGTTTTTGTTTTATCCGTGTATTTTGTGACTTTTAATTTTTATGTTTTCTAATCACCCTATTTTGAACTAGTATCTTCATCTTTGTTATTTCTTTATCATTCTCTTTTTGTTTTGTCTCTTCATTTTTGTTGATGAAAGCAATGAATAAAATTGATTTTCATTGTACTTTCTTATTCATAGCATGTTGCTTTCGCTGATAAAAGTTGAGAAAATTGATTTTTTTTTACAAATTTAAGTACTGAAGATAAATTTTGTCTTTAAAAAGCCAATGACATTCAAATATTTTAACACAGAACTTCCACTTTATTTTGTATTTAATTATTCAAGAAATATATTTGTTAAAAACTCGGTTAGTTGGTTGGCTGTATGGTTTAATGGCGTATCAAGCCTAGTGGGTTATCTAAAGCCAAACCTTGTTATTTTTATATATACTAGCAGGACCTGTGGATATACCACAGTATGATAATCTAATTATTACAAAGTTTGATATGTTTACTTAAGAGCTATTACTAAATAGTTCAATATGTAAAAAGTATAATAATCTTGATTTAACTCTCGCACCCCCCCTCTTCCTATATTTCTCCTACACTTTCTTTCTTATTATATTTTTTCTGTGTAGCATGTCCGTTTTCTTCCCTTTCTTTATAAAAAAAAAGCAGAATGGTCCATTATTTAGCTGAGGTGATGACACTTATAAGAAATAAGAATTCTGCAGATAAGCAACACCAGATACTTAGGATTTACATTTTTGCATTTTGTCTTGGACGATTTGGGCCATCTGATTTTTAACCAGAAGGTGTTGCAAGATGATATTGGTTGGAAGATTAAGGAACAAGCATATTAATATATAGATGATTTATTTATAGAAATAATTTTCAATAACTTCATATATATTGATAAATACTGGTGGGTGACCCTCAGCCACTGCCTTCTAGCACCTATATGTTAAAAAAGGGGTGGGTATTTTCCATGAGAGCAAAACGGTCAGGTTTTTTTGGCTTAATGGCATATCAACCCTAGTGGGGTATTTAAAGCCAAATGTTGTTCTTTTATATATACTAGCACAACCTGTGAATATATCAGAGTATGATAATCTAATCATTACAACGTTTGATATGTTTACTTAAGAGCTATTGGTTTAACTAGAGTTTGGCATGACTTGCCAATTGTTTGAATTGGCTTTCTCTGACCACCTGTGTAGCCCATGTAAGGGCCTAACTGGAAGTCACTAACTGCTCAGTCACTATAATCTTATCTTCAGGCATTAGAGTTTGCCACCCATGGTGTGGGGGGTTACCCCTAAGCAAAGGTGCAGTTGGCATATTCTATACCCCAGCCAACGAAGTGGTGAAATAAACTTGGTTTTCTTTTCATAATATAAAGAAAAATTGTCTACATTTCTTGGATTTTAAAATCAAAGAATTTTTTGGCCATATTTTTTTTTTTTGCTCCTGCTTTTTTGCCACATGTTTGATTGTTTTTATGGCTTGTCAATCCTCATTGGGTTATTATTACAACCGTTATTTAACGTTCAATGTTCATTTATTACTGAAACAGCAACTATAAGAGATATTCGGGACTCTTAAAATCTCCCGGTGATAAGCAAGTAATTTCGGATGAAAGAAGACGAGACCAACAATTGAAATTGAAGAAACATATATTCAAAAGGTACAAAAAGGGGGTTGCAAATTTGTGGCATTTGCTAGCCAGACTTATCTTGCTGAGGTTGAAGGTAAGGTAGCGCTATACTATCATTCCACTCGCTGGTTGACAAGGTAAAGGTGAGCGCTGGAATATCATTCCACTCGCTGGTGACAAGGTATAGTGTTTTTTTTGCAATTATATGGTTTCCTGCCATCATCATCATCAAGGTGTGCTAACAGCACAGATTCACTTGACTCTCTCTCACCATCAGTCTCTATTTGTCATCACTCTTGGCAAATCCTCTAGCTATGGGTAAATAGTAGGGCAGACTGGGTTCTTTAACTCTTTGCCTACTTTAAACCGCTCACAGAAACTCTCCCACCACTGCAATCCTACACCCAAGCAAAGTACACTAACTGATGGTTAGTTCATTATCATTTAGTAGAACTCTGATTACAATAATAATAGGACTTTATTTGATTAGAATGAGTTATGAGATGAATATATAGTGAACTTTGAAATATCTCATCATACAGGTAAAAAATACCAAAAAAAATTTGGTACAGTCGTGGGGGGAAATTTGGTAGGCAAAGAGTTAATCTAGGTATGGCAATTAGTCTAGGAGAGGGAAAACTCTGAATTCAAACCTGTTAAACCCTGCTTAAAAATTGGCCTTGTGTCACATCTTGCTTGTGGCGGAAAAAGGTTGGTAAATACATAATCAAGACGCCTTTTTTGTATGTAGAGAGATGCTACCCCTGCAGAGGATGCTGTTTGCATATTCCCAGCCTCACAGATAGGGAAGAGCATGTGTTTGATTTTTTTTCTCATTTTCAGCAAGGCTTCTCTCCTATTGGAGTAATTTCTTACTTTTTAATTTCTGTTCTTGTCAACACTTTTGTGTGAAATGCACTCGCAGGATTACTTGGTAGTCGTATAGGTGATACTGAGCTTTGATTTTACTTAATAAGATTTGCATTTATATAGTTGTCTTCCTTCAATTGAGTGCAAATTAAAAATAAATAAAAAAAAGGTTCTTTTTTCTTACTGATTGCTCTTTTAAATTTGCCAGCAACGGAAATGTGCTCTTCACGCACACACATACATACTTAGCAAATCTTTGGTATATTTGGACACAAACACAGACACACATACACACTGACCAAAAGTTTGGTATATTTGAACACATACACACAGACCAAATCTTTGGTATATTTGAATGCACACACACACACACACACACATACATACTGACCAAATCTTTGGTATATTTCACACACACACACACACACACACACACACACTGACCAAAAGTTTGATATATTTGAATACACACACATATACACACTAACCAAATCTTTGGTATATTTGAATGCACACACACACACACACACACATACATACTGACCAAATCTTTGGTATATTTGGACACACACACACACACACTGACCAAATCTTTGATATATTTCAATACACTCACACACACATACACACTAACCAAATCTTTGGTATATTTGAATGCACACACACACACACACACACATACATACACACACATACATACTGACCAAATCTTTGGTATATTTGGACACACACACACACATACACACTAACCAAATCTTTGGTATATTTGAATGCACACACACAAATACACACACACTGACCAAAACTTTGATATATATGAATACACAAACACAAACAAATACACAAACTGAGCAAATCTTTGGTATATTAGAATATACACACACAAACACACACCAACCAAATATTTGGTATATTTTAAACCCCTCCCCCCCACACAGTAACCAAATTTATATTCAAATATATATATAATATATATTATACGTATATATATATATATATTTACTAACCCCTCTGCACAAGCAGGATGTGACACATGGACAATTTCACACACATACACATGTACATAAGTTCATTGATAACACATATACACACGCCAAATCTTTTGGTATATTTTATTACACACATAAAACATAAATGTTCTCATGTACACATAAAACATAAATACTCTTAAGTCTTTGGTATACACATACACATGCACATTAAAATATTTGGTATATTTTATTGCACACATACACATGTACACAAATCCTTTGGTATATTGTATTACACATATACATACTCAAATACACATTCCTAGTTCTTGGTATATTTTATTGCACACACACACACACACACACACATGCACACTAAATCCTTTGGTATATTTTATTACACCACACACACACACACACACACACACACACACATGAACACTAAATCCTTTGGTATATTGTATTACACATATACATACTCAAATACACACTCCTAATTCTTTGGTATATTTTATTGCACACACACACACACACACACACATGCACATACACTAAATCCTTTGGTATATTCTATTACACACACACACACACACACACACCACACACACACATCTGCACACTAAAACTTATATTTTATTACATACACATACACGCTAAATCCTTTGTAATATTTTATTGCATACACATACACACTAGATCTTATGGTATATTTTATTACATACACATACAACTAAACACTAAATCTTTGATATATTTGATTATACACATACATGCTCATACCTACACACATTCCTAATTCTTTAGTAAATTTTACTACACACACACATACACATGAACAGTAAATCCTTTGGTCTATCTGATCACACACACACACACACACACACACACAAACGTAGTTAGACACACTAAATCCTTTGGGTTTTTTTTATTATACGATACACATATCCTTTGTTGTATTTTATTAGATATACACTGACACAATGTTGTCATCTAAAAACAAACGTTAGTCTTGTATAAATTGTGTATTTTTCTTATCGACTTCTTTAGATTTTCTTTTGCTTCTCTCTCTTCTCTTTCTTCATTCTGAATTTGCATCTCTCGTGTGGTTCTTCAGGAACAAATCAGATCAACACTTCTCTTTTCTAAGTAGGGTTTTTTTTCTTCTGCTTTTCTTAGGGTTTTTTCTTTTTTTTTTTTCCGTCATGTTGTTGGTGGCGTTGTTGTTGGTGGAGTGGCGGTGGGTAGCTCCCTTTTTTCTTCTGCTGTTTTCTTTGCATCGTCCACTTGAAAGCAACTTTAGGATGCCTTGTTTTAATCTTCAAGGTAACTATTTTCTTCTTTTTTTTTTTTTCCTCTTCTTTTTTTTTTTTTGTGTGTGTGTGTTTCTCTTTTTAGGCTTCGACTCCTTTTGATATTATTTTTTCTTTTTGTTTTCTTTGTTTCTGCTTCTGCTTCTGCCTGTTCAAATGCTCCCTGTTCCAAAAGCCCGCCATTGCTTCTAGGGTCCAAAAACATGTCGTCTATTCACAATTAAACTTCCCAAAGGAGGAGGAGGAGGAGAGAGAGAGAGAGAGGAGATGGGAGCTACTTTCATGACTAGTTGTTGTTGTTGTTAGACTTGTGCCAATTACTTGTCATGTCTTCTTGTCTTCACAATTCCATCATTCTTTTATGAGAAGGATTCTGATGATGCTGGTTCCATCATTCTTTTATGAGAAGGATTCTGATGATGCTGGTTCCATCATTCTTTTATGAGAAGGATTCTGATGATGCTGGTTCCATCATTCTTTTATGAGAAGGATTCTGATGATGCTGGTTCCATCATTCTTTTATGAGAAGGATTCTGATGATGCTGGTTCCATCATTCTTTTATGAGAAGGATCTGATGATGCTGGTTCCATCATTCTTGATGATTCTGATGATGCTGGTTCCATCATTCTTTATGAGAAGGATTCTGATGATGCTGGTTCCATCATTCTTTTATGAGAAGGATTCTGATGATGCTGTTCCATCATCTTTATGAGAAGGATTCTGATATATGAGAAGGATTCTGATGATGCTGGTTCCATCATTCTTTTATGAGAAGGATTCTGATGATGCTGGTTCCATCATTCTTTTATGAGAAGGATTCTGATGATGCTGGTTCCATCATTCTTTTATGAGAAGGATTCTGATGATGCTGGTTCCATCATTCTTTTATGAGAAGGATTCTGATGATGCTGCGTTCCATCATTCTTTTATGAGAAGGATTCTGATGATGCTGGTTCCATCATTCTTTTTATGAGAAGGATTCTGATGATGCTGGTTCCATCATTCTTTTATGAGAAGGATTCTGATGATGCTGGTTCCATCATTTTTTATGAGAAGGATTCTGATGCTGGTTCCATCATTCTTTATGAGAAGGATTCTGATGATGCTGGTTCCATCATTCTTTTATGAGAAGGATTCTGATGATGCTGGTTCCATCCTTCTTTTATGAGAAGGATTCTGATGATGATGATGCTGGTTCCATCATTCTTTTATGAGAAGGATTCTGATGATGCTGGTTCCATCATTCTTTTATGAGAAGGATTCTGATGATGCTGGTTCCATCACAATTGATGTTGTGGCTCCTGAATTTCATGGTGAATTGCATCGCAAGTTACAAAGTTTCTATTAAATGGGAAGCACTGGATTATTGGCTTTATCCAATATAGTGTGAGTGTGTTTATCTATCTATCTATCTATCTATCTATCTATATATATATGTATTATGAACTCTCCCGTCGATTTTCAACGTATGAGGGTTCACACACACACAATGAATACCCACACAGTGATTTGTTTATAGTGGTGAAGGCTTGTGTTGGACCATCCACACTTTTTGGCACAGTCGATAGGAAAGAATTGGTGCATCAAGGGTTGCCACAAACCCAATCAACGACCGACCTCAGGAATTTTGAATTCAGAGTTATCCCTCTCCTAGACTGGTTACCTACCCAAGGCTGAAGGACCCAGTCTGCCCTACTATTTAACCCATAGCTGGAGGGAGAATATATGGATTCATACCTATATATATATAATATATAATATATATATATATATATAGGCCATCATCTTCAGTAGAGGGAAGGATGCCAATAATGATGGACTCTCTCGTCGATTTCGACGTATGAGGTTCCGACAACCTCTTTCATTTAACCTTGTGTGTTAATCGTAGGTGACATTTCAGCCCTGCCAATGATTTGCAAAGAAGTCCACAGATGGAACGAGAGTGTGGATTATTAGAATGTATTGCTGGGACACTAGCCAATGATCTAGTCCTTTCTCTAGCTTGACGCAGCTTCGTGACCTCCGATGCTGCAAAATTCTTGATACCATTGTAACACAAAGTCCTCCACGTTTTACGATCAAGTGCTGTGCTCTCAAAAGTAGCGTGATCTATATTTGTAGCTGAGAGATTACTTTTCAACTTGTCCTTAAATCTGAGCAATGGTCGATCCACGTTTCTTTGACCACTGTCAAGTTGACTATACATGAGAATCTTTGGTATTTTGTCATCATGCATTCACAAAACATGACCAGCCTAGCGCAATTGTGATTTTATGAGGAAGCTCTCCATTCCGTCAATGTTGCATATGGTGAAAAGGTCAGCATTAGACATTTTGTCTTCAAGGGTGAGTCCACAGATTGCTCGTAGGCAACCTTTGTGGAAAACGTCTAACTGCCGAATCTGTTTTCGATAAAGTGTCCATGACTCCGAGCCGTACAAAAGAGTGGTAAGAACAACAGCTCTGTATACCTGTATCTTGGTTGCAAGCCTAATGCCCCGTTCATTCCAGAGTCAGTGGCGAAGCTTCCCGAACACACTAGAAGCTTTGGCAATCGTCTTCAGTAGACGGAAGGATGTCAACAATATATATATATATATATATATATATAAAATGATACTACGCCATCATTCCTAATTTTTTAGTAAAATGCCATAACATGACGACAACTACTTCAGTTCCAGTATTCTTCTGAAAAAGAGATTTTATCTCAAAATATCAAGAATAAAGCACAGGTTAACAAACAACACCATTGGCCTATTATTGGCCAGTATACAAGTCAAAACCCTAAATTCTAATATTCAATTCAGGGATCAAGCCTATTATTGGCCAGTATACAAGTCAAACCCTAAATTCTAATATTCAGGGTTTACACCTATATTGGCAAACATATGTCGACCCCTAAAATCCTAATATCTAATTCAGCGTATCTATCTATACCTCTAAAATAATATGTTAATTCAGAGTTCAAGCCTATATTAGCTAACATAAAAGTCAACCCCTAAAATTCTAATATCTAATTCAAGGTTCAATTCTATTATTGGCTAATGTATGAAAACTCCTAAATTTCTAATATTTGATTTAGAATTCAAGCCTATTATTGACCAGTATACAAGTCAACCCTTGAAATGTAATATTTGATTTAGAGTTCAAGCTGATAAGTCAACCCCTGAAATTCTAAGATCTAATTCAGAGCTCGCCTATTATTGGTCAGCATACAAATTAACCCCCAAAAGTTTAATATTCAATTCAGGGTTCAAGCCTATAAGTCAACCCCTAAAACCCTAATATTTAAATTCAGAGTTCAAGCAAGAGTTCAAGCCTATAAGTCAACCCCTAAAACCCTAATATTTAATTCAGAGTTCAAGCCTATAAGTCAACCCCTAAAACCTAATATTTAATTCAGAGTTCAAGCCTATAAGTCAGAGTTCAAGCATATAAGTCAACCCTTGATATTCTAATATTCAATTCAGAATTCAAGCATATTATTCATCAGCATACAAGTCAACCCCTAAAATTCTAAGCTGTTAATTAAGCTGATAAATCATCCTGATTTAAAACAAGATCAAAATCAGAAGGTCTTAAGTGATAATTGCTCATATCTGTTAATTTAGACTCTAAATGAACTGATACAATCCATTTTTATGTTTTCATTTTAGCACATTATACACCATAATAATCTTCTAAGATCTTTGCCTGCACCAGAAACCATTACATAAGTCACATGACACTCAATCGGAAAAAGATCTTTCAGCTTTCTTTCTTTAATCAAAAGAAGTAAATAATTTAAAAAAAAAAAAAAAAAGACAAAACAGAAACAATAAAAAAATTTTTTTAAAAATAAAAATCACAAAAAATTTTATACTTATTTCTTTTTTTTTTTCTTTTCCTTTTTTAATTCCTTGAAAGCAGATCAAGTTGGATTGGTGCCATCTTCCCACAGTTTCTTTCTGTGATTAAAATTCCTTTTAGGAAAAAGGGGCACCTGACTTTTCTACAGACACTCTAAAGCCAGGAATTCTTTGGCTTAACAAAGTCAACTATTACCAAGCGGCCTGCTTTTTGTCATTCAAGAATATTGAATCCCACAATTCCATTCTTCAAGAGCAGCTTACAAAAAAAAAAAAAAAAAAAAATAAATAGATAAATAAGAAAAAAAAAAAAGTTTTCAGTCAGTGATAACTATTTTTTTCTATCTTTTATATCTAAATCAGGAATCCTTTTTTTTTCTCTTACAATAATTATTTCACCTTCTTTTTCTTTTTTCCTTTCTTAAAATAGGTTAAACTAGTGAATCTCTCAGAAGTGGATCAAATCACATTTATTTCCTTTAAACCTCTTTTCCCAGAATGCCTCTCTTTCGTCCCCCGCCCCTCAAAAAGCACAGAAATGCAAGAAATGACATTTTTCTAAATGAAAATACAAAAACAATTCACCTGGCTTGAAAGGATGAAAAATGTTTAGATTTGCAGATGAATATTTGTCGCTCAGAGAATTGACAAGTGAGAATTGTAAAAAGAAAAAAAAAAAATTAAAAAGTTAAAAAAAATAGATAATAACTGAAGTTTATTACATACAATAGACACCTGAAGAAGGCAAGAAAACCGATTGATCGAAGCAACAAAAAGAAAGATTACTTGTCAGAATAATGATGATAAAAAAATGGCCGGTCTTATTACAGAAGTCAATGTTTCTCCAATAAAAGTGGTATTAACAAGCTAATATTCATAAGAAATTTAAGATATACAATATTGCCCATAAATAAGATAGCCAGACAAATATTTTATTAAAAAATTCAATTTTAGACCCTGAATTAACATATCAGAATTTTAGGAATTGAGTTATATGGTAAATATCTTGGTGGTTGGGTGTAGAATAAACATAAGTAAGTAAGTAAAGTCGACCGGGCGGCCTAAAGTCAGTATTAGCCAGTCAGCAAAGGAATCTATCCCCTTTTCAATAGCGCTAGACCAAGGAGATTGTTTTTAGCATCTGAGGTGGAGCGCCACACCTACCATCAGCTCCTTACTTTACCGCACAGATCCCTGTGCTACACATACGTTGGCGAGGACCGGTATCGAACTAGAACCTTGTGGTTTCTAGCCGAACGCTCTACCGACTGAACTAACTCGACCCTGAATAAACATACTAAGTACCAATTACCATCGAATTAGTAAGACAAGGCAACAAGGAAGCCGTAACTTAATACGAATCTAACCTTGTTGCAAGCCTACTGCAGAATGCCAGAGTATTTATGAGGCCTCATAACATCATAGAAACCAAGCAGCCAATCAGGATTCAAGGAATGGAATCACCCAAATACATGAATGGACTATTCTTGAGTTCCATAAATACCAGCTGTTTTGGGCACCAGTTCAGTTGTGCTTAGTTGCTGCTGTTCAAGTCAACAGCTCACAAAACTGTTGGATGCTAATTACCCAACAAATTTCTACAGTTGGTGTTTACGGCATATCAACCTATTGGGTTATTTTATGCCGAGGATGTTTTTGTTTTATTTATTCTTAATGGCAATGAAGGGGTACTCCACACTCCCCAGAGCTCCAAAATTAGAACTTCAACATTAGATGTAGTTTAACACCATACCCAGGACACTAAGATCCTCAGCCACCGCCTTCTAGCACATATATGATAAAAAGGGAATTGTAGGAAGCACATGGTGTAATGGTTAAAGTCATGGGAAATGGACTCGTCACCCCGAGTTCAAATCCTGGACGTGGTAATTGCATTTCACTTAGCACTAATACCCTTGGGAAAGGTATGAATTCTACTCTCCCTCCAGCTATGGGTAAATAGCAGGGCAGACTGGGCTCTTTAACCTTGGTTAGGCAACCGGTCTAGGAGAAGGAAAACTCTGAATTCAAACCTGTTAAACTCCGCTTAAGAAATTGACCTTGTGTCACATCGTGCTCGTGCAGAGGGGTTAAATATATATATATATGATAAAAAGTGTTGGGGTTTGTCATAAAGGCAATACAGTTGGGACAATTATATAGGTGCTAGGGCTTGATGTGACCAGCCAATTGATCAGAGGGGGTCTCTTTGACTGTCCGTCTAGACTAAATAAAGACCAAAGTGGAGTGTTGTTGCTCAGTTACCCGTATTCCATCCTTAAGCATCACGGGTCGCCACCCACATCCAACAGGTTGGGTGGATTTTACCCCTCTGCAGATGTGCAGTCGGTGTATTCTACAGCCCCAGCCAACAGGGCGTTGAGTTTTCTGGTAAATATTTTGTGTTTTATAATAAATTCTTAAAGATGTAGATCCGCCCTGTCGGCTGGGGTATTAGAATGCACCGACTGCACATCTGCAGAGGGGGTAAGACTCCCCCAATGGGGCCACCTGTTGGCCGTGGGTGGTGACCCATGATGCTTAAGGATAGAACCCAGGTGGATGAGCAGTTCATGACTTGCAATACTCCACTTTGGCTTATCTTGGGCTAGACGGGCGGTCGGAGAGGCCCCCTCCGATCAATCGGCTGGTCACGTCAAGCCCTAGCACCTATATGATTGCCCAAACCCTATTGCCCTTATGGCAAGCCCCAACTCTTTTTATCATATGGGTGCTAGAAGGCAGTGGCTGCGGGTCTACATGTCCTGGGAATGACGTTAAACTCTATCTGATGGTGAGGTTCCAGTTTTGGAGGTTTGGGGAAAGTGGAGCACCCCTTCATCGCCATTGCTCCCTGGTCTACTCTGACCCGGAGTGGTAGTACCTGTTAGGGTCCCATCTATGGGTTAAATAGAAAAATGTATCTATAAACAAAATTGTATTATCCATTAAGAATTGATTTATTTCAAAACTTTATCGGCATTAAATAACCACTGAGGTTGATATGCCGTAAAACAAAACAAAAACAAAAAAAGATGTAGATGTTTAGAATTGCAGGACTAAATATTTAATCACTTTTAAAATTCGTTTAATTTGAAAGGTAGTTTTAAGGCACTTTTAAGAAGGCAATCTCTGAATTCAAACCAGCTTTACTCTGCTCAAAAATTTACCTTGTGTCAAATCCTGCCAATAGTGGAGGGGTTGGGTAAATATCCACATGAATCTTTGGGGAAAAATATTAAAAACTAGTCGTACATTTTTGTTGTTGTTGTTTATGATGTTTATAAATAGGGTTAATCTGGAAAATTTAAATTTTTGCTCACAAAACAAAAATTGCCGATTCTGACGCCATGTGTTCTGCTGAAATATCCTAGGGCTGCAAAAGTCTTAAAATACCCTGCAGCCAAAATGTAAGCGCCAAAAAGACCAATTCCCATTAATGTTGATTTGATTGGATTGTCGTATAGTCATTGTTGTAGTTGTTTCTCGATATCGGATTTATTTTTGGTGACATAATCACTATGCTCTCGCAATGAAGGAAAACGTGCAAGATACAAATCTCATGAAAATAATATGAGCAAAGAGCCCAAATGTTTTAGGGGAGTGTGGCCGGTTTAGCTCCATTGGTAGAGCGTCTGCTTAGAAACCACAAGGTTTCTGGTTCGAAACGCGGCCCTCGCAAACTCAGTGTATGAGTAGCACAGGGATCTGTACAGTAAAGTAAGGAGCTGATAGTAGGTGTAGCACTCCCTCTCAGATGCCAAAACAATCTCCTTAGTCTAGTGCTAGCAAAAAGGGGATAGACTCCTTCGCTGTCTGCTTAGAAACCACAAGGTTCCTGGTTCGATACCGGCCCGCGCAAACTCAGTGTATGAGTAGCACAGGGATCTGTCCAGTAAAGTAAGAGCTGATGTAGGTGTAGCACTCCCTCTCAGATGCCAAAACAATCTCCTTAGTCTAGTGCTAGAGGATAGACTCCTTCGCTGTCTGGCTGATACCGATTTTAGGTCAACCTGACAATGACTTTGCCAATAACAGGCAATATTTCTTTGTGTAGAAATGTAACAAAATTGCTCAGCCCTGTTGGCTGGGGCTTTAGAATACACCAACTGCACCTCTGTAAAGGGTAAGATGCCTGCTCCCAATGGGCTACCTGTTGGTCGTGGGTGGTGATGCTTGATGCTTAAGGACGGAACCCTGACGCAGAGCAATTCATAATATGCAACACTCCACTTGGTCCTTACTTAGGCTAGACAGATGGTTAGAGAGGCCACCTCGAATCAATCTGCTGGTCACGTCAAGCCTAGCACCTATATGATTACCCCAACCCTGTTGTCCTTATGGCAAGCCCCAACCCTCTTTATCATATATATGCTAGAAGGCAGTGGCTGAAGGTTTAGTGTCCTAGGTATGACATTAAACTGAGGGTGAAGTTCCAGTTCTGGAGCTCTAGGGAATTGGAGTACCCCTTCATCACCATTACTCCTAGGTCCACTCTGACCCAAAGTGGTAGTTAGGTCCCATCTATGGGTTAATTAGAAGAAAATGAGTTTAAAAATGTGTTTAAAAAAAATTGAGTTTAAATAAAAATGAGTACCCATCAAGAATGAATAAAACAAAATGTTTTCAGCATAAAATAACCGAGCAAGGGTTGACATGCCATAAAATCTAACCAACCAACAAAATTGCTTAAAATCAATAAATCAACTCAATATTAAGTTTGGTTTCTTTGTTTAATGGCTTATCAACCTTTGTGGGTTATTTAATGCCAAAGTTACCCTTGTACAAGAACAGTAGGAGCACTACTTAACCCATAGCTGGGAAGATGAGAGGATTCATACCTTTACCAAATTCATCTTTTTTTGGAATACTTGGTTTTTCTATTGTCTACACACACACACACACACACACACACATATATATATATATATATATATATATATATATATATATATATAACCCAGAATCCACAAGGTTCCTAGTTCAATACCGGCCCTCGCCAACTCAGCGTACGAGTAGCACAGGGATCTGTGCGGTAAAGTAAGGAGCTGATGGTAGGTGTGGTGCTCTACCTCACTTGTGAAAAACAATCTCCTTGGTCTAGCCCTAGTGAAAAGGGGATAGACTCCCTCGCTGATTGGCTGATACCGACTTTAGGCCACCCCGACGACTTTACTTACTTTACTTATATATATATATATATATATATATATAAGAAGTAAACAATGTGTTTTTGATATGGCTTTTTTTAGCTGACAATTTTTGGGAGAATATGTGCTTAACTGAAGTCATACCTAATTTTTGAAAATTAATTAATTAATTAATGAATTAGGTGGGCATACCTATTCAAATGTAGGCTAAACAAATCGAGAAAAATCAATCTCTGTATGTACATTTCGGCCCATTAGGCCTCATCAGAGCTATAGACAGGAAGACTGCTTTGTGTGTGATTCAAACCCTGACTGTCAAGTTGACAGGCGGGAACTCTAACCATTACACCAACCAGATTTTTTGTCTGTTTAGAAGTAGGATATATATATATATATATATATAAATAATGTAGGAAAAGAAAACAAAAAATGGAGACATCAAAGAAAAATATAGGAAATTTTTTCTTCTTGTAAAACGTGTTTCTAATATACCCCCTATTTTTTAAATATTTTTTGACACATAAGCCATATAATCAGTGTACTGGGTAAAGAGAACACAAAAATCACCCACCCACCCCACTTCATTCTGACCAACACCTCAGAAAAATACTATCACTTGTTATCTCTTGTATGTTTTTTTTTCTTATCATTTATTTTACTTATTTTTTTTTTTACTGTATTGCTGTAAACACTCCGATTGGTAAATTATCCATTGTTAGATTTTAAGCCAAGATTCTTTGGGGTGGTGTCGTTATTTTCCATTATACTTGTTTTTTTTTTGTTTGTTTTGTTATGTATTGTTGTTATTACTGGCGAAATAGCCATCCGACTGACAGAGAAAATTAAGTTGTGATAAAAAGTTCTCTTACCTCTGCAAGATTTCTGTATACCACAATATTTTCAACAAAACATCTTTTTGTATTTCTTTTTTTTGTTATACTAAATCCACTTGAATTTCTTATTCTGGATATAGCTTGATATTTTTAGATTAGAAAAATGAATCGATAGTAAAATATACAAAGGGTCATTCAATAAATAAGGGAATTTATTAAAAAAAAAATTTTTTTTTTCTTTTTCTTCATGTTTCTTCATTTTTTTTCTATAAATGTAAACCCTGCCGCCCTTGTTTGGAATTGGTTTATAGCAAAAATTATTTCACTCTTGCAAAAATATTTGTTTTGAGTCTATTCAAAATGGTGTCCAATCAGAAATGAGATAACTTTTTGTTATATTGTGTTGAACAAAATGTGTGGAAGTGCATGGTGTAATGGTTATCATTGTAGGAAATGGACTCAGTGAACCAAGTTCAAATTCTGGACTAGGCTGGTTGCATTTCACATAGCACTAATACTCTTGTAAAGGTATGAATCCATCTATTATTCTCTCAGCTATGGGTAAATAGTAGGGCAGACAGGGCTCTTCAATCTTGGTTAGGGAACCTTTGTAGAAGGCAAACACTAAATACTAACCTGGTAGACTCCACTTAAGAAACTTGTGTCACTTACTACTTGTGCGGAGGAGTAGGTATATATATATATATATATATATATATATATATATATATATATATAAGATATGAAAAAACACAGGTTTAAATGAGTTAAGTGGTGAGTTTAAACCTGTGTTTTTCACTTCCTATTCTTCACACATATATATATATATACGAGAAGAAAAAATGGATATGAAATCTGACAGTATAAAGAAAATATATAGTTTAGAAAAGTCAAAAATTGACTTACATATAGCCGATGCTAAAGCATTACGGTCTTAATCAAAACCATCAACAGGGCTTAATGATATAAATTCATATAATAGGAATGATGTAAAAGTAAGCAAAAAGTTTGTGAGCCTCAATTTGTGATATTAAATGGCTCAACTCCGCAACTGAAATGCAAGAAAATGTAAAAATGGAACGTCACGCGGTGTGAATGTTTCCATTCAAATGGTTGATGATGTCAATATCCTAGAAATCGTTGGTTTTAGAAAAATCAAAAAATTGTAAAAATATAAATAAAATGAATATAAATGTAAAAATAAAAAAGTCCAACATATGTTATATATATATATATATATATAATATATATATATATATATATAGCTGAACAAAAGAAATGAGCTAGTTAACATTTTGTTATGTAGTATTGAACAAAAGAAATGAGCTATCTAATTCTTTGTTGTATTGTGCTGAACAATAGAAATCAGCTAGCTAACTCTTTGTTATATTGTGTTAAACAATAGAAATGAGCTATCTAATTCTTTGTTATATTCTGCTAACAAAAGAAATAAGCTATCTAATTCTTTGTTATATTGTGTTGAATAAAAGAAATGAGTTAGCTAACTCTTTGTTATATTCTGCTGAAACAAAAGAAATGAGCTATCTAATTCTTTGTTGTATTGTGTTAAACAATAGAAATGAGCTATCTAATTCTTTGTTATATTCTGCTGAACAAAGAAATAAGCTATCTAAATATTCTGCTGAACAAAAGAAATGAGCTATCTAATTCTTTGTTATATTTCTGCTGAACAAAAGAAATAAGCTATCTAATTCTTTGTTATATTCTGCTGAACAAAAGAAATAAGCTATCTAATTCTTTGTTATATTTGCTATCTAATTCTTTTTATATTCTGCTGAACAAAAAGAAATGAGCCAGCTAACTCTTTGTTATATTCTGCTGAACAAAAGAAATGAGCAGCTAACTCTTTTTATATTGGTGAACAAAGGAAATAAGCTAGCTAACTATACAATCGATTTGTTTTAAATTTTACTAGGAAGTTCTAAGTGTTAAATGTACTTTGAGTATTTTAATGACATAATACGATATGAGGAGAGATATAAATCTGAATGCTTTGTGATGCTGAAAATAGGACATATTAAGTCATAGGCCTCTTGACCTTATTTTTTTTTTCTTTCTTTACTCCATTACTCTGAACACATAAATCAGTAATTCACTCATTGTTAGATTTAACCTCTTACCTACCAAATGTCAGACACCCAGGCTGAAAATCTTGTTTTGAATACCAGAATGTTAGAAACAATTCAAATCACCAATAAAACAATTGAAAACAGATACAGCTGCAGACCTTTGACAGGGACCAATCAACAGAATTATACAACCTATTACTCAGTGGTATATAGTGGTAAATATCCCTACCTCTGACGTGGAAGATCAGGATTCAAATTTTCTCAAGGGAGGCACGGACAATTTTAAAGCTTTACTTTTCATGTGTGCGCTGAAAAAAAAAAAGAAAAGATATTTGTAATGTAAAAGTTGGCGGAGTGGCCTATTGATGGTATCACCCGGTCAGCGAGGGAGTCTATCCCCTTTTTGCTAGCGCCTGAACTAACCTGTAATGTAAATGTAAATAGATACAATTATATTTTTTTTTTTTTTTGCTGTGCTCAATATCTGTGATAGAGCCACTAAAGAGTCAATTTTTGGTTCATGGCATATCAACCTTTGTGGGTCATTTAATGCCAAAGCTATCCTTGTAGAAGAACAGTAATGGATATTATGATGAAATAATTACATAATAATAATGTTTTTTTATTTATCTCAAGTGGGCAGGTTTAGCTTAGTCGGTAGAGCATCCACCTAGGAAGCACAAGGTTCCGTGTTCGATACTGACCCTTGCCAACTTAGCACATGAGTAGTACACTTTGGATCACTATGGTAAAGTAGGGAACTGATGGTAGGTATGGTGCTCTACCTCAGATACAAAAACAATCTCCCTGGTTTAGTGCTAGTGAAAAGGGGATTTACTCACCCAATCTTTTCATTGTATATATTCTAGAAGGCAGTGGTTGAGGGTCTTAGTGTCTGGGTGTGATATTAAACTGTATCTAGTGGTGAGGTTTCAATTCTATAGCTCTGGAGAGTGTGGAGTACCCTTTCATTGACATTACTTTCAGGTTCACTCTGACTCGGAGTGGTAGTACCTGTTAGGTCCCATCTATGGGTTAAATAGATAAAAAATGGTTTTAAAAAAATATCTAGAAAAAAAAAAAAGATTTGAATACCCAAAATTTTATTGGTTTGCAACATTTTATTCTCCTTGTTAAGGTCGGTTTAGCTCAGTCGGTAGAGTGTTTGGCTGGGAACGTCAAGGTTCCTGGTTCGATGCTGGCCCTCACCAACTCAGCATATGAGTAGCTCAGGGACCTGTCCGGTAAAGTGACAAGCTGATGGTAGGTGTGGCATTCCACTTCAGATGCTAAAAAACAATCTCCTTAGTCTAGCGCTAGTGAAAAGGGGATATACTCCCTCAATGTCCGGCTGATACCGACTTTTAGGCCACCCTGACAAATTTGCTTACTTTTTTTATTCCCCTTATAAAAATGGCCTCAGTATTTTAGCTAAAGATTCTATAAACTTTGATGTTTGATTAATGGTGGAAAAAAATTGTATTCCAACCATTTGAACCCCCCCCCCCACCTCACCAAATGAAGAAGTTGTTGACTGGTATATCAACCAAGGGTGTTTTTTTTTTCCTTCAGAAGTCAGGGTGGGGAAAGTGTCCGCTATATCTGGTAATCATGAATCCTCCTGATGCTTAGTAATGTGAATTGATACCAAAAAAAAATAAAAAAACAAAACCAAAAAAACCCACATGTGCATTAGTGTGTGCTTTGTTACCCTCAGTTTGTAAACAAAAATCTACCCAAAACTGTGAGGGGTACAGTTGTCCTTAGAATAAGGCCAGGTGTACTGATCTGAAAAGTAAGGTCAGGTAGAATAATGGGGGCATTCAATCGCTAAGGTAATGTCTGCTTTTATGTAACACGTTGGACTATTTAAGTGAATGATATTGAATGTCTCTTAGGAAAATGATTCACATTTGGGACCATTGGGATATGTCAACCTAAAATCAAAATCTCTAGACATTCTCTGGATTTTAATAGTTTTTCTTTTTTTTTTTTACTTTTTTTTTTTCTTTTTTCTATTTTTTTCTATTTATTTTCTTTTTTTCTTTCTATTTTTCTTTTTTCTTCTCTTTTCTTTTCCATATTTTTCTTATGTTTTTTGAGTTTTTTCCCTTTTCTTTTTCTTTGTTTTTTTTTTTTTCTATTTTTATTTTTTTTTTGTTTTCTATTTCCTTTAATTTTTTTTTTTTTTTTTTTTTTCCTTTTTTTCTATCACTTTTCTTTATCTATTTATTTTTTTTTTTTCCTTCTTTTTCCTCTTTTTTCTTTTTCTTTCTTTTTATTTTTCCTTTTTTCTATCACTTTTTTTATTTTTATTTTTTTTTTTTTATTTTTCCTTTTTCTATTTTTTCTTTTCTATTTTTTTTTCTTTTCTTTTCCATATTTTCCTTTTTTTCTATCACTTTTCTTTATCTATTTATTTTTTTTTCTTTTTTCTTCTTTTCCATATTTTTCCTTTTTTTCTATCACTTTTTCTTTATCTATTTATTTTTTAAATTTTTCTTCTTTTCCATATTTTCCTTTTTTCTATCACTTTTCTTTATCTATTTATTTTTTAATTTTTCTTCTTTTCCATATTTTCCTTTTTTTTTTTTATCTATTTATTTTTTTAATTTTTCTTCTTTTCCATATTTTTCCTTTTTTTCTATCACTTTTTCTTTATCTATTTTGTCTTTCTTTTTCTTCTTTTCTTTCTAATACTTTTCTGTCTTTTCTTCTTTCCTATTTTTCTTCCTTCTCTTAAAGTACTTTTACTAGTCACCAACTAATCAGCTTTATGGCAGAGGCTGAGAACATTGTTTTATCAGAAAACACTCCTTATTTTCACTTGACATCTATATCTGTCATTTGGACAAACCTTTACTTATCTGGTAATTTCAGTGTATATATATATATATATATATATATATATTTGGGAGAATATGTGCTTAATTGAAGTCGTACCTAATTTTGAAAGTTAATTAATTAATAATTAATTGATTAGGTGGGCATACCTATTTAAATGTAAGGCTAAACAAATCGAGAAAAATCAATCTCTGTATGTACATTTCGGCCTATTAGGCCTCATCAGCAGAGCTATATACTTATATATATATATATATATATATAACTCAAAAGTTAAAAGAATATTTTCTCACCACTTACTTGAAACAAACATTTTTTCTTAATGAACATACATTCACGCTCGCACACACACACACAACTTTGAGGTTTGTTTCGATGTCGTTTATCGGAAAAGATTTATACACACACACGCAACCACACACACAAAACACCTAAAAATGCACAATGCCTTTTTTCGATACACACACTCACACCTTAAAAGAGAATATTTGACATCATATTTCAAACCGTCCACTTTTTTCAGCGTCCTTTCTTCAGATTTCAAATTTTGAACAAACTGATAAACAAGGACTATCACTTGCTTTTCTTGTTATCCTGTGATAAAAATGTTCTATCACCTTCCATATACCAACAAATTCCCTGAAGATGATCTAATTAATAGATCAAAACACTGCAGCGTCGGCCAATAAACTTACCACTCAACTTATTTAAACCTGTGTTTTTTCAATTTTCTTAATATACTACATACCGTCGGATTCACTTCCATCTCTTCACACACACACACACACACACACACACATACATATATATATATATATATATATATATATATATATATATATATTGAGATTCTTGCAACTGAGGCAAACATTTTTGAACCATCTGGTTACTGTACTGTGATCAACTTCACCAAATGTTTTTTATTGCTTCCATGGTGTAATGGCCCAGTTAGAACTCATAAAGTATAACCAGTCTAGGAGAAGGAAAACTCTGAATTTAAACCACTTAAACTCCGCTTAAGAAATTGACCTTGTGTTGCATCCTTCTCATGCAGAGGGGTTGTTAAATATATATTTTATTTTATTAAGATCCTGATCCCAATCATGCATGTGAGAACTTGGCCAATTGAACGAGCGACGTCATCATGTTCGTCTCGCTCAACAGTTAGTCAGATTTTCTTTTAGCTAACTTTCCCACGTTCATAGTAGCGAATGGAAGTGTAGCTCAAAACAGGGTTAAGGGATGTCCATCATTCCTTCTGTATATTTCCATTAACTGTTATTTTAACATCTATGTTACTGTACATAATTAACAGGCTACCCATCAATTATGTAACACAAGGATAAGGTCAAAACTTTAAATCGTTGGTTGGATTTTTTAAAGATCCAGATCCCAAACACACTTGAGAATTTGGCTAATTGAATGAGAGCTGCCATTGCACCTGTTTGCTCAATGGTTACCCAAAGACTGATTTTCTAAACTCACTTCACACAGTTCGTACTCGCAACTGGATGTATAGCTCAAAACAGGGTTAAGGGATGTCTATCATCTCTTCTATATCTTTCCATTAACCGTTATTTTAAATCTACACTACTGTACATAATTAACAGGCTACCTATCAGTTATGTAAACCAAAACCATAGACTTTATAATCGTGATGGCAGTGCTTTAACTACTAAGCTATCACTATGAACACTATTTTCATTGTACTCTGTTCTTTATGTCTTTCACTTTGGCCCTATCTTGGGCTAAACAGGCGGTCGTAGAAGTCCCCTCCGATCAATCGGCTGGTCATGTCAAGCCCTAGCACCTATATGATTTTCCCAACCCTATTGCCCTTATGGCAAGCCCCAATCCCTTTTTATCATATGGTGCTAGAAGGCGGTGGCTGCGGGTCTACCTGTCTTGGGAATGACGTTAAACTCTATCTGATGGTGAGGTTCCAGTTTTGGAGGTTTGGGGAATGTGGAGCACCCCTTCAACACCATTGCTCTCTGGTCCACTCTGACCCAGAGTGGTAGTACCTGTTAGGGTCCCATCTATGGGTTGAATAGAAAAATGTATTTATAAACAAAATTGTATTGTACATTAAGAATTGATTTATTTCAAAACTTTATCCGCATTAAATGACCCACTGAGGTTGATATGCCGTAAAACCAAACCAAAGTCTTGGGAATGACGTTAAACTCTATCTGATGGCGAGGCTCCAGTTTTGGAGGTTTGGGGAATGTGGAGCACCCTTTCATCACCATTGCTCCATGGTCCACTCTGACCCGGAGTGGTAGTACCTGTTAGGGTCCCATCTATGGGTTAAATAGAAAAATGTATTTATAAACAAAATTGTATTATCCATTAAGAATTGATTTATTTCAAAACTTTGTCGGCATTAAATGCCCACTGAGGTTGATATGCCGTAAAAACCAAACCAAACCAAAATCTTTGTCTTTGCCAGACTAAAACTATTGAACCTCATGCTCGTTATATCAAGGCTATAAGAATTGATTTATTTCAAAACTTTATCGGCATTAAATGACCCACTGAAGTTGATATGCCGTAAAACCAAACCAACCCAAACCAAAATCTTTATGTCTTTGCCAGACTAAAACTATTGAACCTCATGCCACGTTATATCCTTCCAATAATCTAACTAGTAAGCAATCATTCTGTAATCAGATTGGCTGTTCTATTGTAAAAAAAAAAAAAAAGAAAAAGAAGAATAGGAAGAAATAAAAAAAATAAAAAAAAAAAATACTACAAGAGATTAGACATTGATATCTCTGTCTGGAATTTTGTACCCAGACATTTTATTATTTAAAAGCAATTTTTAATAATGGTAATATTAAAAAAGCAAAAAAGAAACAAAACTTGTTTTCTGTCTATGAAATCACTTGTCTGTCTTCAGTGAAATCTGATACAAGCTGATATTGTTCGAGTTTAAAACACTTAAAATTGGTTCTGAGTTGTCGTATTTTTAGATTTGATTGTAAGAATCGAGTTGAAAATGATCATTTGTGATAAAATTTGAATGCTTCAGGTGACTTAATAATCAGCAGAAACAATCTATGTGGACTTGTATTTACTGCTTGTTCTAGGTCACCCTTGGGCAAGGAATAATAGTTGTTGGTCTCCCGTGAGTATATCAGGATGTTGCTTGGTTTTATCTTTTCACAACTTTGATAGTAACGTAAAAGATACGAACAAGAGACAAAAAGTGTAATTTTAAAATGTCTTGTCTGACAATTCCTTCGGGTATCCAAGATTTATATGACATCATTATTTGAATCTTGTTACTACTAAATTTAATAAAGTCAGCGAGGAAGTCTATCCCCTTTTTGCTAGCGCAAGACCAGGGAGATTGTTTTTGCATTTGAGCTCTTCATTTTACCACACAAATCCAAGTTGTGCTACTCATGTGCTGAGTTGGTGCAACCGGTCTAGGAGAAGACCATTAGGCAACCGGTCTAGGAGAAGGAAAACTCTGAATTCAAGCCTGTTGAACTCCGCTTAAGAAATTGACCTTGTGTCACATCCTGCTCATGTGGAGGGGTTGGTAAATATATATATATATATATATATATATATGACATCATTATTTGAATCTTGTTACTTCTAAATTTCAGAATTTGGCAGTCTTTATTAGAAATAAACTCAGCGAGGATGTCTATCCCTTTTTTGCTAGCGCAAGACCAGGAGATTGTTTTTGCATTTGAGCTCTTCATTTTACCACACAAATCCAAGTTGTGCTACTCATGTGCTGTGTTGGTGAGGCCGTTCTCAAACATGAAACCTTTATTTCAATCTTCTTATGACTAAATTTCAGAATTTGGCAGTCTTCATCAAAAAATAAAATCAGTGGGAGTCTATCCCCTTTTTGCTAGTGCTAGACCCGAGAGATTGTTTTTGCATCTGAGGTAGAGCACCACACCTACCATCAGTGTAATTTTAAAAGTCTTGTCTGACAATTCCTTCGGGTATCCAAGATTTATATGGTATCATTATAGGAAGCGTGTGGTGTAATGGTTAAAATCATGGGAAATGGGCTCATCGCCCCAAGTTCAAATCTGGACGTGCATTTTTCATTTAGTGATGATACCCTTGGGAAAGGTATGAATCATACTCTCCCTCCAGCTATGGGTAAATAGTAGGGCTGACTGGACTCTTTAACCTTGATTAGGCAACCGGTCTAGGAGAAGGAAAACTCTGAATTCAAACCTGTTGAACTCCGCTTAAGAAATTGACCTTATGTCACATCCTGCTCGTGCGGAGGGGTTGGTAAATATATATATATGACATCATTATTTGAATCTTGTTACTACTGAATTAATCTTTTTAGAATTTGGCAGTCTTTATTAAAAATAAAATCAGTGAGGAAGTCTATCCCCTGTTTGCTAGCACTAGACCAGAGAGATTAGTTTTGCATCTGAGGTAGAACACCACACCTACCATCAGCACCCCATTTTACCACATAAATTATAGCTGTGCTACTCATGCGCTGAGTTGTTGTGGGTCGGTATTGAACACAGAACCTTGTGGTTCCTAGACAGATACACTACCAAGCTAAACCAGCCCATTTGAGATAAATAAAAAACATTATTATATGCAATTATTTCATCATAGTATTACATCATAATACCACTACTGTTCTTCTACAAGGATGGCTTTGACATTAAATAACCCATAAAGGTTGATATGCCATAAACCAAAACTTTACTCTGTAGTGGCTCTTGCTGAGGTGGAGTACCACACCTACCATCAGCTCCCAGATGCTTTACCACACAGATCAGATTACCCAAGCTGTGCTACTCATGTGCTAATTTGGCATAGACCATTATCAAACCCAAAACCTTGCGATTCCTAGGCAAGTACTTTACTAACTAAGCTAAACCGACTCCTACTTTTTTATCAGAAATATAATGGCTTTATTCTGCAAGTCATGTATGTATGTTTAATTCCTGACCATTGACAATACCTTTCTACCTAATTTTCAAGGATGGTGGTCCCCATGGTATAGTGGTTAACATGTTGGACTGCAATATCATTGTAAATGAGTTTGAACTCTAGTTGTGCTATTGCATTCACTTTTGAACTAATACTGTTGGGAAAGGTATGAACCCCCTCATTCCCCACAGCTATGGGTTACATAGTACCACAACTATTCTCTTAATTACTGACCATTGGCAATAATTTTCCGCCTGATTTTCAAAGATGAAGGGAGTCCCGTGGCTAATGTGCTGGACTGTTTTCAGGTCAGTTAACTTTGAACCACGTATCTTTGAGGCATAACACAGATTCTCAAAGATATGTGGTTCAAAGTTAACTGACCTGAATGTAAAAGTTTTTAAATAAAATAACTGGTGCATTATATCTTTTATTCATTAATATATCAACATTTAAAAATTTCATTAAATTTGGTTAATTCCCTGAATTTTGGTATTTTTTTTCTTCTTTCGGCGGGGGTGACATACGATGATGGAATTTAGGCCTGTTAAGTTTGATTTAACCGAATAGTGAGTTCAATCCTCAGCTGGATGCCCCATACTTGTGACCTTGTATCACATCCCACCTGTGGCAAACGGGTTCTGTAAGTACCTACTACTATATGAAAGGGGATGTTGCTGAAATGTTTTTCGTCAAACCAAGAAAAAGCTGCCTTGTCGACTGGGGCAGTAGAATACATCAACTGCACCCCTACTGAGGGGTAAAATCCCCCAACGGGGTCACCAGTTGTCCATGGGTGGTAACCCGTGATGCTTAAGGACGGAATCCTGGTGGCTGAGTAGTTTGTGACATGCAACACTCCACTTTGAGATAAACAAAAAACAAAAAAAACTTGAATACCATCAAGTATGAAGAACAAAAAGTCTTTGGTATAAAATAACCCAACAAGGGTTGGCATGCCATAAAATGCAACCAATCAAGAAAAGAATATCTTTGTATTCTCTGATTTTTTTTTTTTCAAAGGAATTTAAGAAACAATGTCTCAATTGTGTTCATCTGTTGGATTTATGTGGCATAGCATGTTCTAGGCCATTCCTTCATTAGTGAGGCCAAGAACTTTTCAGCACCACCTTATAGATAAATGGATTGAGCTCTTTAGTAATGTCCTGTGAGTCTAACCATCTCTATACATGGTACAGTCAAAAATGTTCCAAGACTTTCTTTGTTGTAAACTAAGTGCAGGAAAGTCATACATGCACACCAGGAAGTGTGCAGTAATTGATGCAAATCAGTGCACAGTCTGGTGTCATTCTTTGATCATTTAGACTTGCGTTACATACATTTTTTAACCCCCATCATGCGCTCATTTGCAATATCAGGGTAGACATAAAATCTGAACTGAGAGAAATTGGCAATGAAGACCCTTGAAATCTTGAAGCAGCGTGTACTAAGTGACACTCTCACTTTCAAAGTAGTTCAACATTACTGGAAGATAACTTGATGATGAGGTTATTTCCTATAACTCCAACCTAAAAAAGGGGAACCACTCTGAATTAATTTTTATCTGTTAATTAATCTACCCATTATTTTCCCATTAAACTAACCCTAAACCCTAACCCTAACTTCTTTTTTCCTAGTAGATCAGTAAATAGATAAATATATAAATTATCAGTCAATCAGAGTGGTTCTCCTTTTTTTAGGTTAGGGTTATAGGAAATAACCCTTGATGTCATATATGTTGAATTTTGTGTCAAGTATTCAACTCTGTTACAAGATGAATGCAAGACTAAAACTAGAGTTTGGTAGGTGGCTTATATGGAGCTTTGGATTGTTCCATTATGAACTCAGGCAAGTTCATTTCCTGAGTTCTGATTGGCTGTTGGATTTCAGGGTTAGTAAGAACAGGGATAAGTACCCACTCTTCAGCCACCACTTTGCATTATGCCAGCAGCATGCAAGGACTGTATTAAGTTACAGCTTGCCTGTTGTTCTCGTCTGCTAACTCGACGGTAGTTAGAACCCCACTGCGATGGTGAGTATCATTGTTTCTACAATATATTAGCTCTATATTAGACAAAAAAGGGAAATTAAAAAAAAAAAAACCCCAAAAAACAAGTTGCAATGGAACACTTTCAAAGAAGTTGAACGTCACTGGAAGATAACTTGATGTCATCATCATCATCATCATCATTATGTTGTGCAAGTAGCATGGATATCCATGACAATCTCTCACTAACCATCCCTATCATTCATTGCCTCTGGGAGTTCTTCTGCGCAGCAACCAGCATCCTCACATAGTTGGTCAATGTAGGTCCTTGGTGAGCGGCCCACATTAGCATGTCCATGTGTTGGCTTCCACAGGAGAACGTCGTTTATGAGCTTGTCCTTGCTTTTCCAGTAGTGTCCTGCATGCCTAGTCCGTCTCACTTGGATGGTTTTTGAGATGAGGGGCAGGTGGCCATACAAATGGAGATGGGTGGATAGATACATATAAACAAAGTAAAAAATGAACAAATTGAGGTAGATAGATAGATAGATAGATATCCATCTTCATATAAACAAGAATTACGACAAATTACGATAAATAAACAAGAATTAGGACAAATTTCTATAAATAAATTTTTAAACAAATTATGATAAATAAATAAGAATTACGACAAAAAAAGAGAAGCCCCCCCCTCTAAAATACATTTAACGCCTTAAGTTGGTTGTTTTCTTTCAAGTAACACCACCGAGACGACATAGCTGGGGACGTTATTTTGATAGTTACCGGGTAGCAATTTCTGAGGCATGAGACCGGGACGCACTTCCTCATAAATTACCTAAATTTTTTAAACACTTTTTATAAAACTCATTTTAATACTATAGGTGCTATGCTTGATGTGACCAGCTGATCGATTGGAGGGAGCCTCTCTGACCACCTGTCTAGCCTAAGTAAGATCGCTCAATGCCTTACTGGTACTATGTAACCCAGTACTACCTATTTCATAGTCTGATCATCGACTACTAAACTGGTAACCTCACAGATTTTGTCGGGTAAGGAGGGTGGCTAGATATCCGGCAGAACGAAAAAGAAGACCAGTAAAAGGGTGGAGTAATCTCTTTGGTCAACGGCCATCTAGCACATTATTTTTAAAGTCCTACCCCTCCTCATCATGGTAGGGCCATGTAAACTTGGTAGTGTCAGAGCCATGCCATCGAGAACTTAAATTCATGGTATGGTCATCCAGGTCTGGCACTCAGTGGTATTAGGGCCACAACCCGGCCAAAGGGGTTCTGTTAAAAATCCAAAGAGTGTCTCCATCATCATCAGGAATCAACAGCTTTTGGCATACTTGTCACTGTGTTACATAATCTATGCATAGATTATTGTCAACCCTGTATTTCTGAAGGGATGGACCCTTTTCATATCGCGGGCGGGACTTTCCATGGAATATTACAGAAAGCCCGCAAAATGCGTGAAGTCACATGGGACCTGGTTGGCTCTCAGTTTCAGCTTGGACGGCAGGCAGAGAAGATGTAACTGCTTTAGCTGGGACTCACTGCACACGCGCGTTGTGTTAGTTAGAGAAATAGGTTTAGTTAAGTAAATAAAGGTTTAAATAAATAATATGGTTTTGTGGTTGATGAATGTCTTGGCAACAAGACTGACCTAGAAGAAGAAATGAATCAAGGACGACCAACCAACAAGAACAGAGAAAGACGAAGTCCAGACGCTAGAAAAAGAATGTAAGATACCAAAGATGAGCAGAAGAATAATAGAAGTAAAGAAAGGGTAGACAACAACTGCATCTGTGGAAAATCTATGGCAAACTAGGGCATCTTTTTCCCCTGACCAGGATATGCATCTGGGGTTTGGGGACTGTTTGTAAATTTCCTATTCCCATGTTACTCATTTTGTTGCATACTGCTCGACTCAGGCCACAAAATTGTACATGTCATATACTGTTGCTGGGTCGTATGTGTTAGTAATGGAGTATAAAGATTCACACGTAGACATATGTAGTAGTAAGACTTTTAACGTTTATTTATTTCATCTCGTGGTGGGTGCGTGTGGGTGGACGAGCTGGACAACGGCGCTACGAATGTCACTGCCCGCTCGACCGTGTCGACGGTCAGACACCTTGTGCTCTCTTCGCCGTCTCCCGGGTTCTCCTCTCTGGGCTGCCCTCATAACCGCTTAAGTACTGACGACAGCCCACACATCCTTTTGTTCCTTGACCGGAAGTCCTTTCTCTTTGTTCAAATTGTCTTCTCAGTTCAATTTTCCTTTGTCTTTTCGACTTCCCGCGCAAAACAAACTGAACAGTCAATCTGCAACAATTTCATGAATTCACCATTGGATGCAGCTGGCTCAACTGACCCAGGGTGAATGCCATCACAAAAACAGAACTTAAGGGTCAAAGTTGAGTGTTGCATGTCATGGAATGCTAATCCATCATGATTTTAGTATTATCTGTGTTATTCGGACTATTGACCCCATCTTCATTGTTATTTGTACAACGTTTTGGCCGATATGCCCTCCAGCCTTCTTCAGGTATTTCTTGTCAGACTCGGGAACCTTCTCGGATTCAAGAACCTTCTTTTCGAACTTGGGAATTTTCTTGTCATAATCGGGAGCCATCACGTTGTACAAATAACAATGAAGATGGGGACAATAGTCTGAATAACGCAGATAATACTAATCTTTAAGCCTCATCTCAAACATTCAGAGAAACATCATTATTTTGTCTTTAAGCATCACAGGTCACCACCCAAGGCCAACAGGTAGCCCCAGAGGTGCAGTCTGTGTATTCTAAAGCCCCAACCAACAGGATGGTTATCAAAAATGACTTGAAAGTAATGTAGTAAAATGAAACAACCAACCAATTAAACTTAATTCTCTAAGTTTTTTTTTTTTTTAGAGATTCCCTCAAAAGAGTATTGTTCTGTATTTAAAGAAATACTCTGGATAGAACCCCTGACCTCACAATCTTCAGACACCTTTTGTATAAGAAGCACCACAAAGAGAGTCTAATCATTCCCTGTTTTTTTGTTTTTTGTTTTTTGTTTTTTAAATTTTTTTTTATTAGATTGAAGCTTCAATTTAATTTGAACCTTGCACCAAGTTTCTTTTATATCACATTTTCGTTCTTATCGAATATTTTGGCATTAAAGATTTTTATCTCCAATCTCTAAATTAGTCCTACCTCATTATGTATTTTATTTTGTTATTCCAATGCACAACGCAAACACAGCCTTGTCTCCAGTTTTATTTAATTATAACCCCCCCCCCACTACTCTCTCCTGTCGGAAGGAAGAGAGATTGGTCTGGAAGGTAGGCAAGGTAGGGAGTCTGATCACAAAGAGAAGACAACACGTTTTTCTGTAAGTAATTGTATCTTGGTTTGGATATGTCATACACTTCTAATCAGTTGTTGTTATCTTTTAATAAGATCTTACTGGCTATCTTTATTTTTTCTTTTCTTTTCTGTTTTTTTTTTTTTTTTTTTTTTTTTTTTTTTTTCTTTTCTGTTTTTTTAATTTTTTTTTATTTCTTAAGTGGAGAACTCAGCAACACAAAACAAAGTGAAAGAAAAAGAAAAAAAGAAAAAAAAAAAAAAGTGAAAAAAAAAAAAAATTGTCTTGGAAATGGTAGAAATACAGAATTGGTGGTGGCGTTGTACAAGAGGAGGAGGAGGAGTCTGAGTCTGGTGGTGGTGGTGTTGGCGGATGTCAATGTCGGTAAATGAAATAAGACGAAGGAATGAAGATGTTTGGGTTGATTATGTCTGCTCTGCTGATGTTATTGAATTTCAAGAGGAAGCAATAAATAACCGAAAAGTGATTCCACTGAGACTTTGGGTGGAAAATTCTTCAGAGAACCAACCGTCTGGGTTTTGTGCTGATGACCTCTGACACGCAGACGTATTGATCTCGGCTGTGTTTTTGTAAAGTGACGACACCTGTTAGCAGCTTTTAGCAGACAATCACGATTAGAAAAATGAAGAAAGGCCACAAAGAATCTCTTTTTCTCTCTTCTTGTCTCGCTCCTTCTCTCTTGTCTCGCTCCTTCTCTTGCTCCTTCTCTCTCTTCTTCTCCATTTTCTTTTTTTTTTTTGGTGTTGTTATTGTTGTTGTTGATTTCAGAACGCCTAGCCAATCACACTTTTAGTTCATTCTTTAGGCAAAGATAAACTTATGTCCTTTGTGTACAAGGAAGTATACATATGACACGTAAAACTGAAATTCATTTGTCATTTATCTTTAATTTACTTGTCCTTGTGGCGGGGCTTAGAATACAACGTATCCCCCTCTGAAGGGTGGGGGGAGTTAAGACAACCCCTGCCCCACCCAAAAAACAAACAAATAGGTGTTCTGTGTATGGCACTAAACTACAACTGATGGAGAGAGTGGGAAGTGCGTGGTGTAATGGTTAAACTCATGGGAAATGGACTCGTCACCCCGGTTCAAATCCTGGATATGGTAATTGCATTTCACTTTGCGCTAATACCCTTGGGAAAGGTATGAATCCTACTCTCCCTCCAGCTATGGATAAATAGTAGGGCAGACTGGGCTCTTTAACTTTGGTTAGGCAACCGGTCTAGGAGAAGGAAAACTCTGAATTCAAACCTGTTGAACTCCGCTTAAGAAATTGACCTTGTGTCACATCCTGCTTGTGCGGAGGGGTTGGTAAATATGGATGGAGAGAGTGCAGAGCTCCTTTTCATTGCCATTACTCCCAGATCCACTCTAAAAATATAGTGTCCTCGTTGGTTGGTTGGTTGGTTTATTGATTGATTTTAACGGCATATCAACCTGTCTGGGTTATGTCATGCCTAATGGTTAGAGTGTAATACATATTGTGTATTCATATATATACTTTTAGTAATTGGTTTTAACAATGTGTTAGCATTATTGGGGATTATATTGTATGGCATTGATTTGTTTCATGTCCTGGGTATGACACTAAACTGTATCTAGTGGTGAGACTCCATTTCTAGTGCTCATTGCCATTACTCCCAATGACCCGGAGAGAAAGTACCTCTTATGCTTCCATATATAATTCAAATAGATCTGTTGAAAAATTGAGTACTAGATAGGAATACTGGGTGCTGGCACAGAACTATCATGAACCGTTTATTCAATCCATGGATTGTACACTGTTCACATTCCGTTAACCATGACTAAGTACAAGTATTAATCTGTGTTAAGTATTCTATGTTACTATCACCCTATGTAGGCCAGGATTGAACCTGCAGCCTAGAGATGATTACTTAGAACTTATCCGTTGCGCCATGTGTCCAACTGTTCCGTGAAAGCTCCTAATTACGGCATGTAATTGTCTTACCATTTTTGTTAATCTTATATATATTTACCAACTCCTCCGAACGAGCAGGATGTGGCACAGGGTCAATTTCTTAAGCGGAGTTTAACAGGTTTGAATTCAGAGTTTTCCTCCTCCTAGACCGGTTGCCTAACCAAGGTTAAAGAGCCCAGTCTGCCTTACTATTTACCCATAGCTGGAGGGAGAGTAGGATTCATACCTTTCCCAAGAGTATTAGCGCTAAGTGAAATTCAATTACCACGTCCAGAATTTGAACTCGTGGTGACGAGTCCATTTCTTATGACTTTAACCATTACACCACGCGCTATATATATATATATATATATATCTCAGTGTACTTAAAAGGATATCAAGACTAAAGACTGTATTTATGAAGAGAGAAATGAACAATGAATCAAACATTAATTTACTTACTACAAAAGTAGTCTCATTGCCATTCATCCTACCCATTCCAGTGAATTTTTCATTAGTCTAAGCACCTTTGAAGTGCATCTCTTTATATTGTATGAAGCTGTGCCATCATATTTCTTTGAATGTCTACCAGATCTTCAAATTTTACTCTTGCACAATTCAGTGTTTTGCCAAATAATTGATAGTGTTTTTTCACATCTTGTGCATATATATATATATATATAATAAAGATAAATCTAATGAGTCAGATAAACCTACTAAAAGTTTCGCTTAATGCTCTTCAGGGCTAAGGTCTGACTAAGTGTCGGATCTTAGCCCAGAAGAGCATTAAGCGAAACTTTTCGTAGGTTTATCTGACTCATTAGATTTATCTTTATTATTTGCTCTACTTAGGTATTGAGCACTTTTTACTTATTAACTTTAGTCTCTTGGCGGTTTTGTATGAATATATATGTCTTATATATATATATATATATATATATATATACATATAAATTGTTTTTTCTTTTGGCCAAATATTGTACCAATAGATTATTTTTGGTTGGTACGATTATCTTGGTCTTTTCTTTTTTCCAAAAGTTTTTTTTTCTCCCCGAGTAATGTTTGGTAGTATATTTTTACAATCAAACTATTTGCTGGGTTTTTTCTCACCGCGAGGATTTACCAACAAGTTTGGTATATCAAATTATATATGTGTGTGTTTGCAAGAAATTGATCTTGTGTCACATCCTGCTCGTGCAGAGGTTGATAAATATGTATGTGTCTGTATATATGAATATATATATATATATATAATATATATATATATATATATGTGTGTATGTATATATATATATATATATATATAATATATAGTTTGACAAGAAACACCTGAAGAAGGCTGGAAGGCACATTGGCTGGAACATTGTGTAGATAACAATAAAGATGAAGACAATAATCCAAATAAATAAAAATTAAGAAAATAATGCTCTGATGTCATTAATCAAAGGCAATTCTGTTCAAGGCCCTAAAATCCACCCAAAACCTATGACACCCATTTGTTTGTATTAAGAATGGTTAGTTGAAGCTATAATTGTTTACAAATGATTATTAGTAGACACTTGAAACCATATAATTGGTTGAAAAGGACAATGGCTTTTGTATCAAATGACCCAACAAGTGTTGACATGCCATAACTGTAACAATAAATAAGTGTTGCCATAACTGTAATGGAACAGGAAGTACATTACAAAAACTAACCCTCACGTAACGGCAAATAGTCTATTAAATAATAGCATACATAATGACGATTAAACTGATACCAAGTGTAAATAGTTTGTGAGACTTGTTTTTCAACAATTACTTTAGACCAGCCAGTCTGTGTATCTGTCTTTCCCCATTACAATATATATATATTTAAAATATATGTATATATATATATATATATATATATAGTTGTAGAACTTTTTTTTCTCTCTACCACGATTTTCGTGTTCAAGGCTCACCTTCCTCAGGAGAACTAAAAAAATGATAGGTAGCTAATTTTCTATATACTTGTCTGATTTAGAATTATTTCATTTCTTTATCTGCTTTTTAATCAATGTAAACTATAGGTGATATCAAGCATTTCCTTGAACTGATTTAACCAAAATTGAGAACGTACATATAAAAATGTGCATATATATTTTTACATATACAGAGTATCATTAATGAATAAATGGATATCTTAGTTCAGATATAAATTTATTTCAGCATTTCTTTGCCTCTTCAGTCTGATTTTTACTAATTTGAAGATGTCACACCTGGTTTTATTGGCACATGATCTTCCTGTCTCACTGATTTTTTTTTTTCAACTTTCTCATTTTCCTTAAATATGCCAGAAAGCAAAGAAATGCTGAAATAAATTTGTATCTGAACTAAGGTATCCATTTATTCATAAATATATATATATATATATATATATATATATGAAAGTAAATTATATTATATACCTCTTGTTTGTTTGTTTACTTTCATACTGTCGTGCGATAAGTCCCCCAAAAGTGGTATATAATTAAGTTCAAAACGAACGAAAAATCTGGGATAGGCCAGCTGGTGTAGTGGTTAGAATCCCCCTGTCAGCTTGACAGTCGAGGTTTCGAGTCACATACGGAGCAATCTCCCATGTCTATAACCTTGCTGATGAGACCTAATAGGTCGAAATGTACATACAGGGATTGACATTTTCTTGATTTGTTTAGCCTTACATTTGAACATATATGCCCGCCTAAATTCATTAATTATTAACTAATTAATTTTCAAAAGTTAGGTATACTTCAATTAAGCACATATCCTCCAAAAATATATATATATATATACACAAGCTGCCAAAAAGAATATGCTGGAAAGACAGAATAGTCATTTTACATTAGACTAAATGACTATACAACACTGTCAGCTGTAGAATGCACAGACTGCCAGTCTGCTGAAGGGTAAGACTCCCCCAATGGTGTTAGGGGTACCTGTTGGCTGTGATGCTTAAGGACGGAATCCTGGTGGCTGAGCAGTCCATGACTTGCAACACTCTACTTGGCGCTTACTTGCTAGATGGGCTATTGGAGAAGCTCTGTCCGATCAATCTACTGTTCACCTCAAGCCCTAACATCTATATGATTGTCCTGTCCTTATTGCTCTTAGGACAACCCCCCCCCACTATTTTTTGTCATATACGTGCGTCTAATCTTCAATAATTTGAAACCCATATTCAAAGTGTAGCAATTTTATTTTCCATCTCTGTATATATTATATATATATATATATTATATATATATATATATATATATATATATATGCACACTTGCACAAGTGTATTTGTAACTCTAGTAGACTGATTGAAGTTCTATTCACAAAGTATAAAGTAGCAAATCTTGGTTGACCAAAGGTGGTCATGGATGGTGTGATCAAAGGTTTCATATTTCATATAACTATGTGATTAAAGGAACAATCTACAACCATTATTAATCATGCGATTACACAGTTATTTATTAAGCTTGGCTTAGGTGTGGGGCATAAGGCCAGAAGTGCCAGAAGTGCGCCCAGTGAGAATCGAACTCACTAAAATGGTCTGCTAATCTCGCTTGCTAACCATTATACCACATGAAGTGACCTTTTTTTACCCAACCTGTTTGCGATGGGTAGTATGTGACACAAGGTCACAAGTATGGAGCATCCAGCAAGGATTGAACTCGCTATTCAGTAGTAGGTATTTACCCAAGCTGTTTGCCATGGTAGGATGTGACACATGGTCGTAAGCTTGGGGCATTAAGTGAAGATCGAATGTGTTATTCAGTAATAATGGATCTGCAAGACTAGTTGCTTAACCATTACATCATGATGTGACACTATAATCATGTGATTGCACATTCCTGGATTGTGACCAATTAAGTACACTTTGTGCTGATGAAGTTTTGAATATATATATATATATATATATATATATATATATGGAGGTGTGTGGTGTAATGGTTAGTCATAGGAAATAGACTTGTCAGATTCTGGACAAGGCTGTTTGTATTTCATGTAGCACTAATACCCATGAGAAATGTATGCATCCAACTACTCTCCCACCAGCTATGGGTAAATAGTAGGGCAGACTGGGCTCTTTAACCGTGGCTAGGTAATCAGTCTAGGGGAAGGAAAACTCAGAATTCAAACCTGTTAAATTCGGCTTAAGAAATTAACCTGGTATCACATTTTACTTGTGCAGAGAGGTTGGTAATATATATATATATATATATATATATAGGAAATGAAAGGTTCTGGGTTCGATACCAGTCCTTGCCAACTCAGCACATGAGTAGCACAGATTGGATAATCTGATCTGTGCTGTAAAGTGGGGAGCTGATGGTAGGTGTAACGCTCTACCTCAACAAAAATAATCTCCCTGATCTAGCACTAGTGAAAAGGGGATAGACTCCCTCGCAATTCCACCAACTTTATTTACTTTATATATATATATATATAAAAATTGAATATTGAAAAAGAAAGAGGCAGGAAGAAAGTGTATTTTGTGAAGAGCATTTAGAGACACTTTTTCCATATGCAGGGATGCTGATAGGTTCGCATCCTGCATCCCTGACACACAAAGATCTAAAAGGATGCATTGTTTTTTTTTTTTCTCCTCCCACCATTTCAAGCTAATCTTAAATACATTTTAATAGTTTCTTAGAAATGAATTACACAGGATAGTTTACAAGGTAGGAGTTAGATGGCTTTAGTTGGAACCCATAAATTTTCTCAGGGACTCATTCAAAGCAAATATGTGCGTCCCAGGATGCACTAAATCAAAAAGCTATCAGAATCACTGCAATTTTTTTTGTGTATCTATTGATTTAGTACAAATAGAAAGTTTGGGGTGGGGGCATTCTGAACTGCATTATTTGATATGAATTAGTTAAAATAGGTCATTCCAACCAAAATTTATGAAGGCTCCATCCCAATGGTCCTCAAATTTAAAAAAAACTTCCACCATTTGTTTGTGTCCATTTGAGAAGTAAATCCTAAAAATTACACTGCAATAGCATTAATCATTCTTCTTTTTTTCATGACCATTTAAAATTCTAGTGAATTTCCAAAGATTTAAGTTATCTTTTCTCGTCGAACCCTTTATTTTTTGTACTTTCAAATCACTAAATCTCTTGTGACTAAGTTGTAAAACTATTTAGCCGAGTCTTTCCAGCCAATTTCACCGAGGGTCTGTCCCCGAAGGACCTCAAATTTAAAAAAAAAAAATGTCCCTATTTGTTTATGAGAATGTAGTTTGCAGCACAGTTGTAGTAATTGTTCTTATTTTATGGCCATTTAAAGTTCAAATTGCACTGCAATTTTCAGGATTTACTTGGATGAAAAGATAGAAAAAAAAATGGTGAATTTAAAAAAAAAATTTGAGGACCATAAGGACGGAACTTTGGTAAAATTTCACAGTAACTTCATGCATAGGTGTAGAATAATCACACTAAGTTCTAATTGGTAAGACAAGGCAACAAGTAGTCGTAACTGAATATGAATCTAATCTTGTCACAATATTACTGCAAAATGACAGGGTATTTATGAAACATCATAGAAACCAATCAGGACTCAGGGAATAGAATCACCCAAATACATGAATGGACTATTCTTGACTTCCATAAATACCAGCTACCTTGGGCACTAGCAGTTGTGCTTAGCCAGTTGCTGTTGTTCAAACCAACAGTATACTGACTGACCTTAATAATAGGTAAGGCATGGTTTGCTATAAACAGATTATCAGTTGTATGGAAATCTGATTTCACTGACCAGATAAAGTGACAATTCTTCCAAGCTGTTGTTGTATCAGTGCTACTGTATGACTGCACTACTTGCAACCTAATGAAGCACCTAGAAGATGGGGGCTGCACAAGAATATTGTGTGCAATCTTAAATAAGTCGTAGAAACAACAACTCACAAGGAAGCAGCTGTATGGCCACCTGCCCCCTATCACACAAACAATCCGAGTGCGACAAACAAAACATGGCTGTACACTGCTAGAGAAGCAGGGATGAACTCATAAGCAACATTTTCCTGTGGAAACCAGCACATGGGCATGCTAGTTGGGGATGTCCAGCAAAGACATACATTGATCAGCTCTGCGCGGATACTGGATGTTGTGCAGTGGACCTCCTGAGGGCAATGATTGATAGGGAACGGTTGTCGAGAGATTGTCATGGATATCTGTGCTATTAGCATGATATGATGATGATGATGATGATGATGATTTGTTCAATCTGTTTTTCTTCTTCATCAAAACAAGAACAGAAAATTTATTTACAAAAAAAAAAAATTGAGTTTAAAAAATTTTCTTCCAAACTATCTCTACAAATCTTTCAAAACTTTGCCGGCATTAAATGACCCACCGAGTTTGATATGCCGTAAAACAAAACAAACAGGCGTAAGAGAAGGATGACTCAGAAAATCGAGCCAGCTGTACACTACTTAAAAATTTACATTTTGTCACATCCTGCCCATGATTGGGTAAATACATATATACATAGAAAGAGTAGATAATTTTGATATCGACTATAATGGTAGTTGTGCCTGTGGTCAAAAAGATGTTGCATCAGGTGAAGAAACTGAATTCCTCCTTGTGTCAATTCCTGACATTTAATGACAGATTGTAAATCTTTTTGGCCTTGACACAAAACTGCCAACTATGAAAAAGAATTCTACAAGACTGACATTGATTAAGTCAACTCAAAGAGTTTAACCAAATAAAATTTCCTTCTTCTAACCAACTATCTATTTTCTTGATTGCATTTTTTTAAAGGCTTGGTTTGTTTGTTTTACAACATATCATTTCCCAACCCCATTGCCCTTATGGCAAGCCCCAACCCCTTTTTATCATATGGGTGCTAGAAGGCGGTGACTGAGGATCTACATGTCCTGAGAATGACGTTAAACTCTATCTGATGGTGAGGTTCCAGTTCTGGAGGTTTGGGGAATGTGGAGCACCCCTTCATCACCATTGCTCCCTGGTCCACTCTGACCCGGAGTGGTAGTACCTGTTAGGGTCCCATCTGGGTTAAATAGAAAAATGTATTTATAAAAAAATTGTATTATCCATTAAGAATTGATTTATTTCAAAACTTTATCGGCATTAAATGACCCACTGAGGTTGATATGCCGTAAAACAAAACAAACCAAACAACATATCAACCCTTTTTCTCTGAATTTTTGAGATGACGTTTGATAATTAGTATTATTTCTATTATTCGGATTATTGTCCTCATCTTCATTGTTATCTGTACAACGTTTCCATGATGGCTCCCGATTATGACAAGAAGGTTCCTGAGTTCGAGAAGAAATACCTGAAGAAAGCAGAGAGGCATGTAGAATAATCATACTAGTTCCAATTACCGTCGAATTGGTAAGACAAGGCAGCAAGCAGACATAACTTAATATGAACCTGATTTGCTGCAAAGACTACTGCAAAATGGCAGGTTATTTATGAAGCTTCAGAACATCATAGAAACCAAGCAGCCAATCAGGACTGAAGGAATGGAATCACCCAAATGCATGAGTGGACTATTCTGAATTCCCATAAGTACCAGTTGTCTTGACACTGGTTCGGTTGTGCTTGGCCAGTTGCTGTTGTTCAAACCAATAGTAGACTGACTGACTGACTTCAATAGGGCACATCAGCCAAAAACGTTGTACAGATAATAATGAA
>CM042165.1:14197539-14260039 GCA_023376005.1 Doryteuthis pealeii | reverse complement strand
CTTGACACTGGTTCAGTTGTGCTTGGCCAGTCACATTGTTCAAACCAATTGTTGACTGACTGACTGACTTCAATATGCGGCAATTAACCTAACTCATGCAAAGGGCTCTTGATTGGCCTTTGGCCCAACAATGACTCTTCGTGCATTGAGTCCATATATAAATTTGAAAATTTTTATTATATAAAAGATTAATTGCAAAAAACAGTAAATAAAATTTGGAAATCCAAAATGTCCAGATTTTTATAGAATATTTTAAATTTTCTCAGGTTGGACGCATTTGTGATCTATATGCTTAAATACCCAAGTGCCAGTGGGTACCATTGAGGTCAGTTAGTCTACTGTTGGTTTAATAACAGCAGCTAACTAAGTACAACTCAAGCAGTGTCCAAACAGCTGGTATAAATAGTAATCAAGAATGATCCATCCATGAATCTGGGTGATTTGGGTGATTCCATTCCTTGAGTTCTGATTGGCTGCTTGACTGCTTGATTTGAATGACATTGTGGAGTTTATATATACTTTGTCATTTTGCAGTGGACTTTGTAGCATTCGGGTTTGTATTTGAGTTACAACCGTTTGTTGCCTTGTCTTCCCAGTTCGACGGTAATTGGAACTTTAATTATTCTTCAGGTACTTGTCTCAAATCAGGAGTGGTAGTACCTGTTAGGGTTCCATCTATGGGTTAAATAGAAAAACATGAGTTTTTAAACAAAATTGTATTATGCATTAAGAATGAATTTATTTCACAAATTTGTCGGCATTAAATGACCCACCGAGGTTGATATGCCGTAAAACAAAACAAACCAAACTTGTCTCAAATCAAGGTTCCAAATGCTGAAAAGTGAAAGTAAGTCAAAAATGTTCATTGATAAACATGCAAAAAGCAATCAAATGTTTTTTATTTATTTCTTTTTTTTTTTATCGGCTTTTCTTTTCTATCTGTTAGACCAGTGGTTCTCAACCGGGGTTCATATGGTCTCTGCGGGTCCACATGATTTGTTGGGGTCCACACAATTTATTTATGACTTATTTTACTAATGAATGAAGTGAAATACTTACATAATAGATATCGGTTAAATCAAACTTAACAGACCTAGATTCCACCATCGTATGTCATACTGCAGAAAGAAAAAAAATACCAAAAATTTAAAATTCATATATTAATGAATAAAAGATATAATGCACTAGTTATTTTATTTTAAAACTTTTACATTTTTTCAGGTCAGTTAACTTTGAACCATGTATCTTTGAGAATCTGTGTTATGCCTCAAAAATACTTGGTTCAAAGTTAACTGACCTGAAAAAATGTAAAAGTTTTTAGATAAAATTCATACAAGGTGATCACTATTCAGCTGTGTTGCAAGTTGAATCTGTTCTGAGAATCCAGATTTGGCAGGTTGGGCTATTCCACTGTGTGGATAATTTTAGCCATATATACCCAACACTTGACTGTGTTCTGGTAGTTGGTACAGAGCCTGTGTTTGTTAAAGTCTGATTTTTTTTTTTTTTGTCTGGTGTCTGGACGCTAGTTACAGCCTTCCTGTGAAGGTGAGTATTATGTTGACTCTACACATGCTTGATAAAGTCAAACCCTCTTTCTTCGAGAATACGATAAGTCCTGTTCACTATGTCTGTTACAAGTTTTTTATCAAGAGAGAAATAAACGATGAATGTCTTCATCTCCATCAATGAATTAGCGTGAACCACTATCTAATGTGTTGTCCGAGTAAGAAGAGTCAGCTCGATACAAATTTCTTGCAAAATATCTTGTGAACCACTCGAGAGTAATAATCACTTTTACCATGATTTATGAATAATCTTGAATACTTATCTGATTTGCTGCCAGAGTAGGAAGACCCAGAAAAAATGAAAATTTCTTGTGTGAAATATTTTCTATCAGTAAATTTTCACTCTTATTGAATTACTGCAAGTTTTACTTTGCCTGATTGTTGTTTAGTGTGGCCACACTCTTGCTTGATACACTCGTCTTTATCTTTAATGTTAATAGAATGAGACATAAACGAGTGTCTCTGAATGTTATGCCCTGTCATCAGCTCATCATAGATAATAGGCCATTCTGTTTTGATTACAAGAAAAGAAAAGAGCACAGTACACATCAGAGAGAAAAGTCCATTTTATACATACATATATATATATATATATAATGGACTCTACCATTCTCTCTGATGTACGTGTATGTGTGTGTGTATATATATATATATATATATATATATATATATATACACACACACACACACACACACACACAAAATAAAGATAAAATAAAAAAATCTTTTAAAAAGTATAATTCATTTTGCAGACCTTCCTTTTTATCAAATAGTTTTCTTCCGTTGGACTCATAACTACACTTTTTATATATATATATATATATATATATATATATATATATATATATGTATGTATTATGGAAAATGTGACTTACCAGTGAATATGGTCACAATGGTTAGTTGATGCAAAATTCAGAAAGGTAAGGCAGTGATATAACAAATAAAAAGTGCTCAATACGTTAGTAGAGCAAATTTATTGTAATACAGGTACAAGTGATAACCTACTCGAGTTTCACCATAAGGATCTTCAGGGTTAAATCCACTGGATTAATCAAGATATTGATTAATTGCAGTCAATTACACATGTGCGTCTTTTGCGATAAACAGTTCGTTATCACGAAAGACACACGTAATCGACTGCAATTAATCAATATCTTGATTAATCCAGTGGATTTAACCCCGAAGATCCTTATGGGGAAACACGAGTAGGTTATCACTTGTACCTGTATTACAATATATATATATATATATATATATATATATTTAAGCAAGCGTAGTAAAGACATGAAGTCAATGGTGCTTTATAATTGACAGTTTCTCACCTATATGATTAAAATTGACCTTGTGTCACATTCAAATTGGGCAGAGGGGTAAATACATGTAAATCTATATGCTATCTATCTATCTCTGTCTCTGTCTCTCTCTCTCTCTCTCTCTCTCTCTCTATATATATATATATATATATATATATATATATATAGTACAGAGGGTAAATACACATAAATCTATATGCAATCTCTCTCTCTCTCTCTCTCTCTCTCTCTCTATATATATATATATATATATATATATATATATATATAGAGAGAGAGAGAGAGAGATAGTGTGATTTATTCTAACTGGTGTTCTTATTTTGTTCACTCTGTTTGCAGTGTTTCAGCCATTCTACCTTCCAGCCTTCTTCAGGTGCCTGTCATATTCAGTAATCGTCTTGGCATTTCAAACTGAACTCTTTATCCATTTCATGGCGATAGACTGATCAGGAAAGGTTTCCAAATTCCACCACCTGATTGTCCCAGAGGATAATGGCTGTAGTGGACGTAGCAGCATGAGTTAAGCATTGAAGTTTTACCTGGTGGTTGTCCCACACCTAGGTCACCCAGTGAAATCTACTGGAATGAGTGGCATCACAAGGACAAAACAACAAAAGGATGCAATAACTGAAGAATTAACTAAGATGAGGTATCCTTTCCACCCCCCCCCCTTCCAGCAGGAACGACAGATTAGAAAAAGATCTCGATGGAATAAAGGGTTTGAAAAGTCTGAAATAGCAAGGATGTTATAAAAGATGACAGGTAACTGAAGAAGGCCAGAGGGTACAGTCCACTAAGAAAATGGGGGAGTAAGAACTCCTTTATGAGCTGGACATTAGGTAGTTGTTTTCTTATGTGTAATGGTTAAAGTCTTGGGAAATGGACTCGTCGCCCTGAGTTCAAATCCTGGATGTGGTAATTGCATTTCACTTTGCACTAATACCCTTGGAAAAGGTATGAATCCTACTCTCCCTCCAGCTATGGATAAAATAGTAGGACAGACTGGCTCTTTAACCTTGATTAGGCAACCGGTCTAGGAGAAGGAAAACTCTGAATTCAAACCTGTTGAACTTCACTTAAGAAATTGACCTTGTGTCACATCCTGCTCGTGCAGAGGGGCTGGTAAATATATATATGCCTAGTTTGACACAAGGTCAGTAAAATTAGGTATACATCAAGGATACATTAGCACAAACATACATAATTCAAACCTGCTTAGATATTGCCCTTGTGTCACATCCTGCTTGTGCTGAGGCGTTGTGTTAATATATACAATCATTATCTCTGTGCAGGCACTCAATACTGTCTAATGAACTTGTCAAGAATGCTCACTGATAGGGATGGATGGTGAGAGAGAACCAAAGGAATCCGTGATGTTGGCACATCTTGATGATGATAATGATAATATATTGGATTTTTGTGCATTCAATCACAAATCTATGATGAAGTTGAAATCTTTTTATTTTTTATAATTCATCATCAATCTTTGTAATTTTTGTTGTTAGGGAGGGAGTGTGTGTGTGTGGAGGGGGGCACTGTCTACCCAGATGACATCTCTCTGATATTTATCAATTCACAAACATAAGTAAATAGTAGACTTTGTTTTACTTTCTTTCTCTCAGTTTTCTTTTTGCTGATTTTCATTTTTCTTTTTTTTTTGTGAATGGTATCATTCATTTTTCTTTATATATTATATATATATATATATATTTTTTTTTCTCAGATTTGATATTTAATAAAGATAGACTGATTGACAATTATTCAATTTAGTATAAAAATCTGGGGAGAAATAATAGACAGAGACATATGTCAAAATGCTATCTTTTTTTCACTTGCCTAAACAGCATTAATTTACGTGGATTTTATATTTAATAGAGAATTTCTTGTAAACAATTACTGAATCAGTTATAAAAGCACAAAAGAAATAATATGTAGAGATTTATTACCGTGTCTATAATTTTGTCTTGGTCAAATTTTGAAGGTCCAGTTTGGTTGATTGATTTACATTTATCAAACGTCTACACAAGTAGGATATGACACATGGTCAGTTTCTTAAGCAGAGTTTAACAGGTTTGAATTCAGAGTTTTCCTTCCTATGCAAAATATACCTATCCCTAATCTCATTTCTTTGCTCAGGAACACCAATAGCAGTAAGATTGCGATACCTGCTACCCGCATGGATCTCCGAATGGGTTAAAAGGGGCTCTTCAGCCTTGTTCAGCAACCCATCAGTCAAGGAAAAGTCTGACAAAAAACTCTGCTGCCTATCAATGTAGAAGTTATCCCCCAGATATCATAGAAACAATACAATAGTCACCGTTGTAGTGGGATTCTAACTACCGTCGAGTTAGCAGACAAGAACAACATGCAAGCTGTAACTTAAATACAGTCCTTGCATGCTGCTGGCATAGTGCAGACTGATGGCTGAAGAGTGGGTACTTATCCATATCTTTACTCATCCTGAATACCATCAGCCAATCAAAACCCAGGAAGTGAACTTGCCAGAGTTCATAGTGGAATAACCCAAAACTGTATATAAACCACCTACCAACACTCTAGAATAGTTTTGCATTCAACTTGTAACAGAGCTGAATACTTGACACAAAATCCAACAATCAGCAAAAGGCTAGGGGAGTAAACCCCGAAAACAAATCAGGAGTCAGAGTCCCTAAGGTGGTGTGATGCTGAAATCCAGTGCTACCCAACAACTCCTGCGACACTACTGTTGCCAAACCGCATTGGTACCTTACCTTCCCTTGGGATCACAGCAGCATTGTCGAGAGGGGGGATTTGCTGCATGGACAACAGCTTATCCTCCATACGAACCCGTCTGGGCTATGTAGTTCAAAGAAAAGAGAAAAGAAAACTTTGACTGCTCCATTGTCTCTCGTAGACAGAAGGTTGCTAACCAACCTTCTCCTAGACTGGTTGATGTTAGACTGCCTCTAATGGTGAAGTTCCAATATTATATAACCCTTATACAACATCGGGTATATAATAGAGAGAGAGACAGATAGTTAGATTAGAGATATTGTGTTAGTATAGCATTCAATTCTAAGACTAACAACAAGAAGAAAGGAATTGTAGGACGTTTTTGATATCTATGCTTGACTCTCTACACACATCAATTATTTGGCGATGAATTTCAATCTTTTGAAGGCCTTTTGCACCGAATAACTGCATGAACTTTACACTTGGTATTAATGTCAATTGGGAGCTCCATCAGAAACGATTGTCAAACTAAGACTGAGTGTGGCAGCAAGGTATATAAAATTACAGGTGCATGCACAACAAACACAACAGTGTTGCCAGTAGCTACACAAACCATTTCCCTGCATCCCCAGTGTTTTGGAGGCCTTACTTTTGGGATTACCATCATATATGAGGAAACAACATAAAATATATCTTTTAAGAACAATTGTTTTTTATGTCTTTTTTTTTTCATGATCAAATAATAAAAGACTTGTAAGAAACAAAGAAAAAATCAAAAATTTAGTTCTTTTGAATTAGCAGGAACTCTTTGAATAAATTTGGTGCAAGTAAAATACGAGCCAGAAAATTTCATAATTCTTGAAAAGCACTGAAAAAACCCCCCAAAAAACTAGCCTTTTTTTCTTCTTTTGGATTTCCGTTTGAAAACACATGAAAAATGTTTACCAAAATATTGCTCTAATTCTTCTTGTTGAATAATATATTTGTTGAACGGTGTTTATTTCATTTTATTTGCTTTTGTTGAATTTTGGAAGTAAACAAGACAAGATCTATAAATTTATGGTAGGATAAAAACCATGTCTTAAAAGAAGAATAAAAAAATATTGTAGAGCATTGTGATAATGATTTGATATTGACCCAACTCACCTTTAAGACAAACAAAAAAACTCTTTGTGAGAGGTAAATATTTGAAGTATATATCCATATATAAAAAAATATATGTAAAATATGCTAACCAAAAATAAAATTGCAATGCTCTAAAAGACAATGCTGATTTTAACCTATATGTATCTACCCAACCCTTCTTGTCCTAGATATTGTAGAGATTTGTGTAATTCAGTTCTAAGACTAACAACAACAAGAAAGGAATTAATACTTCCTTTGATTCAACCAATTTATTGGCTAGCACATGAAATAACAAACAACAATATAAAGTCCTTCCTGTATATAAAGTTGAGTTTAAGGGACTTACCGGCGCATTGGGGAAGATATCTTATAGTGATTTCTTGGAGCCCTTAAAATCGCTGCCTCGTGGTACCGCTGGTGGAATCTATCTGCCTGGCTTTTTGGATATTGCGCCTAAAACTCTGGGCTATCACGTGATTGGTATATCCAATCACAGAGCCTCTCCCTCACTCTATATACAGGAATAACCATTTTACTGACCCAACAGAGATAATAGTTGATTGTCTTACTTGCTACACTTCTGATTATTTTGTCTGCTCATTTGGACACCATGTTCTTTGGTTGGGCTGACTTCTCTTCAGGGCTTCTGCTGAGGGTTCATTCTTCTTTGTGCTGGGCTGGACATTGCTTGTTTAATATTCAATTAACAAACAAGACTTGGTTGTTTCTTCTTGTTGGGCTTACTTCTCTTTAGGGCTTTAGGGATATTGTAGAGATTTGTGTAAACTGATCAGTATTCAATTGTGTTGCAAGTTGAATCTGTTTCTGAGAATCTAGACTTGGTGAGTGGTTTAAATAGCAGCTTCGGCTATTCTACTTTGTGGAATGGTCAAGTCTATTTCCTGGATTTTGATTGGCTGGTGGTTTTAGTGTGGATATTTTTATCCATATATATTGAACACTTGACCATGTCCTGTCAGTTGCTACAGTGTGTATTCGGTTAGGCTGTCTTTTTTTTTTTTGTCTGATGACTGGATACTTGTCACAGCCTTCCTGTGAAAGGGAGTATAATGTTCATTCTACAGTATGCATATATATTGGATGGGAAGCGCGTGGTGTAATGGTTAAAGTCATGGGAAATGGACTCGTCGACCCGAGTTCAAATCCTGGGCGTGGTAATTGCATTTCACTTAGCGCTAATGCCCTTGGGAAAGGTATGTATCCTACTCTCCCTCCAGCTATGGGTAAATAGTAGGGCTGACTGGGCTCTTTAACCTTGGTTAGCAACCGGTCTAGGAGAAGGAAAACTCTGAATTCAAACCTGTTAAACTCCGCTTAAGAAATTGACCTTGTGTCACATCCTGCTCGTGCGGAGGGGTTGGTAAATATATATATATTGGATGGGGGTGGGGACGGTTTTAATGAAACAAACTGTTCCTTAGGCACTGTATTAAAACTCAACTCTAAGGCAAGGAAATCTATAGGTAAGTAGTTTAAATAGCAGCTTCGGCTATTCTACTTTGTGGAATGGTCAGTCTATTTCCAGGATTTAGATTGGCTGGTGGTTTTAGTGTGTATATTTGTATCCATATATACTGAACACTTGACCATGTCCTGTCAATTGCTACATATGAGTTGGACAGGGGTGGGGAAAGTTTTAATGGAACAAACTGTTCCTTAGGCGTTGCACTAAAATTTAACTCTAAGACACAGGAAATCTATGGTCTTCCAAGACTGCAATGCAGATATAATAAAATCTAGCCCTTATCAAGAGAGTATCTCTAATATACTGAACACTTAACCATGTCCTGTCAGTTGCTACAGACTGTATTTGGTTACTCTGTCTTTTTTATCTGGTGACTGGATGCTAGTCACAGCCTTTCTGTGAAAGTGAGTATGATGTTCATTCTACACTACAAGAGTGGCAGGTTGATATGCCATTAAACAAAGAAGCTTTATCACCTTCATGACTTTAGCAAAAGCAACCGAATTGCAAAACTTTTGACTCTCCCTAGTACATCCTATTTCTTTCTCGGACAATTTTATCTATCCTCAAAGTTGAAAGACCGGAATCTACCAAGTCGAGCAGAAGTCACAGCCTTTCTGTGAAAGTGAGTATGATGTTCATTCTAAAGATATGATACTGAAAGGTATCTGATTGTGAGGCCCTAGTTTTGGAGGTGTATGCAGTACCTCCTCATTGCCATTACTTCCAGGTCCACTCTGACTTGGAATTGTAGTACCTATTGGGATCTCTTTTATGGGTCATATAAAAAGTAAAAAGTCTACGGGGCGGCCTAAAGTCGGTATCAGCCAGTCAGCAAGGGAGTCTATCCCCTTTTCAATAGCGCTAGACCAAGGAGATTGTTTTAGCATCTGAGGTGGAGTGCCACTTTACCGCACAGATCCTTTTGCTACTCATACGCTGAGTTGGCGAGGACTGGTATCGACCTAGGAACCATGTGGTTTCTAGCCGAATGCTCTACCGACTGAGCTAATCCGAAAGGGTCAATATCAGGTAAGAATACTTTAAGAATGTATGCAAATTATTTTTATTAAGAACATTGATAATTGTTTACCCATATAATTACTTGAAATGCTTGAAACCTTAGAATTATTTGCAAGTTATTTGCATTAGAAAGGAATACTTTATACCATATAAATTATTTGTATTAAATAGAAATACTTCAAGAGGGTCTGGTTTAGCTCAGTCACATCTGCCTCAGAAACACAGGGTACCAGGTTTGATACTGGCCCTCGCCAACTCAGCGTATGAGTAGCACGGCTTGAATCAGTGCAGTAAAGTGGGGAGCTGATGGTATGTGTGGCGCACCACCTCAGATGGAAAATCAATCTCCCTGATTTAGTGCTAGTTATTGAAGTCAGTAAGTCTACTGTTGGTTTGAATAACAGCAGCTAACTAAGTACAACTTAAGCAGTGTCCAAGACAGTTGGTATATATAGAAATCGAGAATGACCCATTCATGAATTTGGGTGATTTGGGCCATTCCATTCCTTGAGTTCTGATTGGCTGCTTGACTGCTTGGTTTGAATGACATTGTGGAGTCTTATATATATCCTGTCATTCTGCAGTAGACTTTGTGACATTCGGGTTTGTATTTCAGTTACAACCGTTTGTTGCCTTGTCTTCCCAGTTCAACGGTTATTGGAACTTTAATTATTCTTCACTAGTGAATATATATTTACCCCGCCCCTCTGCACTAGCAGGGTCTGACACAAAGTAATATATACAGGTATAGTTAGGACTTGGTTCAATGATTGTATAGATGAGAAACTGACAGTCACCAAGTGCTGTTGACTCTTTGTCTATGCTCCCAAATTAGATATAGATACTCTATGTAGGTCAGTTGTTAGAGTATCTATCTTTGTACCATAAATCCAGGTTTGATATTGGCCCTCATCAACCCAGCGTGTGAGTGGCACAGCTTAGATCTGTGTGGTTAAGTGAGGAGCTGATGGTAGGTTTGGTGCTTTACCTCAAATACAAAACAATCTCCCTTTTCTAGCACTACTGAAAAAGGGGTAGACTCCATTGCAGTTCAGCTGAATACCGACAATAGGCCACCCCGACGACTTTACTTTCGTACTAATAATATATATATATATATATATATATGATAAATAAGTAATCCACAGACACATGTTTCAAGGTTTCACCTTTTATCAGTGTGGCTATACTGTAACAGCTACCTCTGGCCGGGTTCGAGACCCGAATGAACTTTCGTTCAACAAACCTTTAACCCGTATGGCCAGGGGCAGCTGTCTAATATAGGAGAATAATTAATCGCTACATTTCTAAGCGGAAATGAAATTCACTAGAGTCCTCAAACGTTTGTAAACAAACGTGAGGGTTAGCTAGACGCCATATATATATATATATATATTATCCCTCTATATGATTAAGATGTGACACATAGTCAATTTCTTAAGCAGAGTTTAACAGGCTTCATTTATTTTCCTTCTCTGAGACCAGTTGTCATACCAAGGTTAAAGAGACCAGTCTGCCCTACTATTTTCTCATAGCTAGAGGGAGAATAATTGGATTCATACCTTTCCCAAGGTTATGTGAAATACTAACAGCCACATCAAGGATTTGAACTCAGTTCGACATGTCCATTTTGTAAAGAGTTCTATGACGAAACGCGAACTGCTGGCTTCGAGGAGGAATCCTGCTTATATTAGTTCCCTCCTATGCCCGCACGTGCATGGTAGAGTCTATTATTGCAGGTGACTGCTGGTGACTGTACAAGGGCGTCCCGGTCCAATATCTAGTCCGTTGTACTACTCTACACATTTCCTATATAATAACCATGATACCACAAATGCCTTCATGCTAATTTTAACCTAAGTAAAGTTTGTGCATATCAGAAGGTAGTAGATATTCTGATAATATTTTCAATGTCTCTGGCCACTTTGTAATGTAGTTCATTGTATTTTATTCATGCAAAGACCTTTGCTAACACCCAACGAGGATATGTGGTCTATTCATATGGGGGCTAAGTATGAATTCACCCAACTATCTCATCTTCACTGGTCTGGTCATCTATTTCGCATGAATGATTGCCGAGTCCCAAAACAACTATTTTATGGGAAACCTCAACTGGCAAATCGTCAGTGCAAACCCAAATTGAGGTTTAAAGACTGCCTCAAAGACGCTCTAAAGAACACATTGCTGTGGAGGATTGGAGAAGCTAGCTCATAATAGACCTGGCTGGAGAGCCACCATCTACCTGTCTGTGGAAGAATTCAACAGGGGCTGGTTTAGCTCAGTCGGCAGAGTGTTCGGCTAGGAATCTCAAGGTTCTTGGTTCGATACTGGCCCCCACCAACTCAGCGTATGAGTAGCACAGGGATATGTGCGGTAAAGTAAGGAGCTGATGGTAGGTGTGGCGCTCCACCTCAGATGCCCAAATAATCTCCTTGGTCTAGTGCTAGTGAAAAGGGGATAGACTGCTGCTGTCTGGCTGATACCGACATTAGGCCATCCTGATGACTTTACTTTTTTTTTTATTAGAAAGGGTAATTTTCAGTTCAGCAACATTCAAAGTGGAGAAGTTCCAACATGTAGTTTATGTGGAAGAGTATGTCTCTCCAGGACTGGCCTGGTGAGTCATCTGAGAAAACACAAGGATACTGTGTCAAATGCTACTGGCACTCAACTATAAAAAAAACCAAAAAAAAAACCAACAGGAAATGGTCTTATTCGAGCACAAGTTGACAATCAATACCCAACTACTCTAGCCCTGTCGGTTTTAGAATACACCGACTCCACCTTTGCAGAGGAGTAACAATCACCCAATAGGGTTACCTGTTGGTCACGGGTAGCAACCCTTCAAGTTTCTATTGGCCAGTTTTCTCTCACTGCTACTCTTAGATATTGTGACATCATTTAAAATATCATATTTTCTTTCTTTTCTCTTCTTTTCTCTTCTTTTCGTCTTTTTTTTTTTTTATTTTGTAAAAACTTCATTGGCTTTTCAGGTCAGGGGTCAATGTATATTGTCCAACTTTATCCTCTTGTTTTTAGGACATTTTCACCATTGTCTTAGCACTCTGTCAACAACCACAGATGATAAGTCTATACAAAATATTTCCGTGAAACATTTTTGTGTTTGGTCCTGTTGTACTGTCAACCCTTATCATAACCAAGTTTTAAAAAAGCAAGTGATAGTTCTTGTTTATCAGTCTGTTCAAAATTTGAAATCTGAAGAAAAGACGTTGAAAAGTGGACGGTTTGAAATATGACATCAAATATTCTCTTTACTTTTTATATATATATATATATATATACACACACACACTATTAAGAATATGCACACTCCGAGTGTAAGTATTTAAGTTTTAATGTAATGAAATATATAAAATTAGAAAGACTAAAGAAGTTAAATAAGAACACATATAAACAGATTTCACTTATTCTAATCATGTTTTAATTGTTTTCTATATAAAATCATAGGATTGATTTTAATATGTTGGAGAATAAAGCAATAATATCATAGATCAATAACACCAAGTAATTATAATTATAAAACCCGGTCTTGTAAAAACCAGTATGTAAATTAATCACACCATATTTTATGTAAACCTTTATTTCTTAGTGATATATAAGACACATCACAGGAATTTAAACACATTAATAACATGGGCAGTTTTGAGGCAAATCTAACTCAAATTTTCATCAAGACATTGTTTATAAATAAGATATACTTTGTGTTAATGATTTTGACTATAAATTAGATACTCATTAATAAACTTATGCAATTCTTGAGGGTACTGTGATTTAAGCAGTGACTTAGTTTTGGTTACAGACAGACACCCCACTATAATAAGATATATATGGTTTGGTGGCTGGTTTTGAAGCTATCACAATGCAAGTGTAAAGAAAAATAAGGTAACTATGGTGTTGTTTGTTAACCTGTAATTGTTTTTATTAATTCTTAATATTTCGAGATAAAAATTTCTACAGAAGATCTCTGAGACTGAAGTTGTTGTTAACAAAACCAACCACCAAACCAATATAAACACAATGCTTCAAGCAAATTATAAACCCATTTATATATATATGCCAAACTGCATTGGTCCCTTACCTTTCCTTTGGATCACAGTGGCAGCGTGGAGAGGGGGGATTTGCTGCATGGGCAACAGCTCATCCTCCATATGAACCCACCCAGGCTATGTAGTTCAAGTTAACAAAAAAAAAAAAAAAAAAAATGAATAAAAAACCTTAACACTACTCCATCGTCTCTTGTAGACGGAAGTATGCCAACCAACCATATATATATATATATATATATATACACAAGTGCTGATAAACTTACGCAATTCCTGAGGGTATTGTGATGTAAGCAGTGACGTAGTTTCGGTTTCAGATAGACACCAAATCTCCACTATAATAAGATATATATATATATATATATATATATATATATATTATACATACAAGTGCTGATTGACTATGATATAGATAAGTTATTTTATTTATACCGCTTATGTTCTAAGATTCTTTTTTTTTCGACACACCTTGTTGTTGATCTTTCACCTTGCTTCAATGCCATTTCTCGTTTGTTTTCCCCCATCAAAAAAAAGAAAAAAAAAGAAGAATTTCCTCACAAGGGAAAAGTTAAAGTCTGTGGGATAAGTATGATTAACAAGCCTATCCCATGTCTACATCATCTCCAAGACATTTGGTCTGTCTAACTCGGAATCATTCTTTTACAAACAAATAAGCCTCGGATTCCATGAAAGGCCTCCAGAGACCAATAATTCGATTTGACATTTCAGAGTAAAAGACACGGAGACAGGAAAGAAGCAATTTCACAGGAATTACCATTTTCTATTGTCTGCGAGTTCTTCTGACCATCAAAATAAACTGGAGATAAAATATTTTTATTGAAAATGGATAACTGTGGCCTTTTTTTCCTTTTTCTTTTTTTTCTGTTCAGATTTGAAATTTAAATACAAATCCCTACTAGCTTTACAAATTTTACATTCCATTGGAGATTTGAAATTCTGTAATGTAAGCATATTATTTAAAAATAGAAAAATTTGAAAGAACTGTAGCTTAGTGATAAGTGGTAGACACTAACAAATTTGAGGGTTTATCTCTTGGATAAGATAAAGTGAAAATTCTTTCCAGCTGTAGCTGTGTCCGTACTACTGAATGGCGGCATCACTTGGATTATTACAAAACACTTGGAGAAAAAGCTAGATGGAAACTATTCAAGGATGCTGCATGTGTCTTTTACAAATCTGTGATTGTCGTGAGCAAGATACGCGACATCATGCACGAAAGCGTCCGCGATTTGCATGCGCGTGTTGTGGAGCAGTTTGGAAGCGTGCTGGGCCTAGGTGCGCTGATGCAAATCTGAAGCTCTGCAGATTGCCCAATTGGACGCCTCGCCGTGTCCTATATAATGAGTGTATCGGAGGCTTGGGCAGTTGTTCGTAAACCTTGCAAGAAGTGTTTGCTGCCAGGTCCGTGCGAAGGTTGTGAAGTCGGTTCGAGAAGCAGTTACTGCAAGGGTTATCAGTATTGGAGAATTGGAGCGAGATACAGTTGGAAGTAGTTGGACTATCGATTGGAGCCTTGAGTCAGACTTGACCGTGACCCCCCCCCTCTGATTATTCAAGGATGCTGCATGTGTCTTTTACAAATCCTGGAAACATCAATCCACAAAATAGCAGCTGTACAATTGTTGTATTGTCCTTGGCCGGAAAACAAAGCTTCTGGCAAAAAGACAAAGAGAAATATAAAAATATATATTTAAAAAAAAGGGGAAAACGGAAGCGAGGCTTTCCGGTCAAAGAAGCAGGGAGAAGATAAAGGAATATATAACAAATGTCCGTTATCAGATCAAAAGATAAAGATGCGTAGGAGTATCTATCAATATAAAAGGCCTGAGGGTTTGAGCCGAGGGCAGTCAGACAGCAGACTGTCCATCGCTGCCAACGGGCAGTGTGGTTTGTCCACCCCTTCCACCTCACCATCGCCAGTCATCCCAGCAGTAGTAGTCGATCCTCGATCCTAGAGCATTCCTATTGTCAACGCTCGCCACCCACACCACGACCGGGGCATTGAGGAAATAAAGTCAAAGTTTTACGATACGCATGTGTTGTGATTTTCTAAGTCCGACTACTACATACTTCGCTACGTGACCATATATACCCGCAACGACTACTAACTTACACGATTTAGAGTAGCGAAGAAGGCCACTACATAACACAATAGGGTAGGTTGATTTTTCACTTTTTAAAAAATATCAAATTGCCCATCTATGCGAAAGTTGTGTGTTAGTATACTGAATACTGATACCAAAAATTAGATCTTTTATTTGCACCATTGTTTGAGGAAATAGCATCAAAGATCGTCTACTAAAATGCACTAGAAATTCAGTATACAAACACACAACTTTTGCATAGATGAACAATTTGATATTTTTTAAAAAGTGAAAAATCGACCTGCCCTACTGTACAGCCACTTGCTTCCTATCACACAAACCATCAATATATATATTTACCAACTCCTCCGCACGAGCAGGATGTGACACAAAGTCAATTTCTTAAGTGGAGTTCAACAGGTTTGAATTCAGAGTTTTCCTTCTCCTAGACCAGTTGCCTAACCAAGGTTAAAGAGCCCGGTCTGCCCTACTATTTATCCATAGCTGGAGGGAGAGTAGGAGTCATACCTTTCCCAAAGGTATTAGCGCTAAGTGAAATGCAATTACCACATTCAGGATTTGAACTCAAGGCGACGAGCTCATTTCCCATGACTTTAACCATTACACCATCAATATATGCATAAGAAAAGCATGGACTTACATTGACAGATTATCGATCATATGAAAATCTTATCTCTGATAACATAAAGCGAGAATTCTTCCAATCTGTCGCTGTGTCAGTACTAATGTATGTCTGTACCACTTAAACTCTGACAAATTACTCGGAGAAAAAGCTAGATATGAACTTGTTAAGTATCTGGCCGCCATCCTTGGCCAGTTGAAAAGAACTTAAAGTAAATAAGTAAGTAAGTCCTGAGTTATAGAATCCTTTGGTAAGTGAATAAGTCCTGTGATATAGAATCCTTTGGCAAGTGAATAAGTCCCGTGATACAATCCTATGTTCCGTCGTCCAAGAAGATCCAAGTAGTAATGATAGTATGACCAGAAAAGGCCAGTATAAATAATAATAGCAGCAGCAGAGCACTGCCAGTGATTGGACAAGAATATGGTCACATGACTATCGCCCAGTCTATAAAATAAGAGTGGTCGTCTAGCACTCACCTTATATCATAGAAAAGTCAACAGAACTATTCACGCTTGCTGCATGCTGTCATTTACAGTTCCTAGAAACAAAAGAGCAACTGTACAGCCACTTGCCTCCTATCACACAAACCATCCAAGTTATTGAAGTCAGTAAGTCTTACTGTTAGTTTGAGTAACAGCAGCTAACTAAGTACAACTTAAGCAGTGTCCAAGACAGTTGGTATATATAGAAATCAAGAATGACCCATTCATGAATTTGGGTGATTTGGGTGATTCCATTCCTTGAGTTCTGATTGACTGCTTGACTGCTTGATTTAAATGACATTGTGGAGTCTTATATATATCCTGTCATTCTGCAGTAGAATTTGTGACATTCGGGTTTGTATTTCAGTTACAACCGTTTGTTGCCTTGTCTTCCCAGTTTGACGGTAATTGGAACTTTAATTATTATAAGATGAATAAGACATACATAAGATCTGCGCAGATACTGGATAATGTATGTGTAGAATAATCAAACTAAGTTCCAATTATTCTACAGTATGGAGAACTTTCCGGGAGTGATAGCGGATAGGAATGGGCGGTGAGGAAATGCCATAGCGATCTGTGCTGTTGGCATGACTTGATGATGGTACTCCTTGTTTTTTAGCTAAGTGGTCAGAGATAATATTCAAGGTCAATAGATCTTTCCTCGTCTTTGGTATTTGGGGCAAGAGTTGAGTGGTCAAGCCCAGGACTAGATGTCAATAAATCCGAGGTTTTTTGTTTTTCCGGACACACTTACAGTAAAAATTTAATGGTTGTAAATAGATCGCAAGCTTAGTGGATATGTCCTTATTGGTATTTAGGTTAAGGATTTGAGTGGTCAAGATTAGGCTTGAGTGGTCAGCAGGTCAATGTCCCTTCACTGACACATCTCTCAGTAAAAGACTATTCTTAGAAGACAGGCATGTCCACAGAATTAGGCATTAAATTCAGGGGGTTGCAAGTCGAAAGAGGGGGGGGAGTAAAATTACTTATGTCATGAGAATTAACACAGGAAAATTAGTTCACATTACATTCACAGTGAAGAATAATCAAACTAAGTTCCAATTACCGTCGAATTGGTAAGACACGGCAACAAGTGGTTGTAACTTAATACAATCCCGTCTTGTTGCAATTCTACTGCAGAATACAGGGTATTTATAAAACTCCACAATATCATAGAAACCAAGCAGCCAATCAGAACTCAAGAAATGGAATCACCCAAATGCATGAATCGATCATTCTTGATTTCTATAAATACCAACTGTCTTGGACACTGCTTCAGTTGTGCTTAGCTAGTTGCTGTTATTCAAACCAACAGTAGACAAACTGACTTCAATACACAGAGGGAGGAGAAGGATTTTTGAGGGAGGTGAGACACCCACCCCTCCACTTTCTGATGATAGATTATCCCAAAATTCTGTTAATCCTCTTGAATTATTTCTCTCTCATTTGGGAGTATTGTTGTGTAGGGACCAAGGTTGAATTGTAGTAGTAGTCATCGTTAGTTCAGAGAAACAACATACGAAAGTTGTATAGTCAAAAAGGGGTTGTTTATTTCTGTCTAGGCTCATGGGTTCTTTTTCAGAGAGAAGGAGAGAGAGAGGGGTGAGGTCAAGCTGTTCTATCGTAAATCAAGTTCATGCACAGTTCGTTGCTAGCCTAGACACATCCCAAGAAACCCACGTCTGCCTCTGACAAAGGCCCAGACGAAAAAGACTGATTTTTCTCTTCTTCCATTTGTGGTCCCAGTGGTAGGGAAGGGACGTATCCACTTCTGCCCTCCACAGAAAACCTGGGACTTCCGTTTTATTTTAAAATCTAGTTCAGGTGTCATTGGTCAGTCAATGGCTGGCACCCGTTGAGTGTTTATAATTCCACACTTTAACCTCTTTTTGTTCTTATTTCTTTTTCTTCTCTTTCTCCAGAAATCTGATTACCGTTTTCTTTTCAATCCCCAAATTCTCTGTAGACCGCAATAATTACGCTACAGTATAAGTTTCCCCAAATGTCTCAATTCCCCCCCCCCCCGACCATGAAAATTGTCAACAATAATGAACTGATTGTTGAACCATATCAAATTAATTTTTATGGGAAATAATTATATGATCAGACACAAAGTTAACCAAGTTACGGTCTGGCATGTTGACAGATTGTGTTTGTCGAGCGCGGGGGGGGGGGGGTCATTAAGTTGGGGGGGGGGGCTTCAAGTACAAACAGGGGAGTAAAAATTGTTTATGTCTTAAGAATTAACACAGAAAAATTAGTTCACATCACTTTCATAGAGAGTGTGTGTGGGGGGTGATTTTCAGGGGGGCGGGGCATACACTCTCTCCCTTCTGTATCTTGATGATAGATTATCCCAATATTCTTAATCTGGAGTATCAATTTCCCAAAATGTCTAAATTTCCCCCTCCTCCCCTGATTGTATGATTATAATCAATCAAGTTACAGTTAAAGTTTATCTCACTCTCTAACTTTTAGAGGACAGTGTCGCCATGGTGTAGTGGTTAATGCGCTGGATTGTGACATTCTTGTAAAAGAGTTCAAACTCCAGTCACACTATTACATTTATTTTTTACTAATACACTTGGGAAAGGTATGTACCCTCTCATTACCCCCCCCCCCAATTATAAGTTACCTCTACTGTTTTGGGGGGAAGGGTGGACATATTTTTCGTTTTTTTAAAAGAAATGTTCACTCTGTCTGATGAATGTCGAAACGAAGGCATAAAACTGAAGGTCGAAGCATCACTTCCATGCAATAAATATATATAGACAAACTAATATATGGGCAATTCCATGTCAAATTATCCAGGCCATTTCACTCACACCCTTCAATTTTTCTGAAATTTTGTACAGGTGTAGACTAGATTAAAGTTAGACAATCCACCAAATTTGAGCTTCCAAATCGAAATATTCGCCAAGTTATGTCGATTTTAAAGTCGATAAATTTGAGGGGGGTGGGGGTAAGAAAAATGGCGACATTTTGTAATCTACTTTTGTCTATAAAATGTGTTTGGATGACTTTGGCATTAAATAACCCATGAATGTTATGCCATTAAAAACAAAGAAACCAAATAAAACCATCAGAAGATATTTAAAAAAAATATTTCATGACTTCCTTATTATTGTTAAAGACCCTCCTGATATACCCCCCCTTTTCTTCACCATGACACTTTTTTCAATAAGTATATATACTTTACTTTTATATATATATATATATATATATATATATATATATATATATATATATATACACACACACACACACACACTCATACCAACCCCTCCGCACAAGCAGGATGCAACACAAGGTCAATTTCTTAAGCGGGGTTTATCAGGTTTGAATTCAGAGTTTTCCTTCTCCTAGACCGGTTGCCTAACCAAGGTTAAAGAGCCCAGTCTGCCCTACTATTTATCCATAGCTGGAGGGAGAGTAGGATTCATACCTTTCCCAACGGTATTAGCGCTAAGTGAAATGCAATTACCCCACTAAATTTGGTATATATATATACCAAATTTAGTGGGGTAATTCCATGTCAAATCATCCAGGCCATCTCACCCACCCCCTAAAAATTGTGTGTATCCCCTCGGCATTCCTCTTTTGAGGTGCTAATTTTGTCTTGATGTAAAAAAAAAATGATATTATTCTAAAGAGATTTATATATCAACTGTTATTTGTTGACTTCCAGTTTAGAAAGTATGGTAGCTAATTTTGACTTGATGTAAAAAAAAATCTTTTAAGTTAATGGGTTTTAATTAGAAAGTGATTTAGAAAATTATTTACTAGGGAGAACTAATCGGAATACTTGAAACCATACAGTAGTGTGAAAATTATTTGCATTAGATAGGAATACTTGAAACTTGAAGCTGGGCATAAACCCATCCCTGCCCCTTTTAGACAAGGTAGGTGTTGCCTGGGGGGGATGGCCTCCAAAGATCCATGCTGATATTATATATTTTTCTGGTCCAATTGACAAATCCACTGTACACGGGACACGTGTTGGTGAGTCTCATTATCATATTTGTTTTCTTCAGGAGGAGATGATTTTAGATGAATTTCACTTCTGACTAAGTTTTCATAGTCTAAATTCTTTTGCTTGCATTTAAATTGGTTCAGAATTACCAGAATGATTTTATTGCTACAGTGGGGGAGTGTGGAATGGCCCAGAAGTGAGGAATCTGTTGTTGATTTGTGGGTGGGGGTGGGGGGTTGACTGGATTCTTTTGTTTATGGCAAAGTAAACATGTCAGTTTGACACTTGGCCTAATAAACAAAAGTAAAAAAAAAAAAAGAGCGAGTAAGAATTTAAAAAAAAAAAAAAGGTGGTCAGAGAGACACCCACTTTTCTGGCCTTTTGCATTCCTTGCATAGAACCCGGTGGTGGCATTACTCATCTCTCTCTCTCTCTCTCTCTCTCTCTCTCTCTCTCTCTCTCTCTCTCTCTCTCTCTCTCTCTCTCTCTGGCCAACCGTTCAGTCACTTGATGGATTACGTAATCAACAACAACAAAAAATAAAGAAGAAAAGAAAAAAAAAGAAGAAAAAAAAAAAAAAAAAAAAACAACCTGTTCACATATGGAGAAAAGAAGTAGGTAGATATAGTGAGATAGACAAGTAGTAACTGGTACAGATACCTAGATGAATACAGACTGTGACATATACATAGATAATTATAGATGAGGACACATTGATATATATATATATATACATGTATATATATATATATATATATATATATAACAAAATAAGTATGAAGTAAGATAGTTACAAAAGTACAGAGTGGGCTAGACTGAAATACATACATCATCTGTTCCATTCTATACTTACTTATGTATATGTATACACACACACACACACATATATATATATATATAGAGAGAGAGATTGTTCCAGACTGAAATACATAAATCATCTATCCCAGTCTATACTCATCTATGTGAGTGTGTGTCTATAATGTGTATGCCTGCATGTGTGTGTGTGTATGTCTATAATGTGTCTATAATGTGTGTGTGTGTGTGTGTGTGTGTGTATGTGTCTATAATGTGTCTATAATGTGTGTGTGTGTGTGTGTATGTATCTATAATGTGTTTGTGTGTCTATAATGTGTGTGTGTCTATAATGTGTCTATAATGTGTGTGTGTGTCTATAATGTGTCTATAATGTGTGTGTGTGTGTCTATAATGTGTATGTGTGTATGTCTATAATGTGTATGTATGTGTGTCTGTAATGTATGTGTGTCTGTAATGTGTATGTGTTTATAATGTGTATGTATGTGTGTCTGTAATGTGTATGTGTATAATGTGTATGTATGTGTGTCTGTAATGTATGTGTATGTGTCTGTTTATAATGTGTATGTATGTGTGTCTGTAATGTGTATGTGTTTATTATGTGTATGTATGTGTGTCTGTAATGTGTATGTGTCTATAATGTATATGTATGTGTGTTGTGTGTGTCTATAATGTGTATGCATGTGTCTGTATAATGTGTGTGTATGTGTCTGTATAATCTGTGTGTGTTTGTAATGTGTCTGTATAATCTGTGTGTGTTTGTAATGTGTGTGTGTCTGTATAAGGTGTATGTTCAGTGTGATTTGGTTTATTTAACGGCATATCAACTCCTTATGGGTAATATAATGTGGAAATTTGATTCATTTTCAAATGCTTTATTGTAATCATAACTATATTTTCAATGTTCAATGCCTTTTTTTTTTAAATCGCTCTTTTATTTGTCTATAATCATTTGTTTGCATACAGTTGTATGGTTTCAAGTATTCCTATGTAATACTAATAATTTTCACACTACTGTATGGTTTCAAGTATTCCTATTAGTTCTCTCTAGTAAATAATTTTCTAAATCACTTTCTAATTAAAACCCATTTAAACTTAAAAGATTTTTTTTTACATCAAGTCAAAATTAGCTACCATACTTTCTAAACTGGAAGTCAACAAATAACAGTTGATATATAAATCTCTTTAGAATAATATCATTTACACAAGTAATCTGAATGAAAGAAATACATCTGAATTACCCTTTATGAAGGTAGTAAAGTCAACTGTATTTCTTGAAGAATGGTAGCCCATTTGAATTCTTAGTTTCCCTATTCTTTCATGGTTTAAAATAATCCAGTACATTTATTTTTTTATAACCATGTCATCTATATATATATATACTAGCAAAAGTACCCAGTCCATGACCGAACTATTTATAAAGATTGGACTATAAATAGACAAGAATTCCGAGCTGAAGGCTTAGACTGCAATTTTGTTCCCTAAAATTAAACTAAACTGCTGGTATAGCTATAATAGAAAGCAGGCAGCGAACAATATTTTATTATCAGCAGCAGCTGGTATATGGACAGTTCCGTAAATCGATTGATTTTGGTTTAATTAGTTAATTTTATCTCTTAATCAGCAAAAATCAATAACCAAATTTGATGTGTTTCTTAGAAGGATATTAAGGTGTATGCAAGATTTCGAATCTGAGTAACCTCCCGTTTTGGAGTTATACATTGACACGTACATACCAAACTTCCTTTTATATATATATATATATATATATATATACATTGTATGTGGGGGGGGGTATTTATCAAGTCCCCACCCCACATAGTGTTGGAATGTAACACACAGTTTAAGTGGCAACCTCAAAGAAACCAAGCCTCCTGTTGGTGGTGCCAAAAATAACTCAGTTCTGCTAGCATTCCTTTTTTTGGAGTACCTTGGTCACTAGGCAATACATCTAGATCATACCTCATTAGAAGGGCAGTAGGACCTCCAGGAACTGAGCTTATTTCTTTCTTAACACCCTGTACATTTCCATACAAGGGAAGTATAAAAGGGTTGTTAAAAAAGAAAAAAAAACAAACAGTTTGAGCTAGTTCAAAAACTTTCCAGGTATGACTCAACACTCCCTGAACGTTTTGATGCAAAAATGGCCAAGCCTTAGCTGGCCCGATATACGGTTAGACATTTAGCAAATTATAACAAGATGAGATTCAGCAATGATGTAACTTTTTTACCATATTTGACAGCATATAAGACGTATGGGCATATAAGACGCACCCCCATTTCAGCAAAAAATTTTTTAGTGTATTTAAGCATATTTTGTTGAAAACAGTCTAGCTGTGCATTACACAAGCAGAAACAGCAATAAAATAAGGATTCATGGAGTTTAGGGTAGGTAAAAGTACTGAGCGTAAGCTGGGTTAGTGAGCATCATAGAGAAGATTAGCCTAGGCCTATGGGAGCTCTCAAACTTCACCTACGATGTATAAGACGCAGAGCAATTTTTTCAGTGTTTCCGAAAAAATGTGTGTCCTATATGCTGTCAAATACAGTATTTTAAAACATTTATTTTGGGGTGTTCAAAGGGGGGGGTGTCAATGTGATGTCAATGTCAGGAGTCATAAAACTTATCCTTTCAGTTGCTAAAAACCCCTGACCTTGCCAGTTTCTTTTAAAGTCCTTCAGCTATCGAGTAATGCTTTAAAAACTTTTCAGGCATGACTCCAACATTCCCTGAAAGTTTGGCTGCCAAAATGGCTGAGCCATAGCTGGATGGAGGTGTGGATAAACACTTGACGAATTATAATAACATTAGATTCAGTACAGGGGTGACCCTATGATATAATGGCTAACATGCTAGACTATAACCTCATATTAAATACATTCAAATTCTAGTTTCACTTTCACTTTTGGACTAAAGTGTTGAAAAGAGTGTCATTGTCACCATGGTCATGTCAGGGAGTCATTATCAACCTGTGTATGTCATGCTTATAAATATTAACCTTTCCTTAGCTAAATCCACAGACCAGGTCAGTTTGTTGTAAAAATCTTCAGCCCTTCGGCAATGCTTTAAAAACTTTTTAAAAAACGTACTTATTTTTGGGATGTTGAAAAGGTGATCATTGTGACTATGGGGTGGGGCGGTCATTGTCACCCTGGGCTTGTAAGGGGGTGGGGGTCATTGTCACCCTGAGCATGTCATGCTCATACAAATTGCCCTTTCAATAGCTAAATCCACTGACCTTGTCAGTTTCTTGTAAAATCTTCACAGCCCTTCAGCAAAAACGAGTAATGCTTTTATTAAAAATAGCTCGGCTCATAACCGGATGCATTTGCTAGTGTAGGATTGAAACCGGTTAATAAATTCTGGTAGTGAGTCAACATACATTCATAATTGGTGGCAGATTATTGATTATCTGATCATATCAATTGCCAAGTAGAATGCATCGTAAGATAGAAAGAAAGAATACTTCCTTAATAGAAACAGTATATATATATTTTTAGGCACATCTCTGGTCGATTGTACCGCAAAAATTGATTTGTCTCAATGGGACAGATTTTCACAATACACCGCCTGACGTCACAGTGACTTAATATTAAAAGAAGTTGAATGTTTCATCTTACACAAAAATAAATAGTTTTTCTTTTTAACGGACGTGATCTTGTGTAGAATGTGTCTTTTCGTTTTGTCAAATTGTCGTGTTTTAGAATGCGCTGACTATTCTGCCTTCTCGTGTCTGCGAAGATCCGACAGTTAGTTAACCAAGCGGTCAGTCGAAGAACATAAAACAATTAAATAAAACAATAAAATGGCAAAATTGAAGACAATAAATGTAACATAAAAGGGTTATTTCCTAGTTGAGTAACATGATATTACAGAGTGACACAGAAAAAACAGAACCCAAATTATTTATTTATTTTCCCATTAAACTAACCCCAACCCCAACCCTAACCCTTGTTGGACATAAACTTTAAAAAAATTAAAATTAAAATAAACACTTTTATTACAAAATTGGTGGGTTCTGTTTTTTATAAGTCACCCTGTAATATTATGTTACTCAACTAAGGGGGTTAGGGTTGGGGTTTAGGGTTAGTTTAATGGGAAATAATTTGGGTTCTGTTTTTTCTGGGTCACCCTGTAATATCATGTTACTCAACTAGGAAATAACCCATAAAAGTTATGCATTGTACACAAGTATAAACAATTAAACAAGATAACAAAAAGGCCGCCCTGTCGCCTGGGGCATTAGAATGCACCGACTGCACTTCTGCAGAGGGGTAAAGCTCCCCCAAATGGGGCCACCTGTTGGCCATGGGTGGCAACCCGTGATGCTTAAGGATGGAGTCTTGGTGGATGAGCAGTCCATGACATGCAACACTCTACTTTGACCCTTACTTAGGCTAGATAGGTGGTCGGAAATGCCCCCTCCGATCAATCGGCTGGTCATATCAAGCCCTAGCACCTATAAGATTGAGTGAATGAGGGTGCTCAAAGAAGAGAGATTTCGTGTGTGAGGATAAAAAAATAAAATAAAAACAAAAACTCCCATGGGACTTGACCGGAAGAACCCCTTCATGCAGGTCCGACAAAAAGGCTTGACTCCCTTCCCCAAAAAGAATCCCTTGGCTATTGGAACTGAGGCCATAATTAGGTCTAGTTGGTCCCGTTAGTCAGGGAGATTTTCCCTTGCTACAGGCCACTATGACCTGGTAAATAAAGTCTAAGTCATAAAGCCACCTCTTGTCTTTGTCTCTTCCCTTTTCTTTTCCCTTTCATAGTTCAAGGGGTATTATTACTAGGCTAGATCACGTGACTGTTTCTACAAGTGGTTCTGCTGAAAATCAAAAGGCATTTTTAAAATATTCTTAGCTAATTTTTCATTCTTAGGGAATGTTTTATTAATCCTTTTTTCTTTTTCGTGTCGAAGTACAGATTATATTTGAGACCGTTTAAGATTGACATTTGTATAACTTATTCTAATAAAAATGATTTAAAAATAATGTGATAATATTATTTTGATTTTTTGATTTACCACCTTTTCCTCCTTTTAAATATTAGGAGTTCTTTTTCAACCAGTTTAATTAAAACAAAACAAAACAAAAACAAAAAAAAAAAACGTTGCAGGGAACTTTTGCACACTCCTAATAAATTCAAAATGAGTCTGTATTCATTTAAGTGATACGTCCTAATTTAATGGTTCAAAATAAAGGAGTTTAGATTATTATTTTAACACAGTTTATGGTCAACTAGTGTCCATCTCAATTAGGTGCCCGCCCTGTCGGCTGGGGCGTTAGAATGCACCGACTGCACCTCTGCAGAGGGGTAAGACTCCCCCAATGGGGCCACCTGTTGGCCGTGGGTGGCGACCCGTGATGCTTAAGGATAAAGCCCAGGTGGATGAGCAGTTCATGACATGCAATACTTCACTTTGGCCCTATCTTGGGCTAGACGGGCGGTCGGAGAGGCCCCTCCGATCAATCGGCTGGTCACGTCAAGCCCTAGCACCTATATGATTTTCCCAACCCTATTGCCTTTATGGCAAGCCCCAACCCCTTTTTATCATATGGGTGCTAGAAGGCGGTGGCTGCAGGTCTACATGTCCTGGGAATGACGTTAAACTCTATCTGATGGTGAGGTTCCAGTTTTGGAGGTTTGGGGAATGTGGAGCACCCCTTCATCACCATTGCTCCCTGGTCCACTCTGACCCGGAGTGGTAGTACCTGTTAGGGTCCCATCTATGGGTTAAATAGAAAAATGTATTTATAAAAAAATTGTATTATCCATTAAGAATTGATTTATTTCAAAACTTTATCGGCATTAAATGACCCACTGAGGTTGATATGCCATAAAACAAAACAAAACAAACCAAATCAATTAGGTGCTTCATTTTAAAGAACCTTGAACTTTTTTATTGTTTAAAAAAACAACTCCTCTCAAAGGTGTTTTATCATTGTTAGTTTCACGGATCATCTTAAAAAGGATTTAAAAAACAAGTGTCTTACCCTATCTTAGTTTGGAGTTCTGATTTTATTAATATACTTTTATATCCTTACTTTTCCTTTGTAACCCTTTGTTTAGGGTGACTGAGTATATAAATATTTTTCTAGTTATCATAGACCAATTATTTCATAGTTCCATTTCAGTGTAGCAGCCAGAAGAACAAAGAACCAAACTTTTATTGGGGTTAAGATACCAACACCAACAAACCTAACCTAGCCCCATACGTGTTGACACTTTGATGTTTTTGTAGAGAACTGCCAAATTCCCCAAATGGGCGGGAAAAGTCCTGGTGGGGTCGAAGGTTGGTATGTGTTGTCACGTAGACATCCAAGGTCATCCTCACGTCAGACACAGGGGGTGGTAAGGAAGGAAGGAATGATTTTCAGAGAAGAGTCTATGTATGTATGTATGTATGTATGTATGAGGGCTCATGAGAGGACAGGTTCTGGTGATGGGATTATAGGATTGTGAGGGATGGCAGCGATCTGTAAAGATTATGCTATTGCTAAGTAAGGTAGAAATTCAAACTAAGTTTTGGTTTCTCTGAATGTTTGAGATGAGGCTTGAAGATTAGTATTATTAGTGTTATTCGGACTATTGTCCCCATCTTCATTGTTATTTGTACAACGTTTCGGCCGATATACCCTCTGAAATACCTGAAGAAGGCCGGAGGGTATATCGGCCGAAACGTTGTACAAATAACAATGAAGATGGGGACAATAGTCCGAATAACATTAATAATACTAAGTGTTGGTTGTTAGCAAAAAAAATATTTTGTTTGCAAGAAACGATAGGGAAGGCAGAACTCTGACTGCAACATAAAAAAAACTGGATGTCCTGGGTAGGACAGTAAACTTCATCTTTTGGCGAGGCTCCTGTCCTGGATGATGGCGGGTGTAGAGTAACTACTATTCTTCTTCTTCGAAAGAAAAAAGAAGAAGAGTAAGAAAAAAGGTGAAATTTCTTTGATTTTTCGTTTTTTGTTTTTTATCATTCATAATTCATGGTTAGGGTTAGGGTTATGGCTAGGGTTTGTTTTAAATTTAGCATTAGTATTAGATACTGATACTGGATACTATACTGTTCTTTTGCAAGGATGTCACTGACATTAAATAACCCACAAAGGTTGATATATCATCAAACAAATAAACAAAACTAAATCAAACCAAACTTATCCATCTCTCTGTATGTATGAAGAAAACTTTTTCATCGGAAGATTCCATTTAGGTTGACATGTTGAAGGTCATCTTGGAATTTTATTTTTTTATTTTGGTTTCTTGCAATAAATCAATTTTTTTAAATGCCAATGCCTATCTTATCCCAAAATGGCTTTTCTCTTGGAGAGAAGAAGAGAAAGACAAAGTTTAAAATGTTAAGCAATATTCCTTTCTCTACATTTGATACAGAACCCATTTTTCCATGTTTCTGAATTTTGCCTAAGGCTTGAGCATAATAACAACATGGAGTTGATTGATTGTACAAATAATTAAGATCTGAGTAAGCATTAAATACACTTTTAAGCTTTCTCTTTTAATATTGTGCCAAATTTGCTGCAGAGAAACTTTATATCAACATAATATAATTCTTAGAGATAAACTAGATGAGAAAATGCTGCAAATACAAAGTCTATGATGCTAGGTAAACAGTTCCATTTCAGAAAGGGAAGTATTGGTCAAATATTGCAAAGGAATACAAATACTAAATATCATCAAGTCATTAGCCATTGCTCCTGGCAGGTCCTCTGCACAGCATCTAGTATCTGCACATATCTGAGTTAGGTAAACAGGTCCATTTCAGAAGGGAAGTATTGGTCAAATATTGCAAAGGAATACAAATACTAAATATCATCAAGTCATTAGCCATTGCTCCTGGCAGGTCCTCTGCACAGCATCCAGTATCTGCACATATCTGAGCTTGGTAAACAGGTCAAATATTGCAAATAAGTACAAATACTAAATATCATCAAGTATTTCCAAATGCATGGATCTCCATGTTTCTTCCTCGCCATCTCTCTGCATTGGCCATTACTCCTGGTAGGTCCCCTTCACAGCATCCAGTATCTGCACATATCTGAGCTTGGTAAACAGGTCAAATATTGCAAATAAGTACAAATACTAAATATCATCAAGTATTGCCAAATGCATGGATCTCCATGTTTCTTCCTCGCCATCTCGCTGCATTGGCCATTACTCCTGGTAGGTCCCCTTCACAGCATCCAGTATCTGTACATATCTGAGCTTGGTAAGCAGGTCCAATTCAGAAAGAATAGTATTGGTCAAATATTGCAAATAAATACAAATAAATCATCAAGTTATGTCAACTGCACATCTGATTGATGTAGTTTTTTTTCTGGTTGACCCACACTGGTGTATCCATGTCTTGTAACATAACATGTACATAATTATGACGGAGAACGAGAAAGGAAAAAGAGCAAGAGATTGTCTTGCTTGCCGGGATCGAACCCGCATCCGCCCGCATGCCCGCATGCAAAAAAAAAACAAATGCGATTTAGGCACTGGTCGGACGCGAGGTTCAACTGATGTGCCCGGATGTTTGGGTAATATGCCCATAAGTAACCAAAGCGAGCAAAGGTGACAAGCAGAGAAGCATTCGGCCTACGTGGGACGGCAGTCAGTAAAGATTATTTCAACGACGGCAATGACGATGACGACGACGGATTTTTCAGCTGCTGGTCGAAGACTGTTGACTCAAATATCTATTTTCCCCCCTTCGAAATAACAGAAGAACAACTTAACTATATAAACTGTATTTAATTAAAAAAATGAAATTATATACATTAAGGAACAGAAATAAAGAAAAAACAAAAGGGTTATTTCCTATAAGTCTAACATAAACAAAGGGGAACCACTCTTGACTGATAAATTTATTTATTTTCCCATTAAATTAACCCTAAACCATAACCGTATCTCTTTTTTTTCTAGTAGATCAATAAATACATAATTTATCAGTCAAGAGTGGTTACCCTTTGTTTATGTTAGATTTATAAGAAATAACCAACAAAAGATTATTACTTATCCCTATTACACGTTCTTCAAATAAAAATACAGAGTTGCTTAAAACACACAGTGTGCACTGAGCCAATCTATGATTGTAAGGGCTTGTCCTAATGAGTTGACTATAAGAAGCATTGTTTACAGTTGCACATTTTTCAATAGTGAAGACTCCTTTTATGTCTCAGAAGACTGGCAGCATGGCCTTCTTTACTGACTGCTGTGCCTGAAACTTTTTCTTTACCAAAGAGTCAGTGTGTTTCCACTCCATAAACTGATAACTATATACATTATCTAATAAACTACATTATATCTATATACATTATCTTTTGTGTCTCAGAAGACTGGCAGCATGGCCTTCTTTACTGACCAAAGAGTCAGTGTGTTTCCACTCCATAAACTGTCTTTTTGATTTTTCAATAGTGAAGACTCCTTTTATGTCTCAGAAAACTGGCAGCATGGCCTTCTTTACTGACTGCTGTGCCTGAAACTTTTTCTTTACCAAAGAGTCAGTGTGTTTACACTCTATAAACTGATAACTATATACATTATCTTATAAACTACATTATATCTATATACATTATCTATATACATTATCTTTTATGTCTCAGAAGACTGGCAGCATGGCCTTCTTTACTGACCAAAGAGTCAGTGTGTTTCCACTCCATAAACTGTCTTTTTGATTCAGGCTCGTAGTAGCAAACACATGTTTAGCCCATCTGTAAACATCTTTTTACTAAAACATTCTTCTCCGTATACATCACGCAATCTTCTGTAAATTTCAGATGGTTTGCGTTTTTTAGCCACCAAAAACTTGATGACAGACTTCTGTTCAAGTCTGGAGCACTGTGTTTGATTTGCTGGTATCTTTTTTTTTTTTTAAGGTTAAAAATAGTTTAACTTTAAAAAAAAAAAAGAAAAGTAACTTCTTTTTACTAAAACATTCTTTTCCGTATACATCACACAATCTTCTGTGAATTTCAGGTGGTTTGAATTTTTTAGCCACCAAAAACTTGATGACAGACTTCTGTTCAAGTCTGGAGCACTGTGTTTGATTTGCTGGTATCTTTTGTTTTTTTTTTAGGTTAAAAATAGTTTAACTTTAAAAAAAAAAGAAAAGTAACTTGTTCAAAATATGAGATCAGGTAAAAAAACATCATCAGCTGATTACTTTTCTCTTGGCACTATATTAAGGAATTGCAGAACTCTTCAAAGACAGAAATTGTTGCAAAGTTGGCAGCGTTGCTATCAGAAAGAGGTTGTTAAATTTTGTTTGAGTCGTAGACTCCATTGGGAATAGTGAATACTATGACCAGTCTCCCAAAGGGAAACTCGGAAACACACAAGTGCCAAATTTGGCATTCACTGCCATTTGACAAGATTTACCTGTCGTTTCTAGTCTGCAAATATACAATCATTACATTTCAGATATTTTGTAAATAAAAAGTTTTATTGCTTTCTTTAAAGAAAAAAAAAATACAAGTGCTCCCTTACTTATGAGTGTCCTGCATCTGGTGGTGAGGCTACAGTTCTGCAGCTCCAGGTAATATGGTATCACCCCTTCATTGCCATTACTCTCAGGTCCACTCTAACTTTAAGAAGGTAGTACCTGTTAGGGTTCCATCTATGGGTTAAATAAATCTGTTTGAAATAACGACACAAAAAAGCGTCCATTTCTGAAAACCGTCTCTGAAGATAAAGTTTACTTTGAAATCGATAAGACTAAAAACATCTTTTTCTTTTTATTTTATATGCATTGTAATTGCCTTCCAATCATTAATGTATAATAACATACTTAACAATGCTTCAAGCAAAACATCTTTTTACTAAAACATTCTTTTCCGTATACATCACGCAATCTTCTGTAAATTTCAGATGGTTTGTATTTTTTAGCCACCAAAAACTTGATGACAGACTTCTGTTCAAGTCTGGAGCACTGTGTTTGATTTGCTGGTATCTTTTTTTTTTTTAAGGTTAAAAATAGTTTAACTTTAAAAAAAAAAAGTAAAAAAATCTGTTTGAAATAATGACACAAAAAACGCGTCCATTTCTGAAAACCGTCTCTGAAGATAAAGTTTACTTTGAAATCGATAAGACTAAAAACATCTTTTTGTTTTTATTTTATATGCATTGTAATTGCCTTCCAATCATTAATATATAATAACATACTTAACAATGCTTCAAGCAAATTACCAATTACTATTAAATCTGTTTGAGATAATACTTGATGGGATTTAGTTAAATATGTTTTGGTAAAAACCTTATAACAGTGTGTAAACCAATTATTATTATAGAAAAACAAAAAAGTATGATTGCAATGGAACTTTAAAAATATTAATAGTTATGATTATAATTAAAAATTTCTAAATGAATATAATTATGGCATTAGTTAATCCACAAGGACTTGTTATGCCATTAAACAAATAAACCAAACAAACTCTTTCTCCTTTTTTACTCCACTTATTTCTTTCTCTTTCTCCTTTCTTTCCTTCTCTTTTCTCTCTCCTTCTTTCCTTCTCTTTTCTCCTTTCTCCTTCTCTTCTCTCTCTTTCTTTCCTTCTCTTTTCTCTCTTTCTCTTTTCTCTCTCCTTTCTTTCCTTCTCTTTTCTCTCTCTCCTTCTCTTTTCTTCTCTTTCTTCTTCTCTTTCTTTCTTTTCTCTCTCTTTTCTCTCCTTTCTTTCCTTCTCTTTTCTCTCTCCTTTCTTTCCTTCTCTTTCTCTCTCTTCTTTCTCTTCTTTTCTCTCTCTCTCCTTCTCTTTTCTCTCTCCTTTCTTTCCTTCTCTTTTCTCTCCTATTTCTTCTCTAATATAATCATACATTTAGAAATGAATAAAAGTTTGGCATTACATAACCCATAAGGCATTGATATGCCATTAAACAAATAGACCAAGCCAAATCAGACCTTTCTCTATCTCTGTCCTCTTCTTTCTTTCCCCCTCCTCTCCCATTTCTTCTTCTCATCAATTATAACAAAACATTTCCAAATAAATCAAATTTTGGCATTACATAACCCGTCAAACAATCCAGGTGTTCATAAAGTCTTTCTACAGTTTTAAAATTCAAAAACAAATAACTTCACATTGTATAAATCATAGAATCGTTTTATAAAAACAAAATGAACATTCACCTCTTGTCGCTTTGTTTATAGCATTTCAACAAGACTGCCATCTTTGTCGTTAGATTCTAAATCTGTTGCAGGTCTTTATAGACACCCTGTAAACCAAACTGATAAATCCTAAGAAAGGCCCGCCCTGTTGGCTGGGTCTTTAGAATATGTCAACTGCACCTCTGTAAAGCGATAAGGCCCCCCCCCACCCACAATGGGGCCACCTGTTGGCCATGGGTGGCAACCAATGATGCCTGAAGTCAGGATCCTGTTGGCTGAAACACTTCACTTTGGCTCTTACTTAGGCTAGACAGGCGGTCAGAGAGACCCCCTCCGATCAATATGATTGACCCAACCCTATTGTGTTGCATAGCGCCTTCTTCACTGGCACTAAATAATTATAATGTTGCATACCTCTTTCTTTAATTCTATTTCTTGGCCGTCTTTAGTATTCTGATCGTCTTTGGTATTTCTTCTATCTTCTTGGATATCTTCTAACATCTTGCGTCTGGAGTTGACTTGGGGATTTCGGTCTGATTTTCTGTTAGGGATTTCTCACTATCAGAAGCCCTGTGTCATTGTTAGTTTTTAGATAATAAACACAAGACTTTGATTTATTTTGATGTTACTTTATTTTCAATCCCCAACCCAGACATCTGCTAACTAACATAGCGCGCGTGAGTTCCAGTTTTAGGCAGGACCTAAAATGGCCGACTGCTCTGCCTGACGTCTAACTGCAAACTGGGGACTCAAAAGGTCCCACGTGACTTCACATATTTGGCGGTCTTCTGTAATTTTCCATGGAAGGACCCGGCCATGATATGAAAATGGTCATCCCCTCAGAATTACAAGGGATTGACAATAATCTTATGCAACCGCATAGATTATGTAACAATTGTTCTTATGGCAAGCCCCAACCCTTTTTATTATATATGTGCTAGAAGGAGGTGGCTGAGGGTCTTTATGTCCTGGGAATGACATTAAACTCTATCTGATGGTGAGGTTCCAGTTTTGGAGGTCTAGGGAATCTGGAGCCCCCCTTCATCACCATTGCTCCCTGGTCTACTCTGATCTGGAGTGGTAGTACCTGTTAGGGTCCCATCTATGGGTTAAATAGAACAAAATGTGTTTAAAATTAACTGAGAACACATTAAGAACGAATAAAACAAAAACATTTTTGGCATAAAATGACCCAATAGGTTTGACATGCCATAAAATCCAACCAACCTAAAAAATGCTCATCATTATTTGTTAAAAAAGTTTCTTCTTGAGTGATGCTGATAGCTTTTTATTTTAGTGCGAATGCACATATTTGCTTTGAATGAGTCCCTGGTAAAATTTATGGGTCCCAACTAAAGTTTCTTAATAGATTGTAGGGTTTGTATTTATGTTCTGGGGAAATAACTAAAGCTGTCTAACTCCTACCTTGTAACTTATCCTGTGTAATACGTTTCTAGGAAAATATTGAAATGTATTTACAGTTAGTTTGAAATGGTAAGGGAAGAAAAAAGAAAAACACTGGGATGCATGGATATGATTTTACTGCATCCTTTTAAATTTTTGTGCATCAGGGATTCTGGGGAAATAACTAAAGCTGTCTAACTCCTACCTTGTAACCTATCCTGTGTAATACGTTTCTAAGAAAATATTGAAATGTATTTACAGTTAGTTTGAAATGGTAAGGGAAGAAAAAAGAAAAACACTGGGACGCATGGATATGATTTTACTGCATCCTTTTAGATTTTTGTGCATCAGGGATGGGACGTAGGATGCATACCTATCGGCATCTCTGCTTCTTTGTTTTAATATCCGTTACATTTTTGTTAAATTTTTATAATTATAACTTAGTCCTTAACCTGCTTTACTTATTTGGTTAGCGTTAGTAATGTAACTTATTCAGACCGAGGGAAAAAAAAACTTCAAAGAGTGTAAAGCCTTAAGTAATGCGTTAGAATCAAATCAAAAATCTTTATTGGTGAGAGAATGTCTCCAGTTTTAACCGGACACATGTCTATGGGAAAGAGTTTTATTTATATCTATTATTCAACATACCCAATCATTGACCAGAGGTCACATGACATCATTGTCATTTGAACTGTTGTATCTACCTAGTACTTACCTCGTACCCCACTTGTACGGGTTAGGCACAAGGCCCAATTAACGTGGGACCACCCACAAACCGAAGATCATGGGTGGCGGGTGAAAAATTGCGTTGATCCCTTCAGCATTCCCCCTCAAGAGGGGGGCGCCTCAGGCACTGGGCAATAAACCCAGCCTTGTCCCTTTAAATCGAACCTTACCTGATCAAGGTGTAGTATCTGTTCCAGTTACTATAGTTTGAGACCTACCTAGACCCCTCGGGGTGTCCAGTGTTCTTCGGACCGGGTTAGTGCAATTATTAGCGTCGATTCCAGCGGGTATTCCCCCCAGGCATTACCTACCCCCTTGGGGGCATGGCTGGGTTTATTGCCCAGCGCCTGAGGTGCCCCCTTGAGGGGGAATGCCGAGGAGATTGACGCAATTTTTGTTCTTTCCCACCCATGAGCTTCGGCTTGTGGGTGGGCCCACATTAAAACGAGGCCTTGTGCCCAGTCCATACAAGTGGGGTATGAGACAAATATCCCCCCCCCCTTTAAATCGAGGGGGCAGGTATTGCCTGGAGGGTTAACTTGTAAAGCTTGTTGTACTGTTGTATGTACCTACCACTGCAAAATCCACATCTTTGACTACAAGAAATATTCATAGTGTTTTATATTATTTATTAGGGTTTATCAAAGTATAAAAATGTTACTGATATTTCAAGGTTTATTTCCCATACACATCAAAAGACTATGATCTTATTAATGTCTTAGGTATTGTAGAAACAATGATACTCACCATCCCAGTGGAGTTCTAACTACCGTCGAGTTAGCAGACGAGAACAACAGGCAAGCCATAACTTAATACAGTCCTTGCATGCTGCTGACTCCAACAGGTATGACAATAAACTGTATCTGGTGGTGAGGCTTCAGTTCTGGATCTTGAGCTCTATTGAGAAAGAATCACTCATATATTGCCTTTACTCCTAGGTTCACTCTGACCCAGAGTGGTAGTATATGTTAGGGTTCTATCTATGAGTCAAGTAAAATTAAAAAAAAAAAATGGAAAGTTTCCGGGGTGCCCTATGGTCAGTAACAGCCAGAAAGTGAGGGAGTCTATCCCCTTTTCAATAGCGCTAGATCAAGGTGATTATTTCCTTATCTGAGTTGGAGCACCACACCTTCCATCAGCTCCTCACTTTACTGCACAAATCTAGACTGTGCTACTCATTAACTGAGTTGGCGAGGGCTGGTATTGAACTCAGAACCTCATGCTCTACGGACTAAGCTAAACCTGCCCCTGGGTCAAATAGATAGGTTTAGAAATGTGTACAATTTTTTTGTATTAAGTAGGAATGCTCGATAACTGTGTGCAAACAGATGGGAATAGTTACTTGAAACCATATAATTGTGTATACATTATTTGTATTAGTTAGGAATACTTGATACCATATAATGGTATTTAAACGGAGGCGCGTGGTCTAATGGTTGGAGTTGTGGGAAATGGACTCATCGACTTGAGTTCAATTCCTGGACGAAGCTGTTTGAATCTCACATTGTGCTAATACCCTTGGGAAAGGTATGAATCCAATACTCCCTCCAGTTATGAGTAAATAGCAGGGCAGACTGGGCTCTTTAACCATGGCTAGGTAACCACTCTAGGAGAAGGAAAACTCTGAATTCAAACCTGTTAAACTCCGCTTAAGAAATTGACCTTGTGTCACATCCTGCTCGTGCGGAGGGGTTGGTAAATATATATATAATGGTATTTAAACATATTATTATTATTAAATAAGAATAGTTACTTGAAAACATAATTGTGAATAAATTATCAGTATTAGGATTACTTTGAACCATATATATATATATATATATATATATATATAATTGTACAAATTATTTATGTCAGTGCAAGGGTGCTTTTATCTCTCCACAACAGTATAGCAACCACCGTAGAAGGAAAACTCTGAATTTAAACCTGTTAAACTCTGCTTAAAAATTGACCCTGTGTCACATCTGCTCATTTGGAAGTATTGAGAAATACATACATGCTGCAAACTAGCACGTACCAAAATACTGCGAGACTATTATTGAAAAAATTAGAGATTAATTATCTGCCCTTGGCACCAGAGGACAAATCAGCCAATTCCATAGATTGGTGCCAAGTTGAATATCTGTCTAGTGTCACTTGTAGTGTTGAGGATCACAGCAGCAAGACGTCTAATCCAGTCTCTCCCAGAATTAAATGAAACTTCAGCAGATAAGTCTGGCTGCAACACCATTAAGTTTGCAAGTTGATTTTTTAAAAATATGTTTTTATCTTCATTTGTTTGTTGAGTCTTCATCTGAATTTAATTGCCTACCTGTTAATGTGGGAAAATATATGATACCCAGCAAAAAAAGACCATGCTATTGACTCACATTAGTATATGTTGTTGCAATTTTAAATTGATATTCAACACGTGAAATAACAGTTTTAAGAGAAATGTATTTTAGTCAGCAAGACATCTGGGAGGGTGGGGAGGGTAAACAACATTTCTTAATCTGTGGTTTGGTGCTTTGATGAAAAGATGTCTACTTGCCTTCAACACTTGAGCCTAAAGCATAGAGCTGACCATGCAAAAATATACACATGGGTAAAGAATTAAAAAACAAAGAGTAATAAGTAATAATATGGAAATTAAAAATAATTAAGAAATTAAAAACAAAAGAGTAATAAGTAATAATATGGAAATTAAAAAATAATTAAGAAATTAAAAAACAAAAGAGTAATAAGTAATAATATGGAATTAAAAATAATTAAGAAATTAAAAACAAAAGAGTAATAAATAATAATATGGAAATTAAAAATTAATTAAGAATTAAAAACAAAGAGTAATAAGTAATAATATGGAAATTAAAAAATAATTAAGAAATTAAAAAAAAAGAGTAATAAGTAATAATATGGAAATTAAAAATAATTAAGAAATTAAAAACAAAAGAGTATAAGTAATAATATGGAAATTAAAAAATGAGTAATAAGTAATAAAATTAAAAAATTAAGAAATTAAAAAACAAAAGAGTAATAAGTAATAATATGGAAATTAAAAAATAATTAAGAAATTAAAAACAAAAGAGTAATAAGTAATAATATGGAAATTAAAAAATAATTAAGAAATTAAAAACAAAAGAGTAATAAGTAATAATATGGAAATATGAAAATATACAGTTATTTCATCCCTGTTAGCAAATGGTTAGAGGTGCATGGTATAATGGTTAGACTTGTTGACCGAGTTTAAATCCTGAACGAAGCTGTATGCATTTCACATAGTGCTAATACTCTTGGGAAAGGTATGAATCCAACTAATCTCCCCTCCAGCTATGAGTAAATAGTAGGGCAGATTGGGCTCTTTATCCATTGGCTAGGTAACCAGTCTAGGAGAAGGAAAACTCTAACTTCAGACCTGTTAAATTCCACATAAGAAATTGACCTTGTGTCTCATCCTGCTTGTGCAGAGGGCTTGGTAAATATATATGTGTCCTATGTATTAGGGAATGCCACTGATGAGCTGGACTGCGACATTGTGTTAAGGAAATTTGAATTCCTGTCACACTATTACATTTACTTTGAATTAATACCCTTGGGAAAGGTATGAACCCTCTCATCCATGTATTAAATAGTACCACTATTGGTATTCTATAAGGCGTTGGAATTAAATGACCCATGAAGATTGATATGTCATTAAACAAAAAAACATGTTCAACACTAAACTGCATCTGGTGGTGAGGCTTCAGTTCTGAATATTGCCATTACTCTCAGGTTCACTCTGACCCGGAGTGGTAGTATCTGTTTGAGTTCCGTCTGAGTGTCAAATAGATAGGTTTAGAAATTATTAGTATCAAACAGACACATGGCACAACGGATATAAAGATTGAGTTAATACACTTCTAAGTGACAATAATATGTAGGTTCAATCCTGACCACAGGCAATAATAAAATTGAATACATATCATAGCTTAACAGCCTACCCCCGTGGACCGTTAAGTTCGACAAGAAGGTTCCCGAATTCATCAAGAAACACCCAAAGAAGGTCAGAGAGCACATCGGCCAAAACGTATATATGACAATAAAGTAAAGATGAGGACAACAATTTGAAAAAATCCATTTTCTCCCGATTTGGTTTGGTTTGGTTTGTTTTGTTTTACGGCATATCAACCTCAGTGGGTCATTTAATGCCGATAAAGTTTTGAAATAAATCAATTCTTAATGGATAATACAATTCTTTTATAAATACATTTTTCTATTTAACCCATAGATGGGACCCTAACAGGTACTACCACTCCGGGTCAGAGTGGACCAGGAGCAATGGTGATGAAGGGTGCTCCACATTCCACAAACCTCCAAAACTGGAACCTCACCATCAGATAGAGTTTAACGTCATTCCCAGGACATGTAGACCCGCAGCAACCGCCTTCTAGCACCTATATGATAAAAAGTGGTTGGGGCTTGCCATAAGGGCAATAGGGTTGGGAAAATCATATAGGTGCTAGGGCTTGACGTGACCAGCCGATTGATCGGAGGGGGTTCTCCCGATTTAAATGAATTCATCCATTTCTTAGTTTACATAATTCAAAACTTAACTCCTATATTTCTCTGAATGTTTGAGATGAGGTTTGATGATTAGTATTATCTGCATTATTCGAACTATTGTTCCCATCTTTACGACAAGAAGTTTCCCGAGTCCGACAAGAAATACCTGAAGAAGGCCGGCGGGCATATCTGCCGAAACGTTGTACAAATAACAATGAAGATGAGTACAATAGTCCGAATAATTCAGTAAAAAAAATGCAAATTAGCTTTGTGGTTTTTGTTGTTGGTATTTCTATAGAGTTCAATGCAGTATATTAATTAAGGAAACAGGTGGTGTAGTACATAGCTATTTTTGTGTGGGTTGTGTGTCACCTTCCAACAGTGCGTCTGGTATTTCTTGTTCTACAGTGACTGCATCAGGTTTAATTTTTTTTTGTTTTTTTTAGGGTTTTTTTCAGAAAAGATAGATTGGGCAAAGCTGATTTTTTGTTTTTAATAAGATTTTATAATTTATATTATTACAGAAATGATGATAAATAAATTACTGATACTATTCAGTTTAATATTGCAATAAAGTAAAGCACATGATTTCACACACCAATGCAACTTTATTGTACAAAGTCGAGTATGTATTTACCCAACCTGTCCACTATGAACAGGATGTGACACAAGGTCAATTTTTAAACAGTAAAGTTTGTTTGAATTCATAATTTTTCCTCGCCTCAACTGGTTTCCTCACCAATGCTAAGGAACCCAGTCTGCCCTAATATTTACTCACAGCTGGAGAAGAACAGATGGATCCATACTTTTCTCAAGGCCATTAGCACAATGTGAAATGCAAACAGCCTTGCTCAGGAATTGAAATCTGATTGCCAATTTCATATCCTTGGATTATAACTATTATGTTAAAAGCACCTCCTCAAAATCATGTAACCTGTTGTAATAGTAATAGTCAGGGTAATTTTCCAATTTCAAACTAGCAAGGTAAACTAAAATTTAGCATAGATTTACTTGTTTTTTTAATTGAATTGTCAAAGAAAAAAAATTTTTTTTCAAAGAAATCTTCTGATATAATTATTCAGACTCTTATCTTGTCTAGCAAAACTATGTGTCCCCTGGGCCCAAGTATTTAACTTTAAAGTAATAGAATACTTAAATCAGAAAGACTAACGAAACTAAATGAGAACGCATATAAAAATATTACGCTTATTTTAATGTTATTTTAATTGATTTTTATATAAAATTATGTATAGGATTGCTTTTAATATGTTTGAAAATAACATAATAGTAAAATCAGTAACAGCAAATGATTATCTTGTTTGAATACCTCTGGAAAAGGCATGAACCCAACTCTCCCTATACTGTGTACCATCAGATATCTTAATATGCATATATTTATCAACCCAAGTAGGAAGCACGTGGTGTAATGGTTAAAGTCATAGGAAATGGACTTGTCGCCCCGAGTTCAAATCCTGGCCATGGTAATTGCATTTCACTTAGCGCTAATACCCTTGGGAAAGGTATGAATCCTACTCTCCCTCCAGCTATGGGTAAATAGCAGGGCAGAATGGGTTATTTAACCATGGCTAGGTAACCAGTCTAGGAGAAGGAAAACTCTGAATTCAAACCTGTTAAACTCTGCTTAAAAATTGACCTTGTGTCGCATCCTGCTCGTGCGGAGGGGTTGGTAAATATATATAAGTACTTATAAGGACTTGTTATCATTGTAATCTACGCATCGAAATCTATCAGGAAATACAATGAAATCGACACCTAAAACTTTTAAGGCATAATTATTATTCGTTTCAGACTAATACCCACTAATTCTTATATATATATATATATATATATATATATATATACCAACCAACCCCTCTGCACGAGGAGGATGTGACACAAGGTCAATTTCTTAAGTGGAATTTAATAGGGTTGAATCAGAGTTTTACTTCTCTTTGATTAGTTGCCATTCTAGTCTGCCCTACTATTTACTAGTTGGAGGGCAAATACTTGGATTAATGCTTTTCCTAAGGATATTAGCACTATGTGAAATGCAAACAATCTTGTCCAGGATCTGAACTCTGATCTCGGAGTACATTTCCTACAATGGAATAACCATTATACCACAAATACCTACATTGTGTTAAGTAGATAAGATATTCCCACTAAGAAATCTAATTCAGTGCTATTTTTTTGTACATGATAAGTCGATATTTTCAATAGTGTATTATTTTAATATACACTGTAAGCCCAGTATTTTTGGCTATATGAGATAATAGTAATAATAAAGGCTTAATATACTAATGTAAAGCCTTTCTTTTAATGGAATGATAGAATAGACTTTAAACAAAGATCTCGGCACCCTGGAGTGTGAATTTGAATATGTTTTATGCTAGTCACGGACAAGATATCCAAAGGCCTAGAGGTAAAGATTTCAAAGTGATAATCAAAGATATATATATATATTTTTACCTGTTTGTCTTTTGTGAGACGTTTTCTTTTATTCATATTTTTTTTCTTCTAATTGAATTATTTCCCTCGTCTTGCTGAAAAAAAAAGGGATGCGTTTCTTTTTTTTCATTGTGTGAAAATTTTGGTGCCAAAAAATGTAGCAAGAGAAGAAACTTACCTCATGGAGTGAAGCGGCAAGGGCTTGTCTTGTGTGTAGGTCCATGATTTAGGTGAGATATTGCCAAGATGGCCAAAAAAGAAATATTTTTTTTGTTTTGTCTGCATAGGGAAAAATGGCTTGCCTCCCATGAAACCAAATGTAACAAAAAAAGGTTTGCCAAAGAAGACTAGTCTATTTATATGATTAGTTGCTTATGCTGATTGGTCTGACCAACCAATCAAAAACGAGCCACAGCAATATAAACACAGTGTCGCCTGAGACAGGAATACAGTCTGACTTCAAAGCAAGGGAAGAAATTGTGTTGCTCCCAAAACAAGTGGAAAACAAAAGAGAAATTATTTTTAATACTCAACAGACTATTGAAGTCAGTGAGTCTACTGTTGGTTTGAATAACAGCAAATAACTAAGTATAACTTAAGCAGTGTCCAAGACAGTTGGTATATATAGAAATCAAGAATGAGGACTGTCTAATGTTGCATGTTCAAATTTTGAGTGTATTTATTCTATGTTATAATGCGATTTTGGGTAATGTGACGTAAGTAGTGATGTAGTTTTTGTTACAGACAAACCGGAGTCGAATCTCCATTATTAATAGATGAAGCAGATTTTGGCATTAAATATCCCTAAAGAGGTTGATATGACATTAAATAAATAAACCAAATTAAACTAAGGCAAGTGTCACTGACAGAATAGACCTGTTGTACACAGTCCAGTACAATAACCCCTACACCACGGGATTCCCTCTCTATATATTATAAAATACTGTAATCCAATAGGACTGGTTTAGCTCAGTTGGTAGAGTGTTCATCTCGGAACCTTAAGGTTCTTGGTTCAACACCTGCCCTCACCAATTTGCGTACGATTAGCACAGGGATCTGTGCGGTAATGTGAGGAGCTGATGCTAGGTGTGGCGCTCCACTACATGCTAAATAACAATCTCCTTGGTCTAGTGTTAGTGAAAGAGGGATAAACTCCCTCGCTGTCTGGCTGATACCGAATTTAGGCCATCCTGACGACTTTACTTACATAATGTAATCCAACTAGGTTACAGATTAATTTTATATTATTATATATGATTAGAAAACACAGCCAACAAATACTGATTGAAAATTTCCAATATGGCCGTCTGACTTAAAGATTTTTTTTTATTTTCTATTTAATTTAGCTAAGTCTGGCATAGAACTGTAAAAGAGAGAGTAGGCTCTCCCTCTCTTTCTCACTAACTCTCTTTCTCTCTCTCTCTCCTTCTCTCTCTCTCTCTCTCTTTCTCACTCTCTCTTTCTCACTCTCTCTTTCTCTCTCCCTCTCCCACTCTCTCTCTCCCTCTCCCTCTCTTCTCTTTCTCTCTCCTCTCTCCTTCTCTCTCTTTTTCTCTCTCTCTCTCTCTTTCTCTTTCTTTCTCTCTCTTTCTCTTTCTTTCTCTCTCTCTCTCTTCTCCTTCTTATCTCTCTCTCTCTCTCCTCTTTCTCTCCCTCTCTCTCTTCTCCCTCTCTCTCTTTCTCCCTCTCTCTCTCTCTCTCTCACTCTCTCTCTCTCTTCTCTCTCTCTCTCTCTCTCTCACTCTCTCTCTCTCACTCTCTTTCTCTCTCTTTCTCCCCCCCTCTCTCTCCTTTTTCTTTCCCTTTTTAATATATACAACTATCATCCTCTACCTACCAAACTACCGAGAGTGTGCATCACAGGGTAAAGAAAGAATAGCTTAATCTCTGTCAGACTCTCATGTTCCACCAACTATCTACCTACCTAGGAGTGTAAGGTGTGCATCGCAGGGAAAAGAGAGAATAGCCTTTTGAGAATTTGAATTATTTGGACTATTGTCCTCATCTTTATTGTTATCTGCACAACGTTTCAGCAGATAACAATAAAGATAAGGACAATAGTCCGTATAATCCAAATAATCCAAATTATCAAGCCTCATCTCAAAAATTCAGTGAAATAGCCTTTTAAGAATTGTCCTAACTCTCTTAGCGTCTAAGGTGTGCATCACTCCTAGCTAGTTAGGTAGTGGGTGAAGGATTAGTTTTCCAGAGGTTATTCTCTCTTTACTCTGTGATGCACACCTTACACTCCTAAGTAGGTAGGTAGTTAGCGGGTGGAAGACTAGTCTTACAGAGAGTAATCTTATTTTTTCCTTGTGTCGCACACCTTACACACTAAGGTAGGCAGGAGAGCCTTTTATCTTTATTTTAGTAGTTATTGTGCTAATGTTTTAGATGCTACATCCTCCAGTCTTCTTCAGGTATCAGTTGTATTTCAGTAACCTTCTGATTAATTAATTATAATTGCACATTAATCAGATTGGACTGATATCCTCATCTTGTTTGTTATTGTCAATTAGATTAGAATTTCTGAGATTGTTACATAATGGATAGGCATAGCCTACCATTTTTGTAAGGTAGTGTAGATTTTAAAATTAATGGTAATGCAGTGAAAAAAAATCACTGAGAATTTGATAGATAGGTTTGAACCCAAGTTCATCTGAAATGGGATCTCATTTGCTTAGACTGTCATGTGACCAAGCGACTCTAGAAAAGTAGATTTAGTTGGTTTGGTTTGGTTTGTTGGATTTTATGGCATGTCAACTCTTCTTGGGTTATTTTATGCAGAAGATGTTTTGTTCTATTCATGCTTGATGGGTATTCAAATTTTTTAACATATCTTTTTAAACCCATAGATGATACCCTAACAGGTACAATCACTCCGACTCAGTGGGGGACCTGGGTGTAATGGTGATGAAGGGGTATTCCACACTCCCCAGAGATCCAGAATTGAAACTTCACCACTAGATGCAGTTTAATGTCATACCCAGGACACTAAGACCCTCAGCCACCGCCTTCTAGCACATATGATTATCTCAAACCTTATTACACTTATGGTAAGCCCCCAACCATTTTTATCATATATATGCTAGAAAGCGGTGGCTGAGGGTCTTAGTGTTCTTGGAGTGATGTTAAACTGCATCGAGTGAAGTTCCAATTCTGGAAGTACTCTTTTATCGTCATTACTCCTTGTCCATTCCACCCTGACCCATAGTGGTAGTACCTGTTAGGGTCCTACCTGTGGGTTAAATAGAAAAAAAAGAGCATTTATTTCCTATAAGACCAACATAAACAAAGGGGAACCACTCTTGACTGATAAATTACTTATTTATTGATCTACTAGGAAAAAAGAAGATGAGGTTATGGTTTAGGGTTAGTTTAATGGGAAAATGAATAAATAATTTATCACTCAAGAGTGGTTTCCCTTTGTTTATGTTGGACTTATAGGAAATAACCAAAAGAGTTTTAAAAAATGTTTTTTTTTTAAATTATTTATTAAATTATTTATTTATTGATCTACTAGGAAAAAAGATGGGGTTAGGGGTTAGGGTTAGTTTAATGGGAAAATAAATAAATATTTATCAGTCAAGAGTGGTTTCCCTTTGTTTATGTTGGACTTATAGGAAATAACCAAAAGAGTTTTAAAAAATGTTGTTTTTTTAAATTATTCATTAAATTATTTATTTATTGATCTACTAGGAAAAAGATGGGGTTAGGGTTTAGGGTTAGGGTTAGTTTAATGGGAAAATAAATAAATAGTTTATCAGTCAAGTGTGGTTTCCCTTTGTTTATGTTGACTTATAGGAAATAAAAAGAGTTAAAAAATTTTTTTTTTTTTTTTTTAAATGAGTTTGAAATAAAATTGAGTACTCATCAAGAATGAATAAAACAAAAATGTCTTCGGCATAAAATAACCCATGAAGATTTGATCTGCTATAAAAATCCAACCAACCAACCTGTAACATTCTAATCAACAATCCTCTACTCTCTGCATTCTGTATCAACAACGCAAACAGAAGATATCAATGAACTTTAATAGGCTTTTAGTCAGATGCCCTCTAGGAAATAAGAATCCTGTGAAAGCAAAGGAAAAAAAAAAAAAAGTTGAAACAAATTAAAGTCTCAATCAAAAGTTATTGCAGACTAAACACTGGAATAACTCGTTTGTATTGATCCCTAATTCCCCCTCATTTACACTGTACGAAGAATTCACCTCCAGCGATTGGCTTTGCTATCGCTCGTTGATACCGTTCTTCTGCATTCTTTGGTCTTTTGTTGTTGTCTGTCTCATTTCTATTAATGTCTCACGTCTTTCCTTTTGTCGCATCCTCTAAGCATTCCTGATTGCTTTCTCTTTCTCGAGTCTGTGCCTTTTGGCCAATGTCCAACCCCGACCCCAACTCTCTCTCTCTCTTTCTCTTTCTCTTTCTGTCTGTGTGTCTCATGAGGAACAACATTCTCTCTTTCTTGTGTTTCCCCTTAGAGACTAAAGTAACTCAGACTCATTTGTCAGTCTGGTATAATCGTCTCTTTGCACGTTGGTGCACGAATTTTGACTTGTGCCTTCGGTGCAAGGCAGTTGATGCTGTACTCAATAGCTGTTCTAAGATTTCATTTGTTAGCATGTGGTAATGAGTCTCATCAACCCAGATGACTTCTTTATGTGAAGTTCAATAGTATAACCACCAAGTATGTCACTCAGTGCATTTTATAATGATTTAGGAAAATGTTCCTGAAAAAGGCATGAACCCAACTCTCCCTGCACTGTCTTCTTACTAGTCATTTTCATTAATGTAAAATATAATATATCATCTTGAATTTAATTATTAAATAAAGCATTATTAATTATTCATTTTTGACTCGTATTTCTTTCATCTAGTAGTAGTAATAATAACTAGCAGGACCTGTGGATATACCACAGTATGATAATTCAATTATTACAATGTTTGATATGTTTAAGAGTTATTGCGTAATAGTTCAATATGTAAAAAGTATAATAATCTTGATTTAACTCTCTCTCACTCTTTTTTTTTTTTCTTTCATTCCTTCTTTTCATCTTTTCATTATGTTCAATTGAAACAGGTTAGCATTATTGCTTCCGCGCACTCACCCCCTCTATCTATCTTTCCCCTATTCTCTTTCTTTCTTTCTTATTATATTTTTCTGTGTAGGATTCTTTTTCTTCCATTTCTTCCTTTATAATAAGAATGGAATGGTCCATTATTTAGCTGAGGTGATGACACTCACAAGAATTTGGCGGATAAGCAACACCAGATAAGTCAGGATTTTTTCGTCTTGGATGATCTCATTTTTAACCAGACGGTGTTGCAAGATGATAACGGTTGTACAATTAAGGAACACAAGTATTAATCTGTTACAATTTTAGTGGCCATCCTTAGGGGTTCAAGCAAGAGCGCTGTCCAGCGGAGATTCTTTATGTTAAGCAGAGCGCGATCCTTAGTGAAAATCCTTTGGTTGTTCCTTAGTGTCCCTTAATATTGGGTATGATCCTTTGGTTGACTTGTATTTCTTTCATCTTAATTAAATGATGTAGAATTAACATCATACTCACCTTCACAGGAAGGCTGTGACTAGCGTCCAATAACCAGAAGAAAAAAAAAAAGACAGAGAGTAACTGAATACACTCTGTATCAACTGAGAGGACATGGTCATGTGTTCAGTATATATGATACAAATATACACACTAAAACCACCAGCCAATCAAACTGCTGGGAATAGACTTGTCCATTCCACAAAGTAGAATAGCCCAAGCTATTATTTAAACCACTTACCAAGTCCGGATTCTGAGAAGCTGATCCAACTTGCAACATTTGAATACTGATCAGTTTACACAAATCTTGACACAGTGTAAGTTGATTGACAGATTTTGTTGACCTGTTGACCTGTCCTCTCATTGGCCAGAGGTCACTGTGAGAAAGTTAGGTTAGAAAATCAGTTTTGGATGGGTAACGAGATGAGATGAATGCATGATGGCATCTTCATGTAAAGGGCTATTTCTCCATGTGTGTTTGTAAGTTGGGTTTATTAAGTAAATAAAGATGTCTAAAAAAAAAAGATAAAGTCTTGTGTTTGTTAGTCAAAAACTAACAACAACACAAGATGAAAACCCAAGAAATCCAAAGGAAGGAAGGAAGGAAGGAACCAAGAATGAAAATCAAGAAAGAAAGAACAGAATCAACAGATTCCCAGAATAACAGCCACACAGAATTAGATGACAGTGTAAGAAATGATTCAAAGTTATATACTTTGGATACACAAAACTCCAACGAAGGTTAACAGACAAAGCATTTAATATAATACAGCACATGGATATGACGAGATACAAAGTACATAGGTAAAAGGGTACATAAACAAGTACACAAATAAAGAAGACACATTCATGAATGTACAAGATATACATATAAGAGTACAGACATGAGACTAGGGATAGTCCATGCTGTGAAGAACTTACAGTAATGTAAGGGGGGGGGGGCGGAGCCCCAACGAGAGGGGTTAGATAAAATCTACCCCATGTGGCTCATAGTTGCTGAAACAGGAAAAGAGATGCCGAAAGGGTTTGAACCCGGCGCTTAAATACTATAGCACCCTAGCGGGCACCAGCAAACTAAATCGGGCAGACAACTCCACCAGGCAAATACGAGACCAACGCTACAACAGTATCAAGAGATACAGAAAAACAGATCCAAAATATAAAGATTTATAGAGAGAACTTAAGTTGGCTTGAAACCAGAAGAAGAAGAAGTTAATGTTGCATAATCTATGCAGTTGCATAAATTATTGTCAACTCCCTGTATTTCTGAAGGGATGGCCCTTTTCATGTCATGGGCGGTACTTTCCATGGAATATTACAGAAAGCCCGCGAAATATGTGAAGTCACATGTACCTGGTTGGGTCGCAGTTGCAGCTTAGACGTCGGGCGGAAAAGGATATCTGCCTTAGCTGGGGCTCACTTGCACACGCGCGCTGTGTTTAGTTAGAGGAAAATGTTTAGTTAAGTAAATAAAAGTTTAAATAAATAATATGGTTTTGTGGTTGATGAATGTCTTGGCAACAAGACTGACCTAGAAGAAGAAATGAATCAAGGACGACCAACCAGCAAGAACAGAGAAATAGAAGTCATAGAGAAAGAATAGAAATGACTAGAGATCACCAATGGCCAAAGAAGTAAGTTATGCATCTCTCTATCTACCTGTATCTCTCCCCCTCTCTCCAATAAAAGAACACTTGTGTTTGTACCCAACATGGGTATATGTGTATGAGTATGTAACATTAAGTGGACATGTCTATTTGAAAGGCAGTATGTAACACTGACATATCTGGAGAGTATGGGATGCTTGACAGGTCTGGACAGTAGGGAATGCTGATAGATCTGGATAGTAAAGGGTGCTTATAGATCTGAGTAATAGCCAATGCTGACAGACCTAAGTAATTGTGGATGCTGAAAGATCTAGGTAGTAAAGGATGCTGACAGGTCTGGACAGTAGGGATGCTGATAGATCTGAGTAATAGGGATGCTGAAAGATCTGGGTAGTAAAGGATGCTGCCAACTCTGGACAGTAGGGGAGGTGGATAGATCTTAATAATAGCCAATGCTGATAGATCTGGGTATTAAAGGATGCTGCCAACTCTGGACAGTAGGGGATGCTGAAAGATCTGGGTAGTAAAGGATGCTGACAGGTCTGGACAGTAGGGGAGGTGGATAGATCTTAGTAATAGCCGATGCTGATAGATCTGGGTAGGAAAGGATGCTGATAGATCTAGGTAGTAAAGGATGCTGACAGGTCTGGACAGTAGGGATGCTGACAGACCTGAGTAATAGGGGATGCTGAAAGGTCTGGGTAGTAAAGGATGCTGCCAACTCTGGACAGTAGGGGAGGTAGATAGATCTTAATAATAGCCAATGCTGATAGATCTGGGTATTAAAGGATGCTGCCAACTCTGGACAGTAGGGGATGCTGAAAGATCTGGGTAGTAAAGGATGCTGACAAGTCTGGACAGTAGGGGATGTGGATAGATCTGAGTAACAGCCAATGCTGAAAGATCTGAGTAGGAAAGGATGCTGATAATTTTGAGTAATAGCTGATGCTGAAAGATCTAGGTAGTAAAAGATGCTGACGGGTCTGGACAGTAAGGGATGCTGACAAACCTGAGTAATAGTGGACGCTGAAAGATCTGGACAGTAGGGATAGATCTGTGTAGTTTGGGATGCTGACAGATTTGGGTGATGGAGTATTTTGCTAAAAAGTTCCGTATGAGATGTGAAGAATCTACTTGCTAGGTTATTGAGAATGTGACAGTAACATACTTGTCTTGCTGGTGACTGAGTGACCTCATGGGAGAGTGTTCACATATCAACTGTAAAGTCTTCTCTGATTGGTTGCCAATTTGCATCCAGTCTGGTTCTCACACAAAACATCTAGATATATTCTCATAAAGCTTATTGAAGTCAGTAAGTCTACTGTTAGTTTGAATAACAGCAGCTAAGTACAACTTAAGCAGTGTCCAAGACAGATGGTATATATAGAAATCAAGAATGACCCATTCATGAATTTGGGTGATTTGGGTCATTCCATTCCTTGAGTTCTGATTGGCTGCTTGACTGCTTGATTTGAATGACATTGTGGAGTCTTATATATATCCTGTCATTCTGCAGTAGAATTTGTGACATTCGGGTTTGTATTTCAGTTACAACCGTTTGTTGCCTTGTCTTCCCAGTTCGACGGTAATTGGAACTTTAATTATTCTTCAAAACTCATATGAAATACAGCTTTTGCAGGTGATCCTGCGTCAGTGTTTAAAATGTACCGTATTGGACATATCTTTAAATTGAGCAGCAGACCTCGTCCACCGGTTGCTATTTACATAGAATAAAACTCCAACAGAAAACTAATCCCCCAGTGTCCTTACTTCCAACATCCCGCTCATCTGGGCCATTGGTAACTCCTTCGTTTGATGAGGAGGATAAAAATACACATACTGTACTCAAACTAAAAAAGAATCTCATCGTATATGCCATTGGGTTTACCACTCATCCACGTCTATCCCATATGGCCTTTGCCAATCACTGGTGAGTTTGATATAGACATAAAATTTATTTCGGAATCAATGCTCAAAAAACCAAACCCTGATAATTTAGAATTTGCTATTTTGGCAATTATTTACCCAACACGAGCAGGATGTAACACAAGGTTAATTTTTAAACAGAGTTTAACAGGTTTTAATTCAGTTTTTCTTTCTCCTAGACCAGTTGCCATACTAAGTTTAAAGAACCCAGCCTTCCCTACTATTTACCCATAGATAGAGGGAGAATAAGTGGATTCATATCTTTCCGAAAGGCTATTAGCACTATGGGAAATGCATATATATATATATATATATATATATATATACTCCTCCACACAGGCAGGGTGTGGTACAAGGCTGATTACAAGAACGTACAAACATATGTGTCTTTTTGTTTCTAATATGTTTATGCGATTATATGTATATATTATTTGTGTGCGTGTATATGTGTGTTTATGAGCGTGTGTATGACTAACATAATTTATTAACCATCTCTTTACTACTATACTGAAACTGACTATTGAAATAAGTGTAGACATAGCCCACAAACTGTAAAAGGTGATAAAGAAACACGTGTTGTCTATATTAAAGTCGAAATAAAAATAACAAAACTGAAACCACTCACGATATATATATATATATATATATATATATATATATATATAATAGTAAAGTAAGTAAAGTCGACAGGGCGGCCTAAAGTCGGTATCAGCCAGTCAGCGAGGGAGTCTATCCCCTTTTCAATAGCGCTAGACCAAGGAGATTGTTTTTAGCATCTGAGATGGAGCGCCACACCTACGATCAGCTCCTTACTTTACTGCCCAGATCCCTGTGCTACTCATACGCTGAGTTGGCGGGTACCGGTATCGAACTAGGAACCTTGTGGTTTCTAGCCAAATGCTCTACTGACTGAGCTAACCCGGCCCCTATATATATATATATATATATATATATTATATATATATATATATTTGGGCAGCATCTTTTCATTCAAACAAATTTGGTTAAAACAGCCAATATATATATATATATATAATATATATATATATATATATATATATATTTGGGCAGCATCTTTTCATTCAAACAAATTTGGTTAAAACAGCAAATATAACTCATTTTTTGTTATTGTCAGAGATGCATTTTCCCAATGTACATTTAAATTGGTAAATAACAATAAATGAAATATGATGAGTTACATTGTCTAGGATTTGAACTTATCCTGTTGTGTCCATTTCCTATGATAGTATACATTACACTACATGCTTCCACATCTTTTTTCACATATTGAAGTAAGTTTAAGATCTATTTATTTCATATTGGAATTAGCTATATTTTGGGGTTCAAAATTCAATAATATAATACCCATGGGAAAGGTATGAATCTCTTCATCCCCCAGTGATGAGTTAAATAATACCATTAGTGTTATTCTATACGGATGGCTTTGGCATTAAATAACCAAAGATGGTTGATATGCCATTAAACAAAAATCCTAAACTATCATTTTTAACAAACTACAGAATTGGAGCCTCACCACCAGATGCAGTTTAGTGTCATACCCAGGACATTTCTTTGGAGTGGGGGGGGGTCTTACCCCTCTGCACAGAATACAGTTAGTGAGTTCTAAACTCTTCCAACAGGGAGTGGTTTGATGGTTAGTGAACTCATTTATCAGATCATTACCAGTGAGTTCAATTCTCACTGGGTGTCACATAGTCCTGGCCTTGTGCCAAACTAAGGTATCCTTAGCAAATGACACCATGAATACAAGTCATAGCGTCTGTAGATTAACTTTAAACATATTAGCTCAGTTGCTAAAGCATCCGTCTAGGAATTGCAAATTCTGAGTTTCATACTGGTCCTCGCCAACTCAGCGCATGAGAAGCATGGCTTGAATTTGTGCAGGAAAGTGGGAAGCTGATAGTAGGTGTGGTGCTCCACCTCAGATGCAAAAACAATCTTCCTGGTCTATTGCTTGTGAAAAGAGGATAGACTCCCTCGGTGTCCAGCTGATACCAACAATAGGTCACTCTGCCAACTTTCATCATCATCATCATCATCATATCGCAATTGTTGTATACTCTCTTTACTTCTATTATTCTTCTGCTCATCTTTGGTATCTTACGTTCTTCTTCTAGCGTCTGGACTTCGTCTTGGGGACTTCATGTCTGGTCTTTCATTGGGGATTTCTCTTTATCAGAAACCCTGTGTCATTGGTAGTTTTTAGATAATAACCCAAGACTTCGATTTGCTTTAGATCATATTTTAATCCGAAATCCCCACCAGACTACCTGCGCAGATTGAGTCGGCCGTGCGCTTAACACGACTTACCAACTTCGTGGTTTGGCCGATTTGAACTAAGCTCTCTTTCTAATCTAAACCGGAAGAGGGTCTTCTCCACCGATTCTCACGGTATCCCCCAGAGGGAGGATCAGACAGAGGTCAAGCCGAGTCACTCAATCCTTCAAGGCCGCCGGCTGCAAATTATAACAGCCATTTTGGTTTCTACACTAATGGTACATAAGTGTTAGGAATCTAATAATTATGTAACACAATTAGCATGGATATTCATAACAATCTCTCACAAACCTTCTCTATCATTCATTGTCCCCAGGAGGTCCTCTGCACAGTATCCAGTATCCATGCAGCTGTACGGCCACCTGCCCCCTTATCTCACTAACCATCCAAGTTAGATGGACAAGACCTACTGGACACTGCTGGAGAAGTAAGGATGAACTCATAAGTGATGTTCTCCTGTGGAAGCCAACTAATAGACATGCTAATGACCTAAATTGACCAACTCTGCGAGGATACTGGATGCTGCACAGAGGACCTCCCTGGGACAATGAATGATAGAGAATGACAGCATCTTTTAATGTGGGCTGCTCTGCAAGGACCTACATTGACCTACACTGCCAACTTTACTTATTTCAATTTTTAACAGTGTGACATTCTTATTTAACAAGGCTTCAATTGTTGACAGATGTTTTAGATATTATGTCTATAATATGAGTCATGGTAAAAAAAAAATGATGTGATGTTGGCATCCTTCTGTCTGCTAAAGATGATGGTGTAGTTTTCCATCTTTTTAAAAATCTGCAACTGCGTGAGTTGCTGAACAGACCAATTTTTGAATGGCAATCTCTGGTGCAGTGACTGCAAACAAACAGTGATGCTTGCTGGAGTTGCTGTTGTCTCTCCTTCCTTCTGGATCTCTTTTCTGTGGCGGCTTCTTTCTTTTCCACTCCTTTTCATCCCTCGTTTGACGAGGAGGCACCAGGCCACTCGGTTTTCCGCACAAGCCTCCCATGTGTTGGTATTGATGTGGCATGTCTTCATGTCCTTCTTGCAGACATCTTTAAACCGCCGGTCTCCGGTCGGGTGCCTTCTACTAATTCACCATACGGTAGGTCTTTAGGGATGCAGCCTTTGTGACCAAGCCAGCATAGGCGTCTCTTGCAGATGATGACGAACATGCTGTTCATGTTTGATCGTTCCAGCACGTCTGTGTTGGGCACTTTGTCCTGTCTATAATATGAGTCATGGTAAAAAAAAATATCTATTTTTACTTTTGAAATGGTGGGGGTGGGAGGTTTCAAGTTTAAATGCAGTGGTTGAAAGCAACAAGTTTAGAATTTAAGTTGATTAAAACTTCTCCATATAAAAAAAAACCCCAAAAACAAACAAACAAAAAAAAAAAACTAAAAACAAAAGCAGAAGAAATTTCTTGATCGAAGCCAACATGTCTTCCTTTCAAATAAATCAAGACGTTTTCGTGAAAGTGAAAATGAGCTTTATTTTTTATATTTTTTTGTATAAAGCAATTCTATTGGACGAGAATTATACTCCAAATTGAAATACCGCCAATAGACTTAATGTCATTTTGATTGGCCATTGCCAAACCACAATGTCAAAATAGTTTGGAAGTGCCGTCTGCAAGGTGTGGTCTGGGGAGGTGTCTCCGGTCTTTGATAAAAATCTGATTTTAAATGAATTTAAACCCCTGACCACTGAGTCTGGAATAAAATTAAAGATAGTAAAATTGAACTGCTCTGTCAGGTCAGGGTGGAGGGAGATAGAAGGTAATTTAAAAAATAATAAAAAACTTCAAATTTATAAAAGTCAATAAGGGAATGAATTAGGCTGCAGGTCAGATGAGAAAAAAACAAGTGAGCTCATTTTCAGAATTGTCAAATTAAATATCTTATTAGTTAATTAGCATATATACTAGTGTATAAGTCATTTCCCATGTATAGGTCAGTCATCTATGTATGGTCGTGAAACCCTTAGTACAGTGGTACTGTGACTTATGATGATTTAGTTTGTTTTGTTTTACGGCATATCAACCTCAGTGGGTCATTTAATGCCGATAAAGTTTTGAAATAAATTCATTCTTAATGGTTACACAATTTTTTTTTTATAAATACATTTTTCTATTTAACCCATAGATGGGACCTTAACAGGTACTACCACTCTGGGCCAGAGTGGACCAGGGAGCAATGGTGATGAAGGGGTGCTCCACATTCCCCAAACCTCCAAAACTGGAACCTCACCATCAGATAGAGTTTAACGTCATTCCCAGGACATGTAGACCCTCAGCCACCACCTTCTAGCACCCATATGATAAAAAGGGTTGGGGCTTGCCATAAAGGCAATAGGGTTTGGGCAATCATATAGGTGGCAGAGCTTGACATGACCAGCCGATTGATCGGAGGGGGCCTCTCCACCCGTCTAGCCTAAGTAAGGGTCTAAGTGGAGTGTTGCAGGTCATGGACTACTCATCTACCTGGGTTCTATCCTTAAGCATCACGGGTTGCCACCCATGCCCAACAAGTGGCCCCATTTGGGGGTGTCTTACCCCTCTGCAGAGGTGCAGTCGGTGCATTCTAATAGGTGCATTCTAATAGGGTTTGGGCAATCATATAGGTGGTAGAGCTTGACGTGACCAGCTGATTGATCGGAGGGGGCCTCTCCGACCGCCCATCTAGCCTAAGTAGTGGAGTGTTGTAATGGTTATTGTTGTAGAAAATGGATATAGTGAACAGAGTTCAATTCCTGGACCAAGCTGTTTGCATTTCACATAGTACTAAATACACTTGGCAAAAGGTATGAATCCAACTATTCTACCTCCAGCTATGAGTAAATAGTATGGTAGACTGGGCTCTTTAACCTTTGTATGGCAACCGGTCTAGGGGAAGGAAAACTCTGAATTCAAATCTGTTAAACTGTTATTCCCGAGTCCGATAAGGTTCCCGATTCTGACAAGAAATACCTGAAGAAGGCCGGAGGGCATATCGGCCGAAACGTTGTACAAATAACAATGAAGATGGGGACAATAGTCCGAATAATGCAGATAATACTAATCATCAAGCTTCATCTCAAACATTCAGAGAAATAGTGTAGATAACAATAAAGATGAGGACAATAGTCCGAATAACGCAGATAATACTAATCATCAAGCTTCATCTCAAACATTCAGAGAAATACTGTTAAACTCTTTTTAAAAATTGACCATGTGTTGCATCTTGTTTGAGTGAAGGGGTTGGGTGAATATATAAATATGGTGCCAGTCCTTGTGGCACATTGGAAAAAATCTCCTACCAATATCAGCAGTGCTGGTATGTAAGTCATTGACTGCCGGTATGTGGCAAGTTTCTAGTTTCCCATTATCATAGTATATATATAAAATGAAAATGCATAAAATCTTTCTGTCTTATTTAATATTATTCTAACAGATAGAAATACATGGAAATTTGATCATAAATCAAATAATAATATGACACAAATATGGTACCTGTCTGTGGTGCATTGGAAAATATCTGATAGTTTAAGAAGTAATGATTTACATTAGACTTGAAATTTAAACTTACAAACTTATTACTCATGTACAGGTACACTCTTGATTTATGGTCACAAAATCATTAATTTACATAAAATCATGTTTGAATTTCAACCTATAAAATATCACACCCCAAATATATATATATATATAAGATTTTTTGGATGTTTGTTTATTTTTAGAAGCATTGTCGATAATATTTATATTTTTGCTTGAAGGCAACTACAATGCGAATATCGCATAAATTCGATAATTATAGAAGATAATAATAATGACAAGTGAATCCCGCAAAGAATCACTCGGTGTGTAGAATATCGTACAGACTGTTTCAACTTTATTAAGTCTCTATATCGCTGATGAGACTTAATAAAGTTGAAACAGTCTGTACGATATTCTACACACCGAGTGATTCTTTGCGGGATTCACTTGTCATTATTATTATCTTCTATAATTATCGAATTTATGCGATATTCGCATTGTAGTTGCCTTCAAGCAAAAATATAAATATATATATATATATAAGGGTCATTCATAAATAAGACAATTTTTTGAGAAAAGCAAAATATTTTTTTTTTTTTCTTTTCAGAAATTTTCCATAAATTCCATAAACTCTGCATTATTTAGAATTGGTTTATTGCAAAAATTATTTGTTTTGAAGCTATTCAAAATGGCAGCAAATAAAACACAGTGCTCCAAGCTTGAACAGAGGTCTGTGATCTATGCACTTCCTACTTTTTTTTATATATAAGGTGTGCTCCAATTCCCCACCTAAATTTATAGACTAGGCAAGGTCATGTGGTCTATTCCTCGCCAATCAACAGCCATAATGTTCGGCTGATTAAACTTAAACACTGATCCTTAAGTAAACACTTAATTACTTAAACACTGATCCTTTCATAGTCCACTTGCAACCATTGACAAAGGAACTTACAATACTGAGGATTCTTTACCAGAAGATTACCAAGAATTTCCGCTGGACAAGCGCTCTTGCTTGAAGGCTAAAGGATGGCTCATAAGATTGTAACACTTCTCCAGCATGTCTTGTTCATCTTAGATGGTTTGTGTGATAGGAGGTAAGTGGCTGTACAGCTGCTTTTTTTATGGAATGTTGTTTCCAAGATTTGGTCAAAACAGCACACAGCCTCCTTGTGTAGTTTTGAGTTTTTCTTCTTCTTTCTTATTTTTTCCTTTTTCCCTTTTTTTTTCATATTTCTTTTTTCTCTTCTTTCTTATTTTTTCTTTCTTTCTTTTTTTCTCTTCTCTTTCTCTTTTTTTTTCTTCTTTTCTTTTTTCCTTTTTTCTTTCTTCTTCTCTTCTTTTTCCTTCTTTCTTTTTCTTTCTTTTTTTCCTGTTCTTCTTTCTTTTTTTTTCCTTTCTTTCTTTTTCTTCTTTTTCTTCTTCTCTTCTTTTTTCTTTCTTTTTCTTTTTTTCTTTTTCTCTTCTTTTTTTCTTTTCCTTTTTTTTTTTTTTTCTTTCCTGTTCCTTTCTTTCCTTTCTCTTTCCTTTTTTCTTTTTCTCTTTCCTTTTTCTTTTTCTTTCTTTCTTTTTTCTTTTTTTTCTTTCTTTCTTTCTTTCTTTTCTTTTTTCTCTTCTTTTTTCTTTCCTTTCTTCTTTCTTTTTTCCTGTTTCCTTTCTTTCTTTTTTCTCTTTTTTTTCTCTTTCCTTTTTTCTTTCTTTCTTTCTCTTTTTTCTTTCTTTCTTTTTTTCTTCTTAAAATCTCCTACATGATTTTATATAAGTGTATTAATTCTTTTGTGCTTGATTGGGAATCTGTATCTAAAAGGTTCAGCTGTTAATTTGGTCAATATTTTGATAGGATCCTCTTTTGCATACAATTCACTTAACTAATTCTGGGCTGTGTTAGTTGGTTGTTGTTTTCTGGTAAACACTCTTCACAAAGAAGTCCTTCATGTTTGTTTTTTTTTTAAATTGAGGTCACATGATCATCTGATAATGGTCATTAATGGAAAGTCCAAACAAGCAAGAACTGGGTTAATCAGTGGTCAGGGAAGTGTGTCAACAATTAGGCATTTTCTGAATGGTTCAACTCCATGTCTTTAACTGCTAACAGGTGCAAAATAACCTGAAATGATAAAATGAACCATGTCTGGTACAAGGACAATCACTGATTAGCTATAAAAACTTGTTTTGTCATTAGTACCATTAGGATTAATAAACATATTCGAGTATTTGACTGATAGATCTTACCCGTAATATCATATGTGAGGGTTGCAGAAAAGTTTCCAAATCTGTTAAGAAAAGTACAAGCTATTTCGGCAATCTCTTGTAAGTAGAAATACATCATTCAAAATGTTATACGACTTACAAACAATGAAAATCAATGGTATACTTTTTCCTCTAAATCAATTCAGAGTATATATATATATATATGTGAAAATGGAAAAGGAATTGAATCCGACAATATGAGGAAAAATGAGTAAAGAAAAGAAATGTAAATGGATAAAATGAATTTAAATCAATATCACTTACACATGTGTTTCGGTCAGTTTATGTGTGTGAAAATATTTCGCACACATAGAAGAATCGACCTTCATCATTTATTCAAAATAAATGTTCACTCTGATGAAGGTTGATTCTTCTATGTGTGTGAAATATTTTCACACACATAAACTGACCGAAACACATGTGTAAGTGATATCGATTAATGTGATATCGATTAAATTCATTTTATCCATTTACATTTCTTTTCTTTACTCATTTTTCCTCATATATATATATAATATATATATATATATATATATAACTTTCATCAAAGAAAGAAAAACTTAACAAACAGGTGATTTTTTTTTTTTTTTACTTTCTTTGAAAGTTAATATTTGCTCTGTATTCAATTTTATTATTGAGCTCTTTTTAGGGATTTATAAAAATCCTTGTATGAGTATATATGTTTGCACCTACAAGAGCATACAGTATTTGTACAGTGAGATTTTGAAGATCCCAAATAGAATCATCCCTTACAACCAGTCATTTGGATTACCTTACACAACAATGGACATTTGGTTTAATTGATAAAGTATATATATATATATATATATATATATATAGGGGTCGGGTTAGCTCAGTCGGTAGAGCGTTCGGCTAGAAACCACAAGGTTCCTAGTTCGATACCGTTCCTCGCCAACTCAGCGTATGAGTAGCACAGTGATCAGTGCGGTAAAATAAGGAGCTGATGGTAGGTGTGGCTCTCCACCTCAGACGCCAAAACAATCTCCTTGGTCTAGCGCTATTGAAAAGGGGATAGACTCCATCGCTGTCTGGCTGATGCCGACATTAGGCCGCCCGACGACTTTACTTACTTACATATATTTATGGGTGAGAGAGAGAGAGATAGAGATGTAATGCAGTACACTTTCAGTGCATATATGTATTATATATATATATATATATATATATATATATTCATGGTAGAATGGGAGAGGTAATGCAGTCCATGTTCAGTGTATGATGCAATGTATATAAAGTGCATATATTTAGGGTAGAGAGAGACAGAGAGAAGAGAGAGAGGTGATGCAGTACATATATCGTACATACATTTATGATAATAAATTAAAATTAAATAGATAAGTAATACATATATTTCATGCATTTATGACTTGGCACACTCATCTCTTTTTATTTTTATTTATTTATTCATTTTTTTTGTAACGTTTCCTAGTTTATCTGCATCGTCTGCAGTTTCTATGGAAGGCCGTAAAAACAAAAACAAAAACAAATTTCCATTTAATTATTGTTGGCAAACTCACGAATGATCAAATCTGTAAAAGGGTTTTCTTTTTTTTTTTTTTTTTTTTTTTTTTTTGTTTTTGTTATTTTGTTATTCCTTACTTTATATTTATTTATGTATGTATATATGTTGCGTAATGGTCGGCATGCTGTGTTAATTATTTCTGTTGATTCCTTTTATCTAAGCTGTCATTGTCGGCTCTTTTTCTTTTTTTTCGCTCCCCCACCCCCAACCCCCTTTCGATAAGAGTCTAATTATTATGAGTAGGAATTATCATGCCAACAGTTCACTTTATATATTCCATCCTTGTCTTTGATGCTTCTTTAAGAATCTCTTGCAAGAGATTCTTAGCAGATTGAAGGTCAGCCAATTTATGGTATCATCTTTTGATAATAATCTGCAATACAGTGTAATTCTACGCATTCTTCTGCGGCACAATAAATATCTGCGACATGAAGCGATACAATTGTGCATGGCACCATTTTCAGATGCCAATTTCAAAAGATCAAAGATGATGAAGGCAAATCCATATTATTGTTTCCCTTTGCGCAATCATCGGCTCTCTTTAAAGAATTCTCTTCATTTCACCAAACAGCCATAAACATATGCTTTCTCAATCATCGAATCGACTTATGAATTCCTCTCTCAAATATTATCGCCTTTCATCTCTGAGATTTTCAAAAGTTAAAGTTTCTTAAATTCTCAAAGTACACGTGTAATGGTTAGCAAGCTAAAAGTCTCAAAGACTAGTTGCTGAGTAAGTGAGTTCAATCCTTACTTGGTGTCCCATGGTTGAGATCTTATGTTAAATCTTTTTTTTTTTTTTTATAGTGCTTCATTTGAATGTAATGGTATGCAAAGGTAGACCAAATACAGAGCAGTGAGTTCAATCCTTACTTGGTGTCCCATGATTGAGATCTTATGTTAAATCTTTTTTTTTTATAGTGTTTCATTTGATGTAATGGTATGCAAAGGTAGGCCAACAGACCAAAACAGAGCAGTGAGTTCAATCCTTACTTGGTGTCCCATGGTTGATATCTTATGTTAAATCTAAGTAAATCTATTTTTTTATAGTGCTTCATTTGATGTAATGGTATGCAAGTAGGCCAGCAGACCAAATACAGAGCAGTGAGTTCAATCCTTACTTGGTGTCCCATGGTTGAGATCTTATGTTAAATCTAAGTAAATCTATTTTTTATATAGTGCTTCATTTGATGTAATGGTATGCAAAGGTAGGCCAACAACCAAATACAGAGCAGTGAGTTCAATCCTTACTTGGTGTCCCATGATTGAGATCTTATGTTAAAT